>CM056049.1:654579659-654764659 GCA_029574335.1 Rana kukunoris
ATCAATTTTTGATAATCTGAGTTATTAAAGTATGTTTACCGAGTGAAAGAAAAGCACCATAGATGGTGAAAATAATAACAGAGAATAGATAATATACAGCGGGGAACCTTTTTTTTTTTTTTTTTATATCTATGCATATGTATGTGACAGATTAAAGTTTTTTTTTGCTCTGGAGACTGGGAAAGTTGAGGAAAATTCATAATGCAGAGTATTGGAGGGCGTACAAACATGGTATAAATGTTGTATGCTGTTATGTATCTCATACATTCAAACATGATTCTGTCAAAACAAACCGGAATTGACCATGAAATAATCAGGTTTCTTTCTATTTGTGTCTATTATTGTGAATGTTGCTCTCACTGTAGTTGCAATTACCAGAAGAATTTCTAACCTCTGCAGATGTACAGTGATGCTGTTGATAGGATTACTGTTTCCATTCATTTTAATTGTGTTTAATAAAAATTTTGAACATTTCTTTACACAAAGAAGAGGCAGTTTTGTATCAGCTGCATCCATTGCTCAGCCATGTTTCTGAGTGCGAGACTTATTGGTGCTGACCCAGCATGGATGTACTCATGGCCTTGGTAGAAGTAGATAAGCATGGCAAGTGGCTATGGGTAAACTAGGCCACAGCTGGGGCTGCTTTAAGGCTAACCACAGATATGAGATGGCCATTTAGACATGATATATTTTGAAGACAATAGGTACATGAACACCCCAAAGTTGTAGTAGTTGTAGCGTAAGGTGACCAAAATTTTAAAATGAAATCTGGGGACATATATTTTTCTAGTAATGGCGGCAATCAGCGGCTCTCTGCTGCCCGCCTCACAGCCTGTCAAGTCTTAAACCTCGTACACGCGATCAGATTTCCCGCAGACAAAGCCGTGGAATTTTGTCCGAAGGGCGTTGGCTGTGAACTTATTCTACATACAGATGGCAAAACGTTGTTGGCCATACACGAAACTACTTGTTTTTCAGCTCTTTAGTGCCACCCCTTGGGCAACTTCTTCTAATGTTGTGCTATGGTTAGCATTGCTTCTGAGCGTGCGTGATTGTACTTTGGATTGTTTTCCAACGGACTTGTGTGCACACAATTGGATAATCCGAGGCCACGTACACACGATCGAATTTGTCCGCTGAAACTGGTCCGACGGACCAGTTCAGCGGACAAATCCGATCGTGTGTATGGGCTAGCGGACATGTCTGACCGGTGGACAAATTTTAAAGCATGCTTTAAAATTTGTCCGCCGGAGACATGTCCGTCGCATATGTCCGCTGGTTAGTACACTAACCAGCGGACATATTTGCCCGCACAAGCATCGAATGGATGCGACGCATGCGTGGAAGTTTTTTACTTCCTGGTGCAGTGACGTGGCGGCGTCAACGTCACCGCCACGTCACCGCGTTGTCTGCCGGCGGGGATTTTGATCCGATGGTGTGTACACGCCGTCGGATGAAAATCCAGAGGAGACATGTCTGCTGGAAACAGTTTCAGCGGACATGTCCCTCCGTGTGTACGCGGCCCAGCGGCACACATTAGTTGTCGGAAAATGTGAAAGCATGCTATCCAACATTTGTTGTCGGAAAATCTGATAACAATTGTCAGATGGAGCATATAAACAGTTGTTTTTTCCGACAAAACCCTGTGATCACACATCCGTTGTTGGAAAATCTGATCGTGTGTATAAGGCTTAACTCTCCAGGCTCTGGTTACTACTGGGTGGGTAGCGGAGGAAGATCACTCCACCAGGGAAGGCAAGGAGGTAAGCAGGCAGGCGGCTGGCCGGGACTTGAGCCAAGGCAGAAGAACATGCAAGCGGAGCTGAATGGGCATGCGCCGGAACTGAAGAATTATTACCTCCACATGATCATCAGAAAGGGGCACAAATAATGGAAAAAATATACCCTCCTAAGCTAGTAGGAGCGGTGAGCAATTTAGATTTTTTTTTTTTCATTCTGCACTGACCATCTTTGAAATTGCCCCGTTTCAAACCAAATTCGGGGACAAAACCGGGGACAGACTTGGTCCTGGGACACTGTCCTCAATCCGGGGACTGAACCCAGAAATCGGGGATGTCTGGTCAGCCAATTGTAGCGGCTGTAAGCCCTTACATACAGTATCACACAAAAATTGAGTACACCCCTCACATTTTTGTAAATATTTTATTCTATCTTTTCATGTGACAACACTGAAGAAATTACACTTTGCTACAATGTAAAGTAGTGAGTGTACAGTGTTTGCTGCCCCATCAAAATAACTCAACACACAGCCATTAATGTCTATACCACTGGCAACAAAAGTGAGTACACCCCTAAGTGAAAATGTCCAAATTGGGCCCAAAGCGTCAATATTTTGTGTGGCCACCATTATTTTCCAGCACTGCCTTAACCCTCTTGGGCATTGAGTTCACCAGAGCTTCACAGGTTGCCACTGGAGTCTTCTTCCACTCCTCCATGACGACATCACAGAGCTGGTGGATGTTAGAGATCTTGCGCTCTTCCACCTTCCGTTTAAGGATGCCCCACAGATGCTCAATAGGGTTTAGGTCTGGAGACATGCGTAGCCAGTCCATCACCTTTACCCTCAGCTTCTTTAGCAAGGCAGTGGTCATATTGGAGGTGTGTTTGTGGTCTTTATCATGTTGGAATACTGCCCTGTGGCCCAGTCTCCAAAGGGAGGGGATCATGCTCTGCTTCAGTATTTCCCAGTACCCAGTGAAGAGACTATCCTCTGGTGATACACTGAGATGAAACAAATCCTCCTACAAAAGTTGTACCCATCTATCTAGCTATTCTGTGTAATAGGATTCCCTATTCTCGCCGCTCTAGCGCAGCCGTTTCCATAACAAACGGCTGCGCTCTGTCTTCACAAACCTCCGCGTCACTTCCGGTGCGCGGAGCTTGCGTTCCAGCTTGGAACGCGGAAGTGCGCCGAGCGCACTTTTCCATTCGCCCGCGAGTTCCGGGTACTTAAACCTCCGAAGATGACGGATGGGTGTTCTGTTATTGTGTACAGACACCCACCGTCCTGCAGCCGCAACAAGCACCCAAGAGGAGTCTTCCGACGCACGATACCCCCTGAGTTCCTGTACCCAGTCCAAGGCTGGATCTACACAGGCTGCATAAGCCCAGCCATCCTGCTCGCCCTACATCAACCCTGCAAGTCCTTGTTGACCTTCCTTGGATAAAGTCTGCTTCCTCGCTCTCCTCCTGAGCTCCCCACAGATGACTGCTGAACCGCAGGTATTGGTGTCCTGATGGATTGTCCGTTCAGAAGTATAGCCTAATGATTACCACCCCATAACTTCTGAGTTCACTAATCTGTGCTATACCTGTAACTCCTTAGGGTGATTCTAGGCTAATGTGTAGTAACATTATACTATAGTTATTTCATTTATTAAGTTACGTCCAACCCCTCCTATAACTAGATCTGTGCACGGTGGAGACTTTCTATGAATTATATGTATCTGAACTCATTACTATAACCTCCAGCTTATGACTTAATAGGCTTGGATTTTGCATACCGCAGATCTTGCACTCAGAGGTCATGATGATTTAACCCTAACTTTCTGTGAATCTGAGAGTGAACTAGTGGACAGATCTGAGTTACCTCTGCAGCCATACGGGGATCTAGCTCTATGCTATAGTAGTTTTTGGTGTGATATGACAGAATAACAGAACCCCATATAAAAAAAAAAAAAAAAAGCAGCAGGAATAATTTTTCAGATGGATCCAGGAGACCTTGCTAATCATTTAGTTGCCTTATCACAGAGAGTAGAGACCCTTTCCGCCTCTATGAATGAGCTTCGCTTAGAAAATGAAGTGATGCGGAATCAAGCTCTTGCCCAACACCGTGATAGGCCTGAACCAAAGGTTTGCCCCCCGGAACCCTTCTCTGGGGACCGAAAACTTTTCCACCAATTCGTCAGCTCCTGCCATCTTATGTATGAACTACGCCCTCGGACCTATTACTCAGATAGGGTTAAGATTCTTACTATGGTTTCTTATCTTAAAGGAGAACCCAGGGTCTGGGCTGACGCATATGTTGAAGAGCATGGTGACCTTCTAGGATCATTTAATAGTTTTTTAGATGAAGTGTCCCTTTTATACGAGGACCCAAATAAACAACTCACTGCAGAAAATACTATTAGAAACCTCAAGCAAGGGAAGAGACCTGTAGAGGAATACATATCAGAATTCAAGTGTTGGTGCAGGGATACTCAATGGACTGATATTGCTTTACGTAACCAATTCCGCATCGGCCTCTCTGAGGGCATGAAGGATGAGATTGCTCGCATAGAGCTCCCATCCTCTCTAAAAGATTTAATGCAATTATCACTCACTGTTGATCGACGACTGAGAGAAAGAAAGGCTGAACGCGCTTGCTCCTTCCCCATCTCACCCCCCAAGAGGTTTAATACCTCACCTAAAGCCGTTCCTATGGAACTCGGAACTATTAAAGGGCCTCTTTCTCCCGCAGAGAAACAACGTCGTAGAGCTCAGAACCTCTGTCTCTATTGCTCATCTCCCGATCATATAGTATCCACTTGTCCCGTTCTTAAGAGGAATAATGAAGGTACAATCTCCAACATTTACAATACCAAACACCCTCATACTCATTCTAACCAATTCACCTTTATTACTCTTGTTTTACAGTGGGAACACAGTAACACTACCATTGATGCCATGGTTGATACAGGAGCCTGCGGAAATTTTATTGATTTGGAGATTGTAAAGTCCAACAAAATTCCCTCTGTACTCAAGCAATTTCCACTCTCTGTCACTTTCATCGATGGTTCTACCTCCACTTCAGGTCCCATCTTATCCCAAACCACCCCTATTCTGGTTACCTGTGGCAACAACCATGTGGAAACCATGACTTTCGATATCATTCCATCCCCTCTATTCCCAATTGTTCTTGGTCTCCCATGGTTGTTATTGCATCAACCAACTTTCATATGGGCCAACTTATCTCTTAGTTTGGATTCCTCACACTGTAAAAACAATTGCTATACTACCTACCCATTGATGTGTCTCCAGCAGCAAGACAAAGTCCTCCCGGATTATCTCCTTGACTTCAGTGATGTGTTCAGTAAAACCAACGCGGAGAGACTTCCCCCTCACAGAATTTATGACTGCCCAATTGATCTTATACCGGATAGTACTATCCCAACCGCTCACATTTATCCACTATCACAACCTGAACTGGCTTATATGAATACACTGTAATGCCTTTTGGCCTGTGCAATGCACCGGCCACTTTCCAGTGGTTCATAAATGATATATTTAGAGATTTGCTCGACATCTGTGTAGTAATTTACCTGGACGATATATTAATCTACTCAGACTCCCTTGAGCTTCATATTAAACATGTCCGCTGGGTTTTAGCCAGACTCAGAACTCATTCTTTATATGCAAAGTTGGAGAAATGCCTTTTCAGTCAGACCACTATCACCTTCTTAGGCTACCAAATCACCCCTCAGGGTATACAGATGGACCATTCCAAGGTGGACTCTATTATCTCTTGGCCAGTTCCAAATTCAAGAAAAGCTCTCCAACGTTTCCTAGGTTTCTCTAATTACTATCGCAAGTTTATTAAAGATTTCTCTGCAATAGTTAAACCATTGAATGCCCTTACCAGTACAAAAACATCTTTCACTTGGTCTCCCGAAGCACAAACTTCTTTTTCCACCTTGAAGCGTTGTTTCTCCTCAGCTCCTGTACTTCAACTCCCAAATCCATTGTACCATTACACTTTAGAAGTGGATGCTTCCCATTACGCCTTAGGAGCAGTACTTTGTCAACAGGCAACTCTCTCCGACCCCTTGCATCCAGTGGCTTTCTATTCCAGAACATTATCTCAAGCGGAAAGGAATTACCCCATTGGGGAAAAGGAACTCTTAGCTATTAAGGATGCTTTAGAAAACTGGAGACATCTACTTGAAGGCTCTACCCATCCAATAACTGTACTTACTGACCACCGTAACTTACAGCATCTCAAATCCTGTAAGGCCTCGTACACACGAGGGGATATGTCCGCTGAAAACGGTCCGATGGACCGTTTCAGCAGACATCTCCGCTCGTGTGTATGGGCTAGCGGACAGATTTCTCCACCCGACAGATTTCAAAGCATGCTTTGAAATCCATCCGGTGGAATCTGTCCGCCCGACATGTCTGCTGGTTAGTACACTTACCAGCAGACATGTCGTCCCCCACCGCCGCCGAATGGATTCGGCGCATGCGCGGAAGTGTTTTACTTCCTGGTGCGGTGACGTGGCGGTGACGCGGCGGCGTCAACGTCACCGCCGCGTCACCGCGCCGTCCGGCGGCGGGGAATTTGATCCGATGGTGTGTACACGCCATCGGATCAAACTCCCGATCGGACATATCCGATGGAAATGGTCCGCGGACCGTTTTCATCGGATATGTCCGATCGTGTGTATGGGGCCTAAGACTCTTTCCGCTCGTCAGGTTAGATGGTCTCTCTTCTTCGACAGATTTGACTTTTCTATCACCTATCGACCTGCCTCACAAAACATTAAAGCCGACTCTCTTTCACGAATGAATGAAGATCAGTTCACTGAGAACCCACCCGTTTCTATCATTCCTTCTCATCGCTTCATTGGCAATACCACTTCTTTTAGACAACTACTTTCCCAGGCTCTATCCACAGAGACTCCTAACCTTCCACCAGGCCTTGTCAAACAACCAGATGGGATATATACCTACCAAAATAAGATCTACGTACCACCCAGTCTACAGATTCCTTTGCTCAGACTCCTTCATGATTCCCCTTTGGCAGGCCATCCTGGAATTACTAATACTATTCATATTGTCAAGAGACATTACTGGTGGCCTTCTCTCTCCAAAGTTGTTCATCAGTATGTAAATTCATGTGACATTTGTGCTCGAAACAAACTATCCAGGAGACCACCAGCCGGCTTATTGATTCCTCTTCCTGTTCCTAATAGACCCTGGGAAGTAGTCTCCATTGACTTCATTGTAGATCTCCCTAGGTCAAATGGTACTAATACCATTATGGTTACGGTAGACCTCCTAACAAAAATGGCCCACTTTACTCCATTAAAAAAATTACCAAACTCTTCAGAGACAGCAAAGGCATTTATTGATACAGTCCTTAAACTACATGGTCTACCTACCCATGTCATCTCGGATCGCGGATCTCAGTTTATCTCCAAATTCTGGAGAGCCCTCATTGCCTCTCTACAGATAGACCATCGATTGTCAACTGCTTACCATCCCCAGACAAATGGACAAACAGAACGAGTTAACCAAATTTTGGAACAATACCTCCGCTGTTACTGTACTTATCTCCAAGACGATTGGAATCCATTACTCTCTTTAGCTGAATATGCCTACAATAACTCCACTAGTGCTTCTTACGGTTTTTCCCCATTTTTTGCTAACTATGGGTTTCACCCCAACAGCCTACCTTCCACATTCCTTCCGAATAGTGTACCCGCAGTTACAAATTATCTCTCTATTATAAAAGAGACACTCGTTCTCCTCCACACCAACTTAAAGCTTGTGAAATCAAGACAAAAGAAATATTTTGACTCTCATCACTCTACACCACCAGTATACAAGGTGGGGGATCTAGTTTGGATCTCCACCCGTAATCTCCATCAAAAAATTCCATCCAGGAAACTCGGAACTCAATTCACGGGACCATTCCCAATATCTCACATCATTAATCCTAATGCGGTCAAACTCACCTTACCAGCGGACTGGAAAATACATCCTTCCTTCCATGTGTCACTCATCAAACCTTACATCCCTAACCCTTTTCCTAACCGGAAGACAATTCCTCCACCTCCGGTACAGGTTCTCGGGGAGACCGAATACGCGATCGACAAAATTTTAGATTCCAGGAAAAGAGCTTCTAACCTTCAATACCTCATACGCTGGAAAGGCTATGATCAATCTGATGACTCCTGGGAAAACTCTACTAATGTACATGCTCCACGTTTAATCAGACAATTTCATCTTAGATATCCTAACAGACCCGGTCCTATTGGCTGCTCTGTAGGAGCTCCCCTGAGGAGGGGAGTATGTAATAGGATTCCCTATTCTCGCCGCTCTAGCGCAGCCGTTTCCATAACAAACGGCTGCGCTCTGTCTTCACAAACCTCCGCGTCACTTCCGGTGCGCGGAGCTTGCGTTCCAGCTTGGAACGCGGAAGTGCGCCGAGCGCACTTTTCCATTCGCCCGCGAGTTCCGGGTATTTAAACCTCCGAAGATGACGGATGGGTGTTCTGTTATTGTGTACAGACACCCACCGTCCTGCAGCCGCAACAAGCACCCAAGAGGAGTCTTCCGACGCACGTTACCCCCTGAGTTCCTGTACCCAGTCCAAGGCTGGATCTACACAGGCTGCATAAGCCCAGCCATCCTGCTCGCCCTACATCAACCCTGCAAGTCCTTGTTGACCTTCCTTGGATAAAGTCTGCTTCCTCGCTCTCCTCCTGAGCTCCCCACAGATGACTGCTGAACCGCAAGTATTGGTGTCCTGATGGATTGTCCGTTCAGAAGTATAGCCTAATGATTACCACCCCATAACTTCTGAGTTCACTAATCTGTGCTATACCTGTAACTCCTTAGGGTGATTCTAGGCTAATGTGTAGTAACATTATACTATAGTTATTTCATTTATTAAGTTACGTCCAACCCCTCCTATAACTAGATCTGTGCACGGTGGAGACTTTCTATGAATTATATGTATCTGAACTCACTACTATAACCTCCAGCTTATGACTTAATAGGCTTGGATTTTGCATAACGCAGATCTTGCACTCAGAGGTCATGATGATTTAACCCTAACTTTCTGTGAATCTGAGAGTGAACTAGTGGACAGATCTGAGTTACCTCTGCAGCCATACGGGGATCTAGCTCTATGCTATAGTAGTTTTTGGTGTGATATGACATTCTGTAATCCCAACTGCAATCTTATCTTCTCTATCACCATTCCAAGTTCTATATTTATACGTTTTCTGAGAGTTTAAAAAAACCGGTGACAGAGAGCTGATGTTACTCTCTGCAGAGCTCAGTGAGGAGAGGTCTGAGAGCTGATTGGAGGGAAAAGATACACCCCCTCTACACACCTCACAGAAATAGAGCTGAGGGTGTCACTCTGCTGGCGATCCCTCGACTGTCACCTTTTTTTCTCTTGGTGTTAGGAAAACTTGTCAGAAGTGATTCAAGCTTATAGCTGAGGAATGAAGCAGCAGACAAAAATTAAACGTATTGCTCTTAATTGAGACAAGTACACACTATAAAGGGATTTTATTTGTTCATATTCCATGTCTGAGGTTTCCAACCACTTTACATCCCGCCCCTAGTCAAATGACGTCCACAGATGGGATCTCCCATCCTGGGTGGATGTCCTGGGCTTCCCGGCAGCCTAAGGGACCCACGGCATTGCTCGCGACCCAGTGCGCGTGCCCGGTGGCCGCGATGTCGGCCCGGCACCCACTGTTGCCCGCAATCTCGGCAGGACCATGGAGCTGTGTGTGTAAACACACAGCTCCATGTCCTGTCAGAGATGAGGAGACCGATGTGTGTTCCCAGTACAGAAGAACACAAATCGGTCTCCTCCCCTTGTTAATCCCCTCCCCCTACAGTTAGAATCATTCCCAGGGAATATATTTAACCCCTTCAATGTTTTTTTTTAATTGTGATATTAATAAATCAAAAAGTAAAATATATTGTGTTTTTTTCAAAATTGTCGCTGTTCTATAGGTTACTGGCGCAAAAAATAAAAACCGCAGAGGTGATCAAATACCACCAAATTAAAGCTCTATTTGTGGGAAAAAAAGGATGTCAATTTTCTTTGTAAGCCACGTCGCGCTACCGCGCAATTGTCATTCAAAATGTGACAGCGCTGAAAACTAAAAATTGGTCGGGCCAGGAAGTGGGTGAAAATGTCCTGTATGTTAGTGGTTAAGTGTTTTATTGCAGCAATTTCTATTACATTGCTTCCAAGTTTGGTGTTCTCTATACAGTTTTTTGGAACAAAACCACTCCTTGGCCCTAAACACAAGGGCATTGTTTGAGTTATTGCTTGTAAATGATAAAATAGGGTGTATCAGCAAACTTTCAAAAGCATTTGACAAGCTTCAACCAGATTTCCTGAAGAACCAGAAGTGAAAATTTTCCACCCTTTAAATAGCAGATTTTTTTTTTGGGAGGTGAGGGTGATGGGTGTTGCCTCCTGAGTGCTCAGATTCCAAACAGAATGCCTTCCTATCAGCTAATGATGAGGCAGAGTATCATCACCCATGCCTCATAGAAGCATGAAAACCCTTGCCAAATAAAAAATATATATATATATACGGTATATATATATATTTTTTTTCATAATACTTGGGAGGACTGGCAGTAAAAGGAACTCTTATTTTTTTAATGGAAGGTCTGCTTCATTGCACCCTCCAGCTGTAGGTGTTGACGATTTCTTTAAACACGATTTTGGTATGCTTTACTAAGGCTTTACCAAACATGAAACATGTTATATTCGCTAACGTGTGTCAAAATATTGTGACAGCCACTTCTTCCATTGACATTTTTATTTAGTGCACCTGGGCTATAGCTAAAGGGTGCTTTAAGGTTAGGGCTGCACAGGCAATTTATAGAAGCTCATTTAGACTACTAAAATCTTGAGAGATCAATCTGTTTGTTTGTACAACATTACTTTACTGTGCACTGCTCTTCAGATTCCCCATAATCGCTCAGTGCCACAATTTAATTGCGTAGCAGAAGGCTATTAGCGATTCATCTCCTCTCCATTCACCGCCATAGACTTGAATGGAAGCAGAAGATAAATCGCTCAACAATACGTTTTTTAGGATATTTTTGGCCAAAATTTCTTATTTAAACATACACCATGAGATCCCATGAGACTAATAGCCTAACAATCACCCAACAATTTTCAGCAGTAGTGATTTCCACTAAAATATTTTGTTACGTCTCATGGGTTAAACATTTTTAATTTAGCCCTAGGCTAAAAGCTTGCACACTGGGGCTCTTGTAAACCTTTTTTGTCCAACAGGAAAAAAAAGTATTCAAAACTGCGACAAGCTGCGTTTTTTTTCTTCAAAAGTGTTTAGGCACGTTAAGCACTTGTGTGATTATTAGTTAAATTGGGCATAATATTTGTTTATTCTCGCCACTTAAAAAAAAAAAAAAAATGGTAGGCACGTTTAGGCGCATTTACCTGCAATTAAGTGGTCAGGCTTTTTTTCTGCCAATATTCACCCCTCTTGAATGTGATGTTTTTTTTTTTTTTCCTGCTTCTAAACGCCTCTGCCTCTAAACTTCCTTTAAATGTCTATGGGCCAGATTCAGGTATAGTTAGGCTGGAGTATCAGTGATACGCCAGCATAACTCTCACTTTGAGCTGGCGTTTCTGTTTTCTGTAAGCAGAAAGCAAGAAACGCCGGGTTTGAGTTCCTATACGAGCGGCGTAATTGTATTTTGCCGTCGTATCGGAACTGCAATTTTTAAAAATGTTGCGTTCCCGCTGATTTACGCCGAGAATATGTTAATCAGCCAAAATCGGCAATTCACGATCGTACTCGGGCCCGACGCAGTGACTTTCCGACGTTTCTGTAAGCGATACCCAGCCTAAAGAAAAACATGCCCCCTAGGTGGAGTATCCTATGTTAAGTATGGCCGTCGTCATCGCGTCAAATTTAAAAAGTTTAGAGTCGTTTGAGTAAAACGTCCATGAATGGGGATTGACGTCATTGACGTTCACTGACAGAATTTGGAGCATGCGCACTGACAGTCGACGCATGCACAGTACGTTCGCCTAGTTTAAATAATACACGCCCCCTACCCGCCCAATTTGAATTCCGCCGGCTCATTTTCGCTACGCCGCCGCAACTTTAGGAGCAAGTGCTATGTGAATAACAGTACTTGCTCCTAAAGTTTCGGCGGAGTAACGTAAATGACAAACGTTACTCCAAAATAAAGATTCGCTCTCCTACCTGAATCTGGCCCTATGTGTGCATAGGCACATAGGCTAACATGGAGGGCTATTTAGAGGCACAAAATAACAAATGTATAATGCCTGTAAAACAGGCATTTTTTAGCTCAAGTATGCATGAGGCACAATTCAGGATAAACAATATGAACTATTGATTATATAATTTGTGCTAAATAACACATTAGATACCCACCAATTTTGGACAACAGCTATGCCAGCTAACAGACTACAATATACAGCAGTAATCAACTTTTTATTTACAGAATTTCATGAGAGGAAAGTGCTACTGCCTAGTCAGGGAAAGTGTAAAGGCCCATACGATCAGAAAATTGTACAAAAAATACACTTTCGAAACGATAATCTGATCGTTTGTACACAGCTTTCGAGAGCGGATCATGACATTTCATGCAAAATTATCCAATGGGAAAAGCACAAAATATTTTCTCGTACAATACCAGATTGTATGATTAGTTGTCATTTGAATATACAATAAAAATAAGCAACAACGCTTTTTATTCTGTCGTACAAGAATTTTCATAACTTAGTAAACTCCTAATTTTCAATATGAAACTAGCAAAAAAAAATAGAAGATTATCTTATTGTGTGTACTAGTCATAAGGTAAATACCCTGTGGATTCAAATGTAAAGGAGGAACTCTGTGGATGTAAGGGTGGACTCTTGTGATTAAATTCATGTGATTAGAAATTGTATTTAATCATAAAAATACTGTATAGGTAAAGTGTATACTACAAAAAAAAAAAAAACTATTTGCCATGCGCCGCTAATGTGTTTGTGTTTGGCTTGCAAAAAAGCTGACAGGCCTACCCAAGACAGTAGGAAGAGGGCCCGCTGTAGACCATGTGAAAGGGTTCCACTGCGGGAACACAATAAAGGGCCCTGTGATGGGAGTAAAGGGCTTCAGGATTAATAGGAAGGGCCCTGTGCTCAGACAGAAAGGTGGATCAGCGGGGTCCTTTATACTTTCTTGCACGAGTGCCCTGAGGGCTCTAGTTACACCTCTGGTTTTTAAAATTTTGTTTGATTTTCTAATAGCTAAAGTAACCATTTTGACAATCAGTATTGACCAATGTCAGTAAAATACAGTAAAAATACAAGGATGGAAAATGTGTATGTAATCTAATGGGAATGGATACATTTCTAACTATTACATTTTTTTCCCTCTTAGAAAAAATCATAACTAGTCTTATGCGCAGATACTTGTGAAATGTAATCCAGATGTAGAAATGAATTCTATGAAAATCAAAACATTGCCATGATGCTTGAATTTAGTCAAGTTCAAGAAGGTACTACTCAATAGTTGGACAAAACCAAAGGCACACTGTTTTTCCTAGCACAAACTAAAGGCACAGTGTTGTTCCTGGCACACAAAAAAAGGCACAGTGTTGTTCTTGCCACAAACCAAAGGCACAGTGTTGTTCTTGGCACACACCAAAGGCACAGTGTTGTTCTTGGCACACACCAAAGGCAATCACCTGATCAATTTTCTAATTGCTACATTGTACACATAGTAGGGTATATAAACCAGCAAATACACATGGAGGCTTTTGTGTGCATAGACAACTCCATGTAGTATTATTGAACTAGTCTTTTTCAACACTCCTCATAAGCAGCAGTATGACCTTTTTTTGTAATTTTGTACATTTTACTTAGTTGAACAAAGCCAAAAGAAGAGATTAAAGTACGTACAGAAAGTCTGAAATACCAGACTTCACCAGAAGTTGGTTACATAAGCATAAGCTAAAATAGTCACTAAAAGTCATTGAGCAATGGGGCCAAAACAATTGTTAATTTTCTTTAAAAAAAAAAACAACGAAATAATTTAATTCTCATTTGATCTAAAATTCCATAAATGTAAGATAAAAAAAATGAAAAAAATGAAAAATCCTGCATTTCAAGTGAGGTTTCGAGTTTTTATATTCTATTAAAGTATACAGCTTGGCTCCTGTGTGTGAATGGCAATACCCCAGCCATGGTGCATTTAGACAGGTCAGAACGACTGTTTTCCTTGGGAAACAAACAAAATTAGCAGTAAACAAAGCCATTTAACTTCTACCCGCCACATGGGAGCATGAGTCATTAGTACACGGAAATATTAATGATCGTTCCTGTGTGCATTCATATGTCAGACTGCCTTTTTTCTGTCCTCTATACACTGGGAAGATTATTCTGTTTTTTAAAAAGTGCATCTTGTAATTTCAATAAAAGCATTTTTGTGCTGGCGACCAAATTCTAACAAGCGTCTCCCCTAGAGTTTTCAGCAAGGTGCTGATTAATTAACTGAAGTAGTGAAGCTGAATGGTACAACAGCTGGTTAGAGATTTGTCATTAACTCGGTTCCCTCTCTTGTCTATAAGGATTCTCACAGTGACACAACCAAAATGCAAATCTTGGAAGCTGTGAATCAAAGTGGGAATGGAAAATGATAAAAAAAACAGTGGACATATTGGCCAAGGAAGAAATTCTATTTTTATGTTTGTGCATAAAATGCATTTTATTTACTGTAATGATGGAGTTTACTTTTTCTGTACTTTTTTTTAAGTAGGCCATGTTAATCAGACCAAAACTATTTCACTTAGCACCAGTGAGCATGTCAAAAAATGCAACCTGTACCTGAATTTCAGTCGTCCACCCATGCCCTCAGCTGCTATATAAATCAATATCATTTGAAAAGAAACAAGACTTCTTTTGATTGATAAATATAGAGCAGCTGGCTACTTTGGCATTTTATCGATATTTGTGATTTAGGAGACTTTGATGAATGTGTGAATAGTTATGTAAACTGTAGACTGAATTTCCTGAAAGTCTAGCAATTTTAAAGGGTGTCTGCAGCCTAAAGTGGTTGTAAACCTAAACCCTAAAACCTCACATAAAGCCTAATATATTAATGTAATTTCCAAAGGCATTTTTTATCTTTTTAAAACTGTAGGTTTCATTCAAATAATGCCTGATGATCCTGCAAAGAAGGCCCTTGTTTAGGCATTTCCGCCTACTGTTTCCTACTATATGTCCCTATTTCACTTCTGCATTGTCGCCCTGTGACCTAGGCTTTTGGTAGAGACTACAAGTGAACATACATTAGTCACTGTTGTTACTATCAGACAACCCACTCAGAGAAATTAGGGAATACCATTAACTTGGTTCCATCTCACAGTGTCACAACCATAGTGCAAATCTTGATGGCTGTGAAACAATATAGACATGGACATACTGGTCCAGGAAAAAATAATTTTGTTGGTACTTAGAAACAGTTTGGATCAGTTTTCTTTGCTAACTTAAATTCATATGATTCAAAATTGTATTTAATCACAAAATACAGCTAATGTGTTCGTGTTTGGCTTGCAGAAAATTGACAAACCTATCCAAGACAGTAGGAAGAGGGACCGCTGTAGAACATGTGAAAGGGTCCCACTGCGGGAACGTACTAAAGGGCCCTGTGATGGGAGTAAAGGGCTTCTTGATCAATGGGAAGGGCCCTGTGCTCAGACAGAAAAGTGGGTCAGCGAGGCCCTTTATACTTTCTTGCACAAGTGCCCTAAACGCTCTAAATATGTCTGGTTTTCAAAATGTTTGTTCGATTAACTAATAGCTAAAGGAACCATTTTGACAATCAGTATATGTGAGTGAAAAAAAACAAAAAAAAACAAAGTGCAAAGAAAGCCCTTGTTTAGGCATTTCCTCCTACCGTTTCCTACTATATGTCCCTATTTCACTTCTGCATTGTCGCCCTCTGACGTAGGCTTCTGGTAGAGACTACAAATGGTCATTTGAACACACATTGGTTACTGCTGTCACTATCAGGCGAGGCAACCCACTCATTATCATTAACTTGGTTTCATATCACAGTGTCACAACCATGCAAATCTTGAATGCTGTGAAACAATATAGGCATGGACATACAGGTCAAGGAAAAAATCATTTTGCTTGTACTTAGAGACAGTTCGGATCAGTTTTCTTTGCTAACTAGCTTAATGGAGAGCTACGGAATGTTTTTATCTCCTAAAGAAGAACATAAATGTTTGGGTCAGAGTTGAGCGTTAACACATATTTGACAAGCTCCTGAAAAGCTCACAGACTGAATACTAATTCTGGGGCTGTTATATGATTTGCAGAGATAGTAAATAGTCTCACCTACGCTCCACTAGACTTGATTCCAATAGAGGCTTCTATGACACCTGTTTAGACAGATTCCCTTTAAAAAATGATAATGAAAGAGAGCGAGAGAGAGAAAAATGATGATAGCTTGAGTGACTGCAAACCCAATCAGAAAGACACCGGCCACACTGCAATGTAAAAGTGAATGAAGCAGGTAAATTGTATTATGAAAACAGAGGAATTCAGAAATCCACTGAATTGATGCAGGCTGAGCATCTGCTTTGTGATAAAATTAAGTCTTGTGACAGATACAAATCACTGGAGGTTGAGCGCACCCATTATCCAATAGAGTTCTCTTTTCCTGCCGGTACGTGACAAGACTTGCTGGACTGCTTGTTGCCAGACAGTTTACCAATCCTATGCTATATCATAGAAATGCCAGTAGACTTTTATACAGTACAAAAAAAGCATTTTTCTGTTTAGCCGTTTGCCTCTATTCTAGCTACCTTGGTTTTCAATACTACCGAATTACCATTTCAAATAACTACAGAGAATGATGATCAGTGCTTAGGTGCTTTTCCTGATCATACAGTGCCTGCCGCCGAGAATGTGTTTTCAGCACGCCAGCATCGCGCTGAATCTCGGCGACAGGCTGCCGACATCTCGCACTCGCTGGAATAGTAAAAGTACATTCCAGCGAGCGCGTCATAGAAGCGACGGGGATCCGACGCGGATTCCCGCCAATTCTACACGTGGGCGGAGTTTGTTATGAATCCTGAAGGAGAAATCCCCGCCGGATTTTTAAAGAAAAATCCGGCATGGGTTCCCCCTCAGGAGCATAACGGGCCCTTAGGTCGGTTATGGGTTGTAAGGAGACCCCCTACGCCGAAAAAACGGCGTGGGGGTCCCCCCACAATCCATAACAGACCCGTATCCAAAGCACGCCGGCCGGCCGGTCAGGAAGGGAGTGGGGGCGAGCGAGCGCCCCCCCCCCTCCTGAGCCGTACCGGGCAGCATGCCCTCAACATGGGGGGGTCAGGTGCTCTGGGGTAGGGGGCGCACTGCGGCCCCCCACCCCAGAGCACCCTGTCCCCATGTTGATGAGGACAGGGCCCCTTCCCGACAACCCTGGCCGTTGGTTGTCGGGGTATGCGGGCGGGAGGCTTATCGGAATCTGGAAGCCCCCTTTAATAAGGGGGCCCCCAGATACCGGCCCCCCACCCTAAGTGAATGAGTATGGGGTACATTGTACCCCTACCCATTCACCTGCAAAACAAAAGTTTAAACACAAATAAACCACACAGTGTATTGAAATATTTTATTAGTTGGCCGCCGGGGGGGGGGGGTGTGTATGATCGCTTTTAGAAAAGCGCCCCCCTCCGGCGGGCTTCTGTGGGGGGGTGGGTGCCGCCGTCTGGTTCTTTTCCGCCGCCGGGGGGGGCGCTTTGATAAAAGCGCCCACCACCCGGCGGGCTTCTTTCGACGTCTTCGGCGGCTGGGGGGTCTTCTCCCACTCTCCGGGGTCTTCTCCCGCTCTCCGGGGGTCTTCTCCGCTCTCCGCTTTTCTAAAAGCGATCATACACACCCCCCCCCCCCGGCGGCCAACTAATAAAATATTTCAATACACTGTGTGGTTTATTTGTGTTTAAACTTTTGTTTTGCAGGTGAATGGGTAGGGGTACAATGTACCCCATACTCATTCACTTAGGGTGGGGGGCCGGTATCTGGGGGCCCCCTTATTAAAGGGGGCTTCCAGATTCCGATAAGCCTCCCGCCCGCATACCCCGACAACCAACGGCCAGGGTTGTCGGGAAGGGGCCCTGTCCTCATCAACATGGGGACAGGGTGCTCTGGGGTGGGGGGCCGCAGTGCGCCCCCTGCCCCAGAGCACCTGACCCCCCCATGTTGAGGGCATGCTGCCCGGTACGGCTCAGGAGGGGGGGGGGGGCGCTCGCTCGCCCCCACTCCCTTCCTGACCGGCCGGCCGGCGTGCTTTGGATACGGGTCTGTTATGGATTGTGGGGGGACCCCCACGCCGTTTTTTCGGCGTAGGGGGTCTCCTTACAACCCATAACCGACCTAAGGGCCCGTTATGCTCCTGAGGGGGGAACCCATGCCGGATTTTTCTTTAAAAATCCGGCGGGGATTTCTCCTTCAGGATTCATAGCAAACTCCGCCCACGTGTAGAATTGGCGGGAATCCGCGTCGGATCCCCGTCGCTTCTATGACGGCTTTGTCTCCATCGCGGCAAGCCAGCTCGGCGCTGGCTCCCGCGATGGGGCTCGTAGGTGGTCAATCTCGCCGAGAAAGGGAGCGAGATTGACACAATATCCCAGTCACCTACTGTATGCGTCAATTCAGAAGATATCTCTTACAGGAGCTGATGAAATTAAGGAGTATACCAGCCACATCCACACCAGCCCAAATATCCCGGCTCCAAAACCACAGAGCTTCTAAATTCAGGCCCATATTGGTCAGAGCCACATCCTTTTGGATATAGAGAGTGTAGGACTGTACAGTCAGAAAGGATTGGGTTTGTCAAGTATGATGATATAATTGTTGACATCTGTTATTGTACATGTGATTTTTTAATAATTTACTTTGGTGTTAAATGACAAATCATCTTACTAAGTACCAACCTTTACAAGTCTTAATTTTGTGTCGTGTTTCTTTAGAAATTTCAATTACGCTTTAAGTAAGCGACAAAAAAATGACATCTGTTCCTTTTATGCATCATTAAAAGGTACAGTATATGTTGTATAAAAAAGGTAGCCATTTTGAGTGCTGGATTTGTTTGGAATAGTTGATTGGCTGCCCTAGTCCCGGCCAGTCACTGGTGGTTAGTTGCAAATTTTTCTGAATGGACATTTGTTCCCTACTCATTAGATGAGCTAGAGCTTCATGTATGAACTGCAAGAATGGTTGTACTGTATGTATTGACCACAGCAACTAGCTTCCAACCAATTTACATCCCATATCAGTTTGAAAAGAAGCATAATCTGATACAAACATTAACACTTATGCCACGTACACACGATCACTTTTTGTGATAAAAAAAAAACGACGTTTTATGTGACGAAACAAAACGATGTTTTTCAAACTTCATTTTCCAAAACGACGTTGCATACACACCATCGTTTTTTTCAAAAAGCTCTAGCAAAGCGTGGTGACATACACCACGTTCGACGGCACTCTGTTCCATTGAAGCTCCGTCTCATAACTTGCTTCTGAGCATGCGCGGGTTTAAAAACGTCGTTTTAAACGTCGTTTTGCCCACACACCATCACTTTTTATGACACAAAAAAATGACATGCTTGAATTTTTTGTCATTTTTTAAAATGTCATTTTTTGTGTCATAAAAAATGATCGTGTGTGGGCAAAAATGACGTTTTAAACCCGCACATTCCCAGAAGCAAGTTAGGAGATGGGGGGTAAAACTACCATTCATAATGGAGTAAGCACATTCATCACGCTGTAACAGACAAAAAAGTAGGAATCGTCTTTTACTAACAAGTAACCAGCTAAAATCAGCCTCAAGGCAAATAGAACTTCCCCTTTAGAGTGCCGTCGTTTTGTTCATCATTTTCCAAAAATTATGGTGTGTGGGCAACATTCATGAAGAAAAATGTAATTTTTTTTCATCACAAAAAGTGATCGTGTGTACGGGGCATTACATTTCAGTAACTTTTTTTTTACAATTACAATTGATGTAGCTCAGTGAGTGTCCAAATGATTTTTATAGCATAATATAAACTAGCTAACGGTAATGCAGCATGGCAGAAGACACCACCCACAGCACTGAATTACAGGCCACTCGAACTGAGCAGGATAAAGCTCCATGGGCCAATATAAACTACAGCAACAGACACACTTAAAAACAAACAATATATTACTTCCCATGGCTAAACTAGAACTCTGTGTTTTAGAAGCAGTAATGGCAAATTCATCAGACAATGCCGGCAGTGCTTAAACAGATTTTGGACATAGATGAATATAAATCCTATGTATCTATTTTTACCTTTTCAGCAACATTCCATATTCCAAAAATATTTTTCTTACTATAATATTTCATTCTTTATTTTAATGAATATAGTTATGTGTTTCTGTGTTCTTTGAATTTACCTTAAAAGAATTAAATTCTTTACAGACCAACTTGAAAAAGGAAAATAAACTTGAAAAAGAAAGAAAATATATTAAATGCAGGAACTTCTGGATGGACTTGATAAAGAAAGCATAATAAATGTGATTTTCAAATTGTAATGGCTTTCAATTGTTAGAACGATGCTGCTTGAAAAATAGATTCATCCATCCAAGGTGTACCAGAAATCTTGGATTCGAGTGTAGTTATCAACAATAAACAGCCATTATTCCAAAAGTGCAGAAAATGATGGCATTACATGGGAAAGTTATAGAGAGAAAGAAATCGAATGGTGCATTATATTTAGCTAGTAATTTCTCAAGTCGGAGCATGGTATTTGTAGATAGACAGAGAGTCTGATCCATTGTACAAAATATAGGTGCAGTCTGTATCCGCGCAGCCCATCAGTACATAATTGAAAAGCTTAGGACTCTTCTTGTTTATATAAGTTTTAGCCAGGTTTGATTTAAACTGACCTAATTTTTATATTGTACATACAACTACAATATTCACTGTGCAACTGTCTTTTTTGTGTGTTATTGTATAATGTTATAACTAAATAATACCTTTTAAACAAACAATAACCTAAGAGCCGGCTCACACAGGGGCATCTCGTCAGGCGACTCAGCCACCTGACAAATCGCGCTCCGCTCTGTTCAATGGAACCATTCTAATAGGAGGGACTCAAGTCGCTCCGTCTTAGAAAAAGGTTCTTGTACAAATTTGGGGGCAACTCAGGGCGACTTGCATTGGTTTCAATACAGAAGTGATTTTGCAAGTTGACTCTGAAGCAGTCTTGCAGAGTCGCCCCCAAAGTCATGCCGTCCCTGTGTGAACCAGGTCTGAGTGGTTCTTAAAGAAGTATGCACTCAACACTCTTTAAAATTGTATCCAAACTTGTCAAAATCAAAGTTTTTGGGGGACTGGCATATAATATATTTGGGTAGTGGGTATAAGTTGGGGAAACATACAGTATTTAGGGTTTCCATTGCAACAAGCTACAGTATATGAGCCAACCAATAGTAGCTTACACTTACATACAGTCTGCCTGTAAGCACAACCTTCATATTGTTTAATGATTTTTGTTAAAGTGTTTAATATTTTTGTAGCTTGCAAGTTCTTAAATGTATGCTTTGCATTGTTTTTTGTTGTTTGTTTTTTAGCCACTGTTCTTTATTTTTACCTGGTAATCCTGCAAATTTCTGTGTTAGGAAGTCTATATTCACTCTCTTTACTGTATCTATTAAGGAGTCAGGGTTGATATTAGAGATGAGCCTAACACCCCCCCTGTTCGGTTTGCAGCAGAACTTCAAAACAGGGGAAAAGTTCTGACCGAACCTCATTGAAGTCTATCAGAGCCAAACAGATAAAAAAGAAAGTGCCAATTTTTAAGGCTTATATGCAAGTAATTGGCCATAAAAGTGGTATGAGGTCAGGGTATCAATGCAAAAAAAAAAAAGCTGTTGTATTTTCCAAGGGCCACAAGGGCCTCATCCCCACATGGCCGGTGGTTGTGGGGGTCTGCCGGCAGGGGGCTTATCGGAAGCCCCCCATGTAAATGTATGGGCCACCTGGCTACGTCACTTGGTGCCATTGCCCCTTTCTGACAACACTGACCCAGAATGCATTCCCCAGTGCCCCCTGCCCCTGCACCACCCCTTCCTGAGGGCATGCATTAAGGTGAAAAAACACCTTGCAGTATCCGTCCCTCCAGCCCCCCCCCCCCCTTTTAGCTTACCTGAGCCCTGAATTTCCGTGGGCGCAATCCTACGTGGCTCTCTCCACGGCTTCTCGGCTCTTTATTGGATAGATTGATAGCAAATGCCGGGTGTATCACACGGGAGTGTGCCAGCAAGGTAACCCCCTCAGGAGAGAGCTTCCCAGAGGGGGTTATCTATTGTGGGGAGGAGCCGAGAGAGCTGCCATGGGACCCCAGAACAGGAGGATCGGGGGCACTCTGTGCAAAACTAACTGTACAGTGGAGGTAAGTATGATGTTTGTTATTTTTTTCTTAAACAGGAACCTTTACAACCACTTTAAGGGAGTTATTTGGTCACAGCATACACTTTTACTTTATATATTAGCATTGTAATAGCAATACAAACAATAGTTATCATTGACAATCCAATATAACCTTGCTTTCATGTGAGCTCTGTCTGCTGGTCATCTGCCTGGATCCCTGCATGCTTTGTAGCATATCCCTTGGTATCTTTTTGCTTGCAAGACGTGATTTCTGTACTGCCTCCACCTTCTGAAACTCCTCTTCTAAGTACCACTGTAGCTCAGAAGGGATGCTTTGATATAGCAATGACTTAAGTAGTGGCATAGTGAATATACACTATATTGTCAAAAGCATTGTGACACCTGCCTTTACATGCACATGAACTTTAATGGCATGCCAATCTTAGTCTGTAGGGTTCAAGTTGACCCATCCTTTTCAGCTATAACAGCTTCAACTCTTCTGGGAAGGCTGTCCACAAGGTTTAGGAGTGTGTCTATGGGAATGTTTGACCATTCTTCCAGAAGAGATTTTATGAGGTCAGGAACTGATGTGAACGAGAAGGTCTGGCTCTCAGTCTTCACTCTAATTCATCCCAGAGATGTTCTATTTGGTGGAGGGGGGATTATGGTGTGAGGTTTTCCAGTAAAGGGAACTCTTAAAGCATCAGCATACCAAGACATTTTGGACAATTTAATGCTCCTAACTTTGTAAGAACGGTTTGGGGATGGCCCCTTCCTGTTCCAGCATGACTGCACCCCAATGCACAAAGCAAGGTCCATAAAGACATGGATGAGCTAGTTTGGGGTGGATGAACTTGACTGGCCTGCACAGAGTCCTGACCTCAACCCGATAGAAAACCTTTAGAATAAATTTAGGTGGAGACTGCGAGCCAGGCCTTCTCATCCAATCTCAGTGCCTGACCTCACAAATGCGCTTCTAGAAAAATTGGTCAAACATTCCCATAGACACACTCTTATAAAAGGGAAGTTCAATACTTTGCAGTCTGACGAATGTGCTATCTCCATTACGAATGCTTGTTTTACCAGACCAAGCACTTCCGTCTCGTACTTGATTCAGAGCATGCATCAGAATTGTCTACACACGCTCGGAATTTATGAGAATGGATTTTTTTGTCAGAAAATTTGAGAACCAGCTCCAACAGCAAATGTCCGATGGAGCCTACACACGGTCAGAATTTCCAAAAACAAACTCCCATTGAACATTTGTTGTCGGAAATTCCGAGTGTGTGTATGCGGCTATAGACTGTCATTCCATTAAAGTTGATATGCGTGTAAAGGCAGGCACCCTTATACTTTTGGTAATAAAGTCTCAGAATTCAAGTAAGTATATGTTTGAAATTTTTCACAAAGTAAGACTGCTCAGATTATTCGGAGTACGCTAGAAATAATTGAAACACAGCTGAGAAATTAATATATGATTTTACATTTTTACCATAGCTACATTTTAACTGTGGCATATATGTGATAGTCTGTAGCACTTTGCTATCTTGAATCTTTGCCTTAGATACCAATTAAAAATATAATGATATAATGAACCATCACAACACCTGCAATGATTTTAAAATCCCCTTTATTGGGGAAATTAAGTATCAGTTTCAGCAGATGTGGAGTTTTTGTCATGTCAACTATGAACCCCACTCCACTTTTTGATGACCCAATTACCTGTTTATTTATTTTTTTCAGCTAATTCAGGATTTTCAAGTTATTCCATGTTGGAATCAAATCAGTGGAAAAAATGCGCAGAACATCAGTGTCACTCTAGCCTTTAATAAAGGGGTTGTGTACAAATAATGGCAAGTGACATCAGAGAAGAGGGATCATAAATCTGTTAGCTTAATAAGATAAGATGCCATTCAGAGACTAGTGGCTTCACTTCAAAGGAATTAAGATTGCAATCACTGGGACAAGCTAGTATTATTTCCCATCAACCAGAAAAAGAGGGTCAGAGCAGAACGTTATCACGCTTCACATCACACTGTTTACTTTGCATTTTAGTGCACACAAATTGGCTCAGATAGCTGACAATCTGATTAAGTGTAGTTGAGTGTAGCTACACCAAATGCAACACAACGAGAATCTACTTGCTTGAGGATCAAATTCATCTTTTTGTTTTTGTATTGGTGTTAAAAAAATATGTGGCAGTTTCCCACAAGCAAGGTTCGCTGCAGTGTCAGTTTTATGTTGCTAACCAAGTTTTACAAAATTTGGATGGGTGTTCCAAATCAAGTTGTAAAAGTTTGGCCATAACAGTATAAATTGTAAGCTCTCCTTCCTAGCCCTCTTGTCTTGATTTGTTTAGTAACTTTACTGAAAAGAAAACAAAAACCGCTCTATTGCCCTTCCAACCTATAAGCTACAGGCAGCAGCTGGCGTGCGATACACAATGTGGCAAAAAACAAGGAAAAATAGCCGCGCCAAAGAATTAATTAAAGGTAAATAATAAATAAATTATAAGTCATTGAAATCAGCAAATTCTGAAACTGTGATAAGCAAAAAGTTCATAAATTCAATAAATGTTTGGTGAGATGTCCATATGTTATGTAGATTGTTCCTTTGCAGAAAAACTCATACGATTCACACCACCAAGTGACATAAACACAAAAGGTGCACCCTCCACCGGAAGAAAAAGCAGCTTACCAGAGGGCAAGCAATACGATCGATTGACTATAGCCCAGCCACGGCTTTTGAATTCCTTAGGTATTCCAAATGGAACAGGTTAGTTCTGAGACGTGGTGACTGTAGACTCCAATTGGTTCAGTGAAAGTGGAAAAAAGAGGCGCACATAGCGTAACTCCATAAACCAAATTGATTTAATTAAATAATAAAGGTATACTCACAAACGAGTGATTAAAAAAAGCATAAAATACAAAACATTGCCGGCCGGCATGTAGGAGCCCTCCTCCTCAGCGTGGTGATGTCACTGCGTAGCCTTCCAGACGTGTTTCGTCACTATAGGACGTTATCAATGGAGTTGGAGTCTACAGTCACCACGTCCCAGAACTAACCTGTTCCATTTGGAATACCTAAGGAACTCAAAGGCCGTGGCTGGGCTATAGTCAATCGATCATATTGCTTGCCCTCTGGTAACCTGCTTTTTCTTCCGGTGGAGGGTGCACCTTTTGTGTTTATGTCACTTGGTGGTGTGGATTGTAGGAGTTTTTCTGCAAAGTTACAATCTACATAACATATGGACATCTCACCAAACATTTATTGAATTTATGAACTTTTTGCCTATCACAGTTTCAGAATTTGCTGATTTCAATGACTTATAATTTATTTATTATTTACCTTTAATTAATTATTTGGCGCGGCTTTTTTCCTTGTTTAGTAACTTTACTGTCTCCCTTTTTAATTGTGAAGTGCTCTACGCTCTGTTGGCTCTATATAATTCTGTATAGCAATAATACATGGGTACATTTTCTTAAAGACTGGATAGAGAACTGATGAGACCTCATATGGATGTGTAATACTAGCCAACATACTTTGTAAGATAGGACAGCTCAAATCTATTTCCACCATGACTTCCAAATAAAACTATATTAGAGATAAGACAACCTATGACTGCATTGAAGAATAAAGGCATAAAACTGATGGAGATGCTGTGAGCCAATTTATAGAGCTTTACAGAGGACACGTCTTTATAATATATATATATATATATATATATATATATATATATAAATCTCTGCCATTTACTGGGTCATTAGGGACCCCAGGGTTGGGAATGACTATGTAGGCTGGTACAGTGCACTTTCATTTATTTTTATTGACCCTCAACTGGCATAAAGAGGTACTGTACATTCCAATCATATAATGCCATTACATTCACTTTGGGCAATATAATTATCAGGAATGTGTTTCTAATCTTCATTTTGACATTCTCATTGTACAAATGTCTGCCTTGCTTACCAAATTCACAAAATTGCATTATCCTATATTTTGAATCCAAAGAATTTCTGTAATCTAAACCCAAAGCCTGAACTAAAAGAATACAGGGCAAGTGTTCCCTGGTTCTAACACAATACTTTGTAGGATTTAGAGATAGGAATTAGAAAAACAAAACTTTTCTGAAATTTTAGCTGAATTGGAACAGTGATGAGTTGAACACCTTTTTTTTCTATATCCTGTTGGAGAAACTTCCCTTCGCTTACCATCCCAGAGGCAGAACAGGAAGTAAGACAAAATCTCTCCCAAACAAGGGATAATTTTCCATAGGACAGTTGTCACAGGAACAGTTCTCCCTGTTGGAAGATTAAAGCCAGCCATACACGAAGCGAATTTTGAAATTTGCTTGATTCAGATAGACAGTGTTGATGTGGGAATCCCTCCTGCCAAATCACTGTAGTCTCCTGGCGGGGAAAGCTGTCCTTGCCAGGAGAAGACTAGTGGAGGTAACAGCCGCTAGTCATAATCTCAGGTAAAACCCGGCATGCTGGTTGAACCTCAGTTGATCGATTGATCAACTTGGTACATTCAGCCTGCCCATACTGCAGGAACTGGACGAGACTCAAACTATGTGTGTCCAGCCTTACTCTCTCCTACCCCACCCCTCTTTATGTGACAACCCAAAATGTTGAATTTTTTCTCACTTTCATGATGACAATGGCCCCTGGACAAAAAGGAGAGAATGAATCTACCTGGAATGGACACAGATGAATGTATGACTTGGCAGAGGTTTTAGATTTGTGCACACTGTACAAAAAAAATAAAAATGTTTTGGCTATACATACACTTAAAATGTAAAATGGTCTACATTGACAAAGCTGTAACCTATTGTTATTATTTGCTATAATGATCATTGTTTTTAGCCATGTGTTTAGCCATTTGCAGCCTTTAGTGATGAAAATAACAGTTGTTAAGGCAAATATTGATTGCTATAGCTGAGTGAATTGAGCCTTTAGCATTAGAATGACTGGGTTGGTGAAGTTCTATTATTTCCTCACAGGAAGTTTGGATACCTAGATGCCAATAAAATAAGTTTTATAACAAAATTCAAATATTCAGCTTTCTTGAAGTATACCTTATTGAGTAAATAATTTTATGGCAATAGCCCTATTGAGGAATAAATGAGAGTAGAATTGAATCTAGCAAAGATAAGACAATACAACATTAAGGTGTATAGATGTGTATATTTTCAATGCTAATGTCATAGGCATTTTTGGCAAGTGAGTAAGTGCATGAATATTGCATGTGCTGTAAGGTACAACATCCTTAAACAAATCATATATTTATAAATTCACTGAGCATATTGCCAACCACACGCAATGTCTGATTTCTCTTATTGCTTAGAAGTGAATGGCCAAAGCTTATTCTTTCATTTTAGCCTATGTGATGGCTTGTCTTATTTCCCAGCTGACTTAGCTCAGGTTATACGTTTTACATAGAGCAGTGATTACTTTCACTTCTTTCCTCTATTCTCTTGCAGCCAAGGAATTACCCCTCTTATTGCACAGCTAGTAAATTGTAATGAAAGTGGCAAGAGCTTAAGAGGTCTCCCAGAACAGTCTGAAGTGGGCTACATATACATTTTTAATGCAGCTTTATTGAGACATTGAAAGCCGTGGCAGTGAACGTACTGTTTTTATCTCTTTAATAGTCATATAAATCTTTTGTGGGATTGAAATGTAAACTGTCTTTCACTCATGCAATGGCCAGTCAATTGACTTTTGATGTGTAAGTGGGAAAAAAATCTCAGTTTATGTTACTGAGAGGCAGAGACTTTGAAATGTCTGTAGGGATCTGGTACGGGTATTGAGCAGAAACTCACAAGGATCTGGCTGTAGTTTAAAAGGAATCTTTAGTGTGTGGACATCATTTTAATATTTTCCTGGAAGTAACCTTTGATTTAACTTTCACGTTTTTACTTTGTTGCTGTTCCATATTTTGGTGAGGCAACTATTTATATTGAAACTTTATTTACTATTGTATACCCTTTTGAAATTGTTGTTTCCATTGTGATTTTGTTTCTTTGTTGTAACTGTATCCTTATAATTTCCCTTGGAATTAATAAAGTATTCTAAATTTAAATCTATAAGTCTGCCTTACACTCAGATAAAACAACAGTCAATTTTGAGCATTGTACCACATACTAGATATATGTAACAAGCAGATATTGCTGCCCTCTGTATATGTATAATTATAAAATGCAAAAGGCAATTTTTTTAAAAGGAACTCCTGCACTTAGAGATATACATTGTTTGTTGTTTGTTTACCAATTATAGATGAGAAATTAATGGAGTATCCACTAAGTTTGTAATGTGTTGTATTTGATGTGTCATCCAGTTCGCCACTAATGGCAGTGGACCTCACCACAAAGGAAGTTCAAAGAGAGCTCATGCTCCTTCCCCATGGAAGACTTTTTTTTCAACTCGCAAGATCCTGCTTTTTAAGGCTCCATGCACACTGGGTTAAAAAAAAATGTCTGCTCCCTTGGCAGAAAAAATGGTCATATAGAGTGTTTTGTGTACATAGTTTAGGCGAGTTTAGGAGAGTTTTGCGTTTTTTTCTGCCAAAAAGCTCCAATAACGCAAACCAGAAGGGTTTCTTTTTCCTGCCTCTAAACATTGAGCTTAAAATATCCCTGTATTTGTCCTAATGTGCACAGACACATAGGATAGCCGTGAGCTTTCGGTTTACGGTATGAAGCTCTGAGGGTCCAGAATGGTATGCCAGATCTTCATGTGCCGGTGACATAACTGGCTGCATCCTGGATGAAAATCTCCAAAACAGTACGTTTAGGAGATATTCATTTTACCTAAAGATAAGCCTTATTATAGGCTTACCTGTAGGTAAAAATGACCAAGCAGGGTTTACTACAGCAATGCACTGATTACTGTAAAAAATGACACTGGCAGTGAATGGGGTTAACCAGTAGGGGGCGACAAAGAGGTTAAGTGTGTCCTAGGGAGTGCTTCTAACTGTAGAGGGGATGGGCTGTGTGTGACATGACACTGATCACCGATCCCCCAGGGATCGGTGATCAGTGTCCTGTCAATAGGAAGAATGGGGAGATGCTTGTTTACATCAGCATTTCCCCGTTCTTCCTTTCCGTGAGACGATCGCGGGTATCCCAGCGGACACCGAGTCCGCGTGACCCGCGGTCGGACTCACGAAAGCTTGCCCACAATGCCGCATCTTATAGGGGACAATCTGCCCACAGGAGACACTGTGTCGACGTATATATGCGTGACCCGGTCGTTAAGCGGTTAAAGGGCTTCCCTATTTTCTATGTCTCTTACCCAAAGACAAACGAAAAAGGTGATAGCAATGCAAATTCAGAATTTTTAATATACTTTCTTGTTCTGAGTCAGTGATTTAGAAAATATTAAGGCCATTAAATGAACACGACACTGAGGTAGCTAGCTTATTCAAACAGACGTTACTAACAACAGCCTGAATTTTTTTTTCTCGTTTGATATAAATGTGTCTTATATATATTTAAAAAAAAAAAGCAGCTTAGGCTACAAACTTTAACTTCGCTCCAAAGCTGTCCACCACAGTACCTCATCTTCTGGTTTGAATGAAGTACAGCATCACTCAACCCAGAAGACTGAGGACGCCATTGTGAATGCAGAATGCCATGGCCCTACCCCTTGAGAGTAATCACCATTGTGCCCATCAGTCACAATATACTGAAGAGAGAATGACACTGACGTCAACACATTAGTATTGCTCTCAGCTTCAGTAAGAACCAGCCATCCTGGAGAAGAAAGGTTATTATAAGAAAAATAGAAGAAAGGGAGATAGTTAGGTTGCCTGGGGGAGTCAGACTTTAAAGCGGAGCTCCACCCAGGAAAACAACATTTTCCCATGTTGTTTAAAAAAATATAAAATAAAAAACCTGAAAAAATAAATAAATAAATACTCAAATATCTGTTGCTATGCGGAAGTCCGTAATCTGCCTCTTCCACTCCGCGGTGCCTTTTCTTCTTGTCCTTCTGCTTGTGAATGGGGCGCGCTGCTTTCTGGGAACTGTGTGTGTTCTCAGAGAGCAGCGCGCCCATTCACAAGCCAGCGTGAGACTCACGCAGGCGCAGTAGGAAATGGGCAGTGAAGCCGTACGGCTTCACTGCCATTTTCCCATAGTGTGAATGGCGGCGCGGGACCCGGAGCGATCGTGGGACCGGCATCGGGGGGCCCATCAGCGCGGGCAAGTAGGACAAGGTAAGTGTCCTTATTTAAAGTCAGCAGCTACACTGTTAGTAGCTGCTGACTTTTAAAAAAAAAAATCGCGGCTGGAGCTCCGCTTTAAAGCTTAATTATCCTTTGCCCTTAATTGATAAAAATCAATCAATCATGTTTGGTCAAAGTGGTAATAATCTAACTGTGCTCTATATTCTTGATGATACCCAGAAGAAAAGCCCTGTAGCACCCCCATACCCATGGGCAGATAAGGAGGTTTTCCAGACAACTTTGTAGGCTTTCAAAACTCAGGGAGGAATCCTTCACCCTAATGGAGTGAAAAGAATTAGGCAGCAGACACTGTAGAACATTGAATGTGTACTAGAACACAATAAACTCAAGGATGAATTGGAGGATTGGGGTACAGGATACAAAAAACGACAAAAATGCAACTCTTTGTGCTAAGACTGGCAATCTGCATTGATAGACTGTGTGGCAGCTTCCGACAGCAGAAATACATTCTGAAGGATGAAGACAGGTCCCCCCCTTGCAATGTCACTTCTCCCCCTTTATACCCACCCCTCCCCTCCCCCCCTTGCTCCAGTAGAAAAAACTCATCCAGGCCACAGACCCAGGCTATTCTTCTTGTAAAGACCCTTCCCAGGCATCAGGCCCAGCTTCCCCCTAGCCCCTCCCAAGTCAGGAAGGAAAAATAACACTCTACAAGGTGTCCCTGAATACGTATATCATTCTCCAGTGTATACCACTGTGTAGCGCACAGACCGGATTGGTCTGGCAGTTTGATCATGGATTCAAGTCCCTCATGGTCACAAAGCAGCCAGGCACGCGACATTTCCCAAGCATTCTAATTAGAGAATAGGCTGTCTTTTTTTGTGTTTTTGTGAGGGGGAACCTAGGGATACTCCAGAATCTGTAAACTTGACCATGAGGACTGCAATTTTGCACCAAGACGTCAGGGTTTAAGCACCCCCTTTAAAGTGTAAAGCTGAACAGTAACAAACGAATCCCTCAACAGGAATAAAGTCCTAAATGTGGAAAGTAGTAGCCAGTGATATCTAAGGAGAGAGAAATGTCTTTAAATTCAGAAGGCTGGTACTCATTGGCTCCTGATCTCCAGGCAGCTATGTGCAGGATCGGTCAGCTTTGGTACTTCAGCAGCCTGTGTCCTGGCTCTTTGGGAGACTTTCTGAAGATGCTCCAGGAAGAAAGAACAGGGGTCCCCCAGCCAAACCACAGCTGAAAAACTGATGAAAAACGGATAAAAAACTGATGAAAAACTGATGAAAAACTGATCAACTGATGATAAAAAAAGGACCTAAGCCGGTCCGCACGTGTGAAAGGGCCCTAAAGCTCCAGGCAAAAATCCCAGGGATGCCACATCCATCAGCCTGGGTCTTACTCCCCAAAGAAGAAGAAAGTTCTACTCTGGAATGTCTACACCTCCTGCCATATTGACCAGGGATTTACTGGGGAGATATTAACATGCAGGCTGGGATCATCATTCTCCCACCCACTATGTCCCAGGAAGAGAGAGTTACCACTCCAGGTGGGTATGCTGAACAATCAATGACTTCTCGGGAGATCAAGGGTGCCGGCAATGCACAAGGCAAAATGTAGAGGCTATGAAATGGACAGCTGCACTCAAAAAAACCTTTAGGTTGTCTTAATTGTAAAACGGATAGAAAATTCACTACAAAATACAGCAAAAAATGGAGATAGCAGCCTATGCGTTTCACACTATAGATCAGTGCTTAGTCATGGCAGCGCTTAGCCATGACTAAGCACTGATGTCGCTACAATGCATGCCTGCGTGGGAGCCGTCAGTCACGCCACTTGCGAGTCAAGGACCAGCACGGAGGTCCATTTCTCATGCGCCAATGACATCATTGGCACACTACAAGATAAATATATCCTAAACGGGACATGTTTAGGATATATTTCCACTACCTATAGGTAAAAGTGGCAATCAGGGGTTTACAACCACTTTAACAAAACAGTAGCTCTATGCGGCGGTACACCTGCCAGTGACTTGCCAGAGAGTTATAATATAAATAACTCAGCATTATTGTTTCTTCTTGCTCTTTTTTGCTGGGACACCAAGTAGCAGGCAGAAGCAAAAATGTTCTTAAACATATATAAAAAACAAAAACAAATGCAATGACAATTACAGAAAAACAATAACAGTTCAGAGCTCAGGCTGACTACAGCCTAGCTGCAACACTAAAATTTAACTAAGGACACTCCAGCTAAAAGTAGTTGTAAACCTTCTCTTTGCTGCCTCTGTTATCTACAGTAGACAGCTTTTCCCAACTCCAAGTGATAATTAGTGACAGGGGGGGTCGAGCTTCAGCACACAGCCTGAGATTAACAGCTTTAGCTGTGCATGATCCCCATGTACTGTGAGGAGGGGAGTGTGTCCCTTCCCGCCAATCAGGGCTCAAAACTCTCCTCCCTGAAGCTCTGCAGTGTTAGACTTTAGACTCTCCCCTTGCTTTTCAGAGCTGAGAGATGCTGTGTACAATATATGTTTTGGAAGGCTGTAGAGAATAGGGGGCTGCAGGTACAATTAAAGCAGGTGGATCTGATTCATCTCTGTGTATCACCTAAGGCCAGTTACTTCAGTGGTTATATGTAAGGGTTTTCAACCACTAATGTTAAAGAAGACAGCTAGTGGTTTCTGTACAGCAGTCTGGCATCCCAGCTTGACAATCAAAACAGTGTTTAATACTGAGGTCATGAATAAAAGCCTATCAATACCATAGTTTTGAATCATATTTCCTGTTGTCTAAATAGAAACTTTAAAAAAGTGATATTGTTTTCATTCGTATTCTTGCGCTGGAAGAATCATCAGCAACATATACTAAGTAGGGGTAGGCATACACAGGTATACAATATGTCTCTCTGAGAACAACATATAAAGAGAAGCCTGGAGTGAGACATAGGCTAGGCACAGGGCTGATATGACAGGGCAGCAGGGCAGAAAACCAGCAAGGATAGGGGTTAATTAGGGGAGTCTAGCAGGCCATGTTAGGGGGTGTCTTAAAAAGTTATTTTCTGGGGTAGGAGGGGCCAGGGTATGGTGGTCAGTCTCTGGCCATCGGAAGAAGAAGGAGCTCCCACCCTCCCACCCTAATTTTGGTTTGCTGTGTGTAGGTTTGTGATTTTGGGGGTATCGGTTGGGGATCTTCAGAGGCAGTAGAAATTAAGACCAATATGGAATAAGTGGGGAACCATTATGGTATGGGATCCTTGGTGGATGCCAGTCAACCAAAGTTTAACTGGCATTGGGAGATGGGTATCAGCATTGAAAGGTAGTCCTCGAGTCGGCATGCTGCGACTGTGGACCTTGTGTGGCCACTCTGAAATGTAGATAAATTTGGTCAGTGCCTTCAATGATCCTCAACATGGTTGTGACTAGACATGTGCATTAGTTTTCGTTAGAATGCATTTTCGTCCGAAAATCTGTTTTTTTCGTTATCATTTGAACAAACGATAACGAAAGCGCAAGAAACGAAAACCAAAAGATCCGACATAAAAAATGCTTTATTTTCGTTTTCGTTGCGGTAAAAATTAGATATAGAGAGATTCGACATTATAGGGAAAATATTCGACATTATAGGGAAAAGATTCGACATCACAGGGAAAAGATTCGACATTATAGGGAAAAGATTCAACACTATAGAAATAATGGATTTGACATTACAGAGATTAGATTTCGATTTATGAGAAAATAGATTTGACATTATTACTAGTCATACAACATTAGAATTCTTGCAGGCGGAATATTCGAACGGAAATGTAAGATTTGACGTAAAGATTCGACGTTCCGTCGAATATTCTTTTGACCATTCAACAGAAACCAAGTATTATTGGATTTTCGGATGAAAGCTATTCCCCAACAAAAAACAAAATAAATCAAAACGATTTTCAGGAGTAACTAAATAAATGTATTTTCCAAACGAAAACGAAAAAACTAAGGAAATATTCCAGTCTGCACATGTCTAGTTGTGACGTATCTGGGATAGTAATTGTTTGTAAATAATATTATGGTTAAAATGTTAATAAAATGGCTGGTGTGGCCGAATTAATCCAAAATGGGTGTTGTTTGGTTATTTAATAAGGTATGCAGGGTATAAAGTATTTGGTATTAAGCTGTTTGCATCTGCTTACCATAGTCATGGGTTTTCTGTGGATTCCTGAAGGAGTCTTGTGCTGCAAAGACCTACTGCAAACATATTCCCCTTTCGCCAGTGAATGAATATGGAGTATGTGCAGTAAAAGATTTGTTCGTAGTTCAGTGGAGAAAAAAAAAATGACAATCAGCTGTCATAAAACATTTTTCTAGGATGTGCAATAACAATCTCTTCCAATGACAGGAAGTGCTCATTACCGCACCTCTTCATGGCCCAACTGCTGCTAGTTATGCTTAAATTGGTTATATCATTTTCTTTAATATGGCCTTGCATGGCCACTGTTACAAGTTCTGCCCTGTAAACTTTAAAGGGCATGAGAATTTATAGCAAATGCTGTAAATTTCTTCTAATTTACAATGTAAGAACTTATATTGGGCTTGGTTGGGAAATATACTAAAACTAATAATCTCAGCATCTTACTAACTTAATTTTTTCTCTTGCACTTCACTAGACATTTAAAAGATTTTCTTAAGGAGCTACAGTTGTTAGGAGCCACTAAGTAGTGGCCTTGATCCTTTTCCCATTAGTTTCCTTGCAGCCAAGCACACATTTCCAGTCACTCTTCAAACTCTTTAACCAGTGTAGGGGTATGATTTTTTTATACTTTTAAAAGAACTTGAATAGGTGGTGTGTAAGGGTGGGATACTCCATAAACCTTTAGTAATTGTTTGAGGACACTGAACTTTCTTTTCAGAACTGTGAGCCAAGTCCTTAGACAAGATGGTGATGGACTAATCTTTGTAGTAAGACTTTGGGAAGATTACACTTCCTCCTTAAACATCTAAGCAAAAATATTTCACTAAGAATAAAATAGACTGAGCCACCAGACACAATGTCCCTTTTAAACCCGCTAACTCCAGCATAAGAGCGATGGCAACATCACACAGTCTCGAGGATCTCGAAGGCCGCGTACACACGATCAAATCTATCTGCTGGAAACGGTCGGCCCGACCGTCCCAGCAGACAGATTCGACCGTGTGTACGGGCGAGCCGACGGATTTGGCCACCCGACAGATTTCAAAGCATGCTTTGAAATCTGTCGGCTGGGAACCCGTCCGCCCGACATGCCTGCTGGTTAGTACGCTAACCAGCAGACATGTCTTCTCGCACACGCGCCGAATGGTTTCGACGCATGCGCGGAAGTGTTTTACTTCCTGGTGCGGTGACGTGGCGGCGTCAACGTCACCACCACGTCACTGCGCCGTCTGGCGGCCGGGATTTTGGTTTGATCGTGTGTACACGATCAAACCAATATGTCCCCAGCAGACAGATTTCTTCAAATCGGTCGGCCCGACCGATTTGAACAAATCTGTCTGCTCGTGTGTACGCGGCCTTAGGCCGCGTACACACGATCAAATCTGTCTGCTGGAAACGGTCTGCTAGACCGTTTCAGCAGACAGATTCGATCGTGTGTACGGGCAAACAGACGGATTTGGCCACACGACAGATTTCAAAGCATGCTTTGAAATCTGTCGGCTGGGAACCCGTCCACCCGACATGTCTGCTGGTTAGTACGCTTACCAGCAGACATGTCTTCTCGCATACGCGCCAAATGGTTTCGACGCATGCGCGGAAGTGTTTTACTTCCTGGTGCGGTGACGTGGCGGCGTCAACGTCACCGCCACGTCACCATCACGTCAGCGCGCTGTCTGCTGGCGGGGATTTTAGTTTGCTCGTGTGTACACGTGAGCAAACCAAAATGCCAGCAGACAGATTTGTTCAAATCGGTCGGACAGACCGTTTTGAACAAATCTATTTACTCGTGTGTACGAGGCCTTACACCTATCTGTACTAAGTAATGTCCTTGAAAAATTGGTTCCTCCTTCCAATATGCTCCAGACACTTTCACCTGGTTGTACCAGACTAGATCCTCAGACCACAGCCCCAGCGTCAGCAACTGTCCTCCCCTAGGCTGTGATGTCCTCCTCAGGAAAGAATACCAGGCTGCTCCAAGTCTAATAGTATTTATACAGGCTCCCTGCCACCATCTGGGCACCTCTCCCCAGGAATTGGCCAGGACTGCATAAATATTCAGATGCTGATTAGACTTTTCCTGCCCACTAACTTCTACAACATTTCTGGCCAACCTAGGGGAAGCAGTTAATGCTGCAGCCATTGAAACTCAGAACAGACCAGAACAATCAAACACAGCTACACTGATTACAGTAGGCTAAAACTAAACTTGCCTAACGAAATGTAGCTCCACTGGATACAGTGAGCCCGAACACGATTTTCCTAATTCTAGAACCTATCTAGGAGGGTGCTACATAATAAAGCACTCTGGAGTTATGTATACAAATTTGTTCTGCTTTAGCTGGCAAGGCAAAGTTTAATCTGAACAGGGACTTTAGATTGTTGGTGGGACATCAATGCACAATGTGGACTTTCTTGAAACAGTCTGAAGAGTACATTGTGGACATATCAGCTCCTCTAAGCAGAAAATGTATTTATAATTGACAGTAACAGTACAGGTGGAAGTGGTGCTGATTATCACTGGGGGTGAACACTAGCAATCTGGCAAACTTTTCTAATTTGTTTGATCACTTGTTTCTATGCACAGCAGCCACCTGATTTTATTTTGCACCACTCACAAACAAGAGGTTACCACCCAGTTTGGGCTAAAACAGCCTGATCAGGTAACAGTCATCTTAAGTTTTTGATTTACATAATTTTTGAAGAGAAAGGATTGAAGGAAGGTACTGTAGCTGGGGTGTAAAGGCAACAGAAGAAGACGTGTTTCAAAGGGTAATTGTTTTGCTGGCACAGGAAATCTCACATTTTACAAACTTTACTTTCAGCTTACTTGCTGCTGAGGGGGTAGACCAGGGGTGCCCAACCAGTGGCCCGGGGGCCACTTGTGGCCCGCGGAGCCCTCTGATGTGGCCTGTGACCTCCTGCTCCGGAAGTGCACCACACCTGCAGGATATATAATAGAAGTACAGCTAAAGCCACAGGTGCACTGCATTACACCCTCGGTGTAGGTATACTGCAGCGCATCAGTGTGAAACCAGCCTTAGGCCCCCTTGACACGATCAGTCTGACCCAATTGGACCCTTCATTCACCTCTATTGAGCCACAGATGTAAACAGACTTGTGGCTGTTTTACACACACCTACTTTTAATTCGAGCCACAAAAAAAAAGAAGGGCAGGGATTTGTCCCCTTTCATCTGGGAAGATCAGATTGGAGGGCCAAAAGAGTAGAGTGGGCTGTGACCCTGTCTGCTCTTCATATGCAGAGTGGACATGGGCCTGGCTGTCATCTACCCGTTCCGCTCATTGTGGCCCATGACCGGTTAACAAATCGCTTAAGTGGCCCTCGCTCTTCAAAAGGTTTGGCACCCCTGGGGTAGACTTTTAATTATTATATACTTGCCTTACTGGCTCATCCCATCAGTTGTGGCTTCACTAAAATTTAGAAAAATGTTGTGCACTAAGGCTACTCGTAAATAGGGATGAGCCTGATGTTCGAGATGAACGTACATTTGACTCGAACATCGGGTGTTCGCCTGTTTCACAGAATAGCGAACAATTTGCTGTGTTCGCAGCAAATTCAAAAGCAGCGGAACACCGTTTAAAAGTCTATGGGAGATTACCATGAAAAACCAAAAGTGCTAATTTTAAAGGATTATATGCATGGTATTGTCATAAGAAAAGTGTTTGGGGACCTGGGTCCTGCCCCAGGGGACATCTATCAATGCAAGAAAAGTTTTAAAAACAGAAGTTTTTTTTTCAGGAGCAGTGATTTTAATAATGCTTAAAGTGAAACAATAAAAGTGAAACATTCCTTTAACCACTAGCCATTCGGCAGCCGAGTATTTACTGATGCAAGGTGGCTCTAATCTGCCGGGAGGCCGTCAATATACGGCCTCTGGCCGCGCGCCACTGGTGGGTTCGTCACATAGGTGCCGATGTCCGCCAGGCACCCGCGATCGGCAGTCACAGAGACAGGGACGTGGATCTCTGTGTGACAAACCATCAGTCACCTCCCCCAGTCAGTCCCCTCCCCCCACAGTAAGAATCACCTAGCAGGGGACATATTTAACCCCTTGATCGCCCCTAGTGTTAACCCCTTCCCTGCCAGTCACATTTATTCAGTAATCAGTGCATTTTATAGCACTGTATAGCACAATGCTGTATAAATGTGAATGGTCCCAAAAATGTGTCAAAAGTGTCCGATGTGTCCGCCGTAATATCACAGTCGTGACAAAATTCGCAGATCGCCGCCATTACTAGTAAAAAAAAAAAGTAATAATTCTATCCCCTATTTTGTAGGCGTTATAACGTTTGCGCAAACCAATCGCTATACGCTTATTGCGATTTTTTTTTACAAAAATATGTACAAGAATACGTATCGGACTAAACTGAAATATATATATATTTATATATATATATATATATATTTTTTTTTTTTTTTAAATGGGATATTTATTATAGCAAAAAAGTAAAAAATATTGTGTTTTTTTTTTTCCAAATTGTCGCTTTATTTTTGTTTATAGCGCAAAAAATAAAAACTGCACAGGTGATTAAATACCACTAAAAGAAATCTCTATTTGTAGGAAAATAATGACATCAATTTTGTTTAGGAGCCACGTCGCACGACCACGCAATTGTCATTCAAATCATGCCGAAAGCGGAAATTTCACCTGGGCAGGAAGGGGTTATATGTGCCCAGTAAGCAAGTGGCTACATTTCATACCTGGGGGGTGTCTATAGTATGCATGTAAAAAAATGGCGTAGGGGGTGCCCCCAAAAATCCATACCAGACCCATATCCAAGCATGCAATTTGGCAGGCAGCAGGAAAAGAGGGGGGATGAGAGAGCGCTCCCCCCTCCTGAACCGTACCAAGCCACATGCCCTCAACGTGGGGGGATGGGTGCTTTGGGGCAGGGGGAGCTCTGCACCCCCCACCCCAAAGCACCTTGTTCCCATGTTGATGGGGACAAGGGTTTCATCCCTACAACCCTTGCCGGTGGTTGTGGGGGTCTGTGGATGGGGAAGGAATCTGGAAGCCCCTTTTAACAAGGAGACCCCCAGATCCCAGCCCCCCCTATGTGAATTGGTAACGGGTACATTGTACCCCTACCATTTCCCCAAAAAGTGTCACAAATAGTAAAAAAAGACAGGAGACACTTCGAAACAAGTCCTTTATTAACACTTAAGCCCCGGAGCATTTTGCAGGGCAGGCCACTTTTTGCGATTCGGCACTGCGTCGCTTTAACTGACAATTGCGCGGTCGTGCAAAGTGGCTCCCAAACAAAATTGACGTCCTTTTTTTTCCCCACAAATAGAGCTTTATTTTGGTGGTATTTTATCACCTCTGCGGTTTTTATTTTGTTGCACTATAAACAAAAATAGAGTGACTATTTTGAAAAAAATGCAATATTTTTTACTTTTTGCTATAATAAATATCCCCAAAAAAATATATAAAAAAAAGTATTTTTTCCTCAATTTAGGTCGATACGTATTCTTCTACATATTTTTGTTAAAAAAAATCACAATAAGCGTTTATTGATTGGTTTGCGCAAAAGTTAGGCCTCGTACACACGAGCGGAGATGTCCGCTGAAAACGGTCCGATGGACCGTTTCAGCAGACATCTCCGATCGTGTGTATGGGCTAGCGGACAGATTTGTCCATCGGACAAATTTCAAAGCATGCTTTGAAATTTGTCCGCTACAAACCTGTCCGTCGGATATGTCTGCTGGTTAGTACGGGAAACCAGCGGACATATCCTCCCGCACATGCGTCGTATCCTGTCAATGGATCCGACGCATGCGCACGGAAGTGTTTACTTCCTGGTGCGTGACGTAGCACGTCAGCGCGCCGTCCGCCGGCGGGGAATTTGATCCGATGGTGTGTACACGCCATCGGAACAAACTCCAGATCGGACATATCAGTGACTGCGACTTTATGGAGGACACATCGGACACTTTTGACACATTTTTTGGACCATTGTCATTTTCACAGGCATCAGTGCTATAAAAATGCACTGGTTACTGTGAAAATGACACTGGCAGTGAAGGGGTTAACCACTAGGTGGCCTTGTAGGGGTTAAGTGTTCCCTGCATAGTGTTTCTTACTGTAGGGGGATGGACTCTGTGTCACATGACACTGATCTTCGCTCCGAGTACATGGAGCCGAGATGAGTGTCATTGTCATTAGGCAGAGCAAGGAGATGCTTGTTTACACAAGCATCTCCCCTCTCCATACCTCCGTGAGACGATCGTGGGGATTCCCTTGGCGATCAAGTCCGCGGGACCCAGAGTCCAACTCATGGGGATGGCGGCAGGGTCGCGAGCGTGCCGATGGAGGCACGCGCGCGACCGCACGGACAGGCATTTAAAGGGGACGTATATGCCTGTCCGTGCCATTCTGGCGATGTATATATACAGGGGCTGGTCCTTAAGTGGTTAAAAAAAAAAAAAAGTCCAGTGATGTCCATTCAACTCACGCGCTGACAAAAAGTGATGAGTGACACGTTTCCCTACCCCCTCTGATGCTATGGAGACACATTGATACATGTCCCCTGGGGCAGGACCCAGGTCCCCAAACACTTTTTATGATAATACCATGCATATAAGCCTTTAAAATGAGCACTTTTGGTTTTTCATGTTCGTGTCCCTGTGACTTTAATGGTGAACGCGTGTTCGAACAAATTGTTTGCCTGTTCGCAAGTTCTGGCGCGAACCGAACCGGGGGGTGTTTGGCTCATCCCTACTCATAAAGCTTCAACCATTAAAGAATGAAACCACAGAGGCAATATGTTCTCACACCAACTTGTGGTTGCATCATACAGGCTGTCACAGGTACAAGAAGTAAAAGGTTATCTCTCAATGAAAAAAGAGACACCAAATAAAAACGCACACTTGTTGAGTATAAGGAGAAAGATCTAGAAACTAGTTAGTTTTTTACTATAGTCTTGTGTTTTAATTGCCCCAGTGACCCTTCTTTCCTCTATTCTGGTGACATAGAAAAAGATAAATAAGGGGAAAATGCATACAACACCTTAAACCTAACAAAGCTTCTTACTCTAATGCCATGTACACACGATCGGTTCATCCGATGAAAACGGTCTGATGGATTTTTTCATCAGATATCCGATGAAGCTGACTTTCATCAGTCTTGCCTACACACCATCAGTTAAAAAAACTATTGTGTCAGAACGCGGTGACGTAAAACACAACGGCGTGCTAAGAAAAATGAAGTTCAATGCTTCCGAGCATGCGTCGACTTGATTCTGAGCATGCATGTATTTTAAACCGATGGACATGCCCACAGACGATCGTTTTTTTCTATCGTTTTTTTAACCATCAGATAATTTTAAAACAAGTTCCTAGTTTTTACCGATGTACACACGATCGGTTTGTCTGATGAAAATGGTCTATCAGACTGTTTTCATCAGACGAACCGATCGTGTGTACGCAGCATAAAGCCTCATATACATGGATGGTTTTCCTGACGGGAAAACTGCAAGGAGAACCGTGTGTATACTCCTCACAGTTTTCCCCTCTGGATTTCTGATGGAAACTTTTCCCGTCGGAAATCCCGCACGTGTGTACGGTGCATTATAATCTTCTATAACTGGCAATGAACAGGCTGTCTAAGTTACTTAAAGCGGTGGTTCACCCTAAAACTACTCTGTCCCATAGCATCCAGCATACTGGCGTCAGCGCCAGTATGCTGTTTTTTTTTTTTTTTTTTTTTATCGCTCTACTTACTGTTAAATTAAGAATTTTCTTTTCTCTCCACCGCGGGTGAATGACACGGCTATGTCGCGTCACGCCTTCCGAAAATAGCCGATTTAGGACTCGGCTCTTTCCGGCGCTATACGGCGCCTGTGCACAGACCTAGGAGCTGAGTGCGCAGGCGCCGTATATAGCCGAGTTCTATTTTGGCTTTTTTCGGAGGGCGTTACGCGCCATAGCCATAGGACTCGGCTATATACGGCGCCTGCGCAGTCAGCTCCTAGGTCTGTGCGCAGGCGCCGTATAGTGCCCGAAAGAGCCCAGTCCTAAATCGGCTATTTTTGAAAGGCGTGACGCGACATAGCCACGCCATTCACCCGCGATGGAGAGAAAAGAAAATTCTTCATTTAACAGTAACTAGAGCGAATAAAAATAAATAAAAAAAAAACAGCATACTGGCGCTGACGTCAGTATGCTGGATGCTATGGGACAGAATAGTTTTAGGGTGAACCACCGCTTTAAGTGAATAAAAAATAAGATATGTTTAGACTCACAGACTTGCACAAAACCTTTAATTGAAACAGAAGACAAAATATTGATCTGAAAAACCATTCATTAGAATTATTTTTTTATATACAGCCTCACAGTTCACGCCCTTCATTGATAATCTTTCTATAATGCAATGTTGCGTTTACATTCCCATCATAGGTATTTATGCTCTGAATCAATATATTTACAAGTTTAGACTTTGGAAAACCCCACTAGACATCTCTCTTTAAAGCGGTAGTAAACCCATCGATTTAACAGTTTCAAAAAGCAGTTAAATTTCCGGCATGCCGGGATTGCCAACTGTCACATTGGTTGTACTCTCAACCAAACTGTCAAACCATCCAATGGCTGGTGTCATAACTGATCACATGTGCAGCACCACAGCAGTTGAAGATTAAACATAGGCCAAGATGGCAGCTTCCTTGGCTGAAAATGATAGGGGGGTTTACTTACACTTTAAATGTTTAAAACAATACACAGTCTTAGCGTTTTCTGAAGGTCGCATTCATGAGCAGCTAAAAGAGCAATAGAATAATGATAAAGGCTGCATGGGGTTACTACTGTATGTTGCCCCTAGTATTTGTGTGGATTCCTGGAAATCATTGTGGAAACATGTCAGTATTATATGAATTAGCAACATATTTAAAAAAGTAAATCTCAGGCCTCGTACACACGAGGCAATCTATCTGTTCAAATCGGTCGGACCGACCGATTTGAACAGATCTGTCTGCTAGGATTTTGGTTTGCTCACGTGTACACACGAGCAAACCAAAATCCCCGCCAGCAGACAGCGCGCCGCCACGTCACCGCACCAGGAAGTAAAATCATTTGGCGCGTGTGCGAGAAGACATGTCTGCTGGTTAGCGTACTAACCAGCAGACATGTCGGGCGGACAGGTTCCCAGCTGACAGATTGGTAAGCATGCTTTCAAATCTGTCGGCCGGCCAAATCTGTCTGCTCGCCCGTACACACAATCGAATCTGTCTGCTGGGACGGTCTGGCAGACCGTTTCCAGCAGACAGATTTGGTCGTGTGTACGCGGCCTAAGGCCGCGTACACACGGGGAGACATGTCCGCTGAAACATGTCCGACGGACCCTTTCCAGCGGACATGTCTCCACGGATTTTGGAATTTGTCCGCTGGAAAAACCTGTCCGCTAGGTCGTACACACGATCGGATATGTCCGCTGATACTGGTCGGCGGACCAGTTTCAGCAGATATATTCGATCGTGTGTACACGGCCTCAAGGTTCATTGGTGAAAGTTAGATTTGGTATTAAAACCAATAAGGATAAGGATAATAAGCATGACTAGAAAAATATATACACCCTGTTCCAAATTATTATGCAAATTCTATTTCAGTGTCACAAAGATTACTTTTTTTTTTCAGTTTAACTCATGAATGGCATTGTGTCTCAGGGCTCTTTTGATCACTGAACACAATCTCGGGCACCTGTGATAATTAGATTGCCAGGTGAGCCCAATTAAAGGAAAAACTACTAAAGGAGAGTGTTCCACATTATTAAGCACCATTTTTGAGCAATATGGGGAAGAAAAAGGATCTCTCTGCTGCCAAAAAGAGTGAAATAGTTCAATGACTTGGACGAGGTATGAAAACATTAGATATTTCACAAAAGTTTAAGCGTGATCATCGCATTATTAAGAGATTTGTGGCTGATTCAGAGCACAGACGGGTTTCGTGCAGATAAGGCCACATTGAGGAAGATTTCTGCCAGATCCATGCATCGGATCAAGAGAGTAGCTGCTAAAACACCATTACATAGCAGCAAACAGATATTTGAAGCTGCTGGTGCCTCTGGAGTCCCACGGACATCAAGGTGTAGAGTCCTCCAGAGTCTTCCAACTGTGCATAAACCTTCCATTCGGCCACCACTAACCAATGCTCACAAGCAGAAATGGCTGCATTGGGCAGAAAAATACATAAAGACAAATTTTCAAACAGTCCTGTTCACTGATGAGTGCCATGCAACCCTGGATGGTCCAGATGGATGGAGTAGTATATGGTTGGTGGACGGCCACCCTGTTCCAACGAGGCTGCGATGTCAGCAAGGCGGAGGTGGAGTCATGTTTTGGGCCTGAATTATGGGAAGAGAGCTGGTCAGCCCCTTTAGGGTCCCTGAAGGTGTAAAAAAAGTACGTGGACTTCCTGACCACTTCCTTCCCTGATACAGAAGGAAGAACTATGCTTTCCGTAATAAAATCATCTTTGTGCATGACAATGCACCATCTCATGCTGCAAAGAATACCTCTGCAGCATTGGGCTGCTATGGGGATAATAGGAGAGAAAGTCGATGGACCGTTTTCATCGGTTAACCGATGAAGCTGACTGATGGTCCATCGCGCCTACACACCATCGGTTAAAAAAACGATCGGGTCAGAACACGGTGACGTAAAACACAAAGACAAAAAAATTAAGAAAAAATGAAGTTCAATGCTTCTAAGCATGCGTCGACTTGATTCTGAGCATGCGTGGATTTTTAACCGATGGTCGTGCCTACTAACGATCAGTTTTGACCTATCGGTTAGGAATCCATTGGTTAAATTTAAAACAAGTTGGCTTTTTTTTTTTAACCGATGGATAACTAACCGATGGCACCCACACGCGATCGGTTTTGTCCAATGAAAACGGTCCATCAGACCGTTCTCATCGGTTTAACCTATCGTGTGTACACGGCCTAAAACAGAAATGTCTCTATTTCACCTTAAAAAATGAATGGTTCTTCTCCAGGGAGCAACGGTTTAATATTTGTAGTTGTTTCTCATTGGAGATGGCCTGGTGGTCCGCCAAACAGGCGGACATCTGACAATGTTTGAGGCGGTCCGCCATTTTATATTGAGAAGAACTTTGACCCATTACACATCCATCAAGTGGTGCAGGACAGGCAATTGAGACATTTCAGCACATGGACATACCCCCTACTGTACCTTTATAAATAGACCTGATCTGGCGGCCATCTTACATTCTGCTTTTTGTCAGTGTAGGGAGAGGTTGCTGTGTGTGGAGCAGGGACAGGCTGTATTGAATCAAATAGCTACCTAAAAGGTCCACAAAAGTCCTTTAAATTACTGGTATAGGTGTACTACTTGCTGTGCAGTATATAGGGGTGTAATACACTTATAATATGCTTAATACATTCATATACTTTTTGTCAGTGTAGGGACAGGTTGCTGTGTGCGGAGCAGGGACAGACTGCAAATCACTACCTAACAGGTCCACAAAAGTCCTTTCAAGGACTGGTATAGGTGTACTATTGTTGGATGTGCAGTATATAGGGGTGTAATACACTTATAATATGCTTTTGAATATAGAAAGCATATTATAGTGTATTTGTATTTTGCAGCATTGTGACTGGTGGTGTATTTGGTTACTGCTGAATTTTTGCCTTTGCCTCTTTCGCTGTGTTACCTCTGCTACACACATTCACAACATTTCCTGAAAATAAAGTTTCATAATTGGTGTGATAAACCAGCGGCACCCCAAAACGACAGATTGAAGCTATGTGTTATATACCTTCTTCCACATATACTGCGCTTCTCTAGAGACTTTTGTCACAGTGTCATTTAAAAATGACAGGCAGAGGAAGAGGCAGGCCCTTCCGCAGGGGTGGTAGAGCCTGCCAAAGTGGGAAGTGGCACAATCGATTACGCATCAACACCACAACCACCACCATATACCCTCCGCTTGAGTCACAGGAATTATTTTCCGATCCATCAGAAGACATTTCCGATGCGCAGCCATTCTTGGCATTGGATCAGGAAGATTGAGTAACAACAGGCTTCACTCAGCAGTCTGACGACAGTACCCAGTTCAGCCCAAGGAGGTTGGTGCCCGCTGTTGCTGGCTACTCCGAGATCTCTATTGTTATTGACGGGGAAGTTGATGTTGATGATGCGTGTCTACAGACGTCACGTGGGTGCCCACAAGAGAGGAAGAGGAGGGGAGTTCAGAGCAGGGGAGGACTGGCAGCCTTAGGCCTGGGGGGCAAGTCCAGTCAAGTGGCCCACTGAACCACAAATCAGCTCGCCATCCATGTCCACATGGTTTTATATAACGAATGATTGATGTTATGAAGCAAGACAAATGTGATACAATGTAGTAATTAAAAAAGTGCAGATAGTGCCTGTTAATGCATCCTGATCAGTGCCCATCAGTTCAGCCTGATCATTGTCCATTAATGCAGTGCAAACACTTTCACCTTCTTCTTCATTACTGTCCCCCCAATTGTTTCACCTTCTTCATTATCACTGCCTCCTCAGTTGTTGTTCCCCTGTATCACCTTCAAATTTCTCACTTCTCAGCTTCATGTATTTCCGGCCCCCCCGACCCCACAGCGGTCACATGATTCTATAGCGGAGTTCCACCCACATTTATGTTCACAGCGCCGGCAGAAGCAATTACTCTGCTGCCATCTAGTGGCGGTAGATGTAATTGCGGTAATGCCGCCCAAGTAATGGGAACTGCGTTACCGTGAGGGGAAGAGTATTCAGGTAGATTACTCGTTACCCTCAAAAGGGGCTGTGTTAGGTAACTTTGTTTATTGTAACTCTGTTACTTACAACACTGCTCAAAGCACATCGCATATCGTGACAGCGATAGCGAGTGGAGAAATCCGGCTGCTACTGGCCACAGGACTCAACAGGCGGGCGCACGACTTGCACACCCCTAAGGTTGGCCCTGCCTTCCTACAACTCCCTCAATGCAGCGTGGCAGCAGCCACCCAAAAAAAAAACAGCGCTGCGGACCGCGGCCGTTTTAAATATAATGCCCCTGATTCAGAGGGAGAGATGGACCAGCAGAAATGGAGGAGAAGCAGGCCAAACTTACATTGCACAGGAGGGACAAACCAGACTCCTAATGTATCAGGAGCGAGACATCAACCATGTACGGTCACATCTAGCGCTCCCAGGACGCCGGCCCATGGCTCCACAGTGTGGGCTTTTTTTCTACTGCCATAAAAACTGGTGGACTCTGGGGCCTTTTCGAAAATTTGTGGCCATTGAAACACCACAATGGAAGGTCCTAGGAAGGACATTTTTTTCACAGAAGGGCATCCCAGAGCTATATGGCCATGTTCAGTGGCAAGTGAATGTATCTCTGGCACACAGTGTCGGTGCCAAGATACATCTGACTACAGACACGTGGTCTAGCAAACATGGGCAGGGAAGGTATATAACTTTCACTGCCCACTGGGTGAACCTTCTGACGGCCGTCAAGCATGTAACCCGTGGCACCCATGTAGACTTGGTTTTACCGCCACGGATTGCATGCAGGCCTGCCTCTTCTCCTCCTCCTCCTCCCACTTGATCCTCCCTCTCCTCCTCGGCTGACTCCTCATTTTCTGATGCTACCATCTGCATCATGCAGTGCCGCTTAAGATCCCCAGAACCTATTCAACATGCCAGATGAGACGTTGTCATGCTGTGCTGCGTCTGTTGTGCCTGGAAGACAAGAGCCAGACTGGTTTTGCACTCCTTTCAGCTTTGCATTCACAGGCAGATCAGTGGCTAACACCGCTCAATTTGACAGTTGGTAAAGTGGTATGCGACAACGATGCCAATCTGCTGAGTGCGCTGAAATAGGGCAAAATTACACACATGCCATGCATGGCACACGTCCTGAATTTGGTCTGCAGCGATTTGTTGCCAAATACCCTGGGGTCCAGGACGTCTTGCTGCAGGCCAGGAAAATCTTGGCCCATTTCAGAAGATCTTACACGGCCATGGCTCGCCTTGGTGACATTCAGCGGCGACACAACCTGCCCGTCAGTTGTCTTATTTGTGACTGCCCGACGCAATGGAACTCAACATTGTATATGCTTGATAGGCTGCTCATGCAGTTAACGACTACCTGTACGAACTCTGCGGCAGGACAGGTTCTGGGGAGGTTGTTTTTTTCACTGCGCCAGTGGCTGCTCATGCGCGACTCATGCAGACTTCTGCGGCCATTTGATGAGATCACCAAACTGGTCAGTCGCAGCCAGGGCACCATCAGTGACATCGTACCTTACGCCTTCTTTCTGGAGAGTGCATTGCGTCGTGTCATTGATCAAGCTGTCGAGGAGCAGAAGTAGGAAGATGAGGAAGTCGCAATGCTGGACGAATTCCCAGGGGGGGCTACTTCACCTGAGACAAGTCAACAACAGGAGTCTAAAGAGGATTTAGAGGAGGGTGGTGCTGGGCGGAGGAGGAGGAGCAAGAAGAGCGTGCTTTAAACCTTTCTGGGATCCCTGGTGTTGTCCGTGGATGGGAGGAGGAGATCGAGGACAACATTATCCTGGATGATGAGCAGGAGCCAGGCCAGTACAGCGCTTCCAGTTTAACACCTGTGGCCGTGGGCTAATTTTTGGGGCCTGTAATGGCCGACACTTACTTCTGTATCCGGTGAATGCCTATTGTACCACCAGCCACGGAATACAAAGGAGTTTGCTGTCAGGTGAACTCCTGTGGGCTGATTTTTGGGGCCTGTACTGGCCGGCACTTACTTCTGTATCCGGTGAATAGCTTAATATTCCTCCAGCCACAGAATACAAAGTTGTTTGCTGTCAGGTGAACCCCTGTCGGCTAATTTTTGGGGCTTGTAATGGCCGGAACTTACTTATGTATCCGGTTTTTCACTTAATACTTCTGGTATGTCAGTGTCAATGTTGTGGGACTATTTGTGCACAGCTAGTAAGTATTGTGTGGCTGCAAATATGACCTGCAGGTTTTTAATATTCGCCTGCCATTAAAGTCAATGGGGCCCGCCGCGACCCACAGATTTAAATAATGTACAGAGTGGATTATTTTTAAATAACTAAAGATAGTGTTAAAACCAACTTCATCCTGATGTTTCTAGTAACAAAATGATCAACTCATTGAGATTCATTATAGCCACTGGAGTGTGGGATTCTATGCTCCAATTCACAGGTTGTCATTGGTTAATTACTTTACTCATTATGGATCAGCAGCAGATCATGCCAAAATCTACCAACTGATATTTTTCGGCTGCAAATAAGCTTGTGTTTGATCATGAAACACATGGATCATTTTGCTCATTGCTACTACAAATAAAACCTTTTTTTTTTTAATCCATGTGTATCAATAAAAATATTTTCTAGAATATTTAACTACTGCAGGCATGTCCTGAATATCAAAGCCCCCTCCTCTTCTGGGAGTGTCTAACTACTAGACATGTGCACATTGAAATATTTTGTTTTGGAATTTCGTTTTCATCCGAAAAATAAATTTATTTAGTTACTCCCGAATTTTTTATTTATTTATTTTGTTTCGTTAAAGGAGCCAAAGGGGGGAAATTCAGCGTGTCACTCGAGTAAGAGCTCTGAGTCTGTTGGGCTATACTCAGCAACAGATTCCAGGCTTTTGGAAGTCCACATATGGCAAGCTTTTTCAGGTTAAAAACATGTATAAGGACAGAGTTGGAGGGCGACCTGTGAACAATATCTGTTTGCTTGCCAGCATTTTTTAATTCATCTCTACTGGACATATGTTGTTCCAAATACAGGCGCCCTCTCATATACATACAAATACACAAAGCAGTGCTACAGTGCTACAATTAATCGTTATTGAAAAAATATTAAAAGTTGATCCAATACCCAATAAAGGATATCAACAAAAATTGATGAATGAAATAAATTAATACTAATCATAAGGTGCAAATGAGACCACCGTGCAGTGTTGCCAACCTACCAAATTGAAATTTACTGGCATTTCACAAAAGTTACTAAATTACATTTTTAGGTGCAAATTTCAGTATTTAGGCTACAAACAAGTACGCTAAGCAAATAGCAATGTGATTTAAGGTAGATATTAAGGTAGAAAAAAAACATATCACACATCACCCTCTGCCTTCACCCCCCTCTGCGGTGCTACAATCTTCCTCCAATCTCCCCCAGGCCCCCTGCCTCCACCCCCCTCTGCGGTGCCACCAACAACCCCTGTCTCCATCCCCCACCCTCTGCGGTGCCACCACCCCCCTCTGCGGTGCCACCATCACCCCCTGCCTCCAATCACCCCCTGCCACTAACACCTCTTGCCTCCAATCTCCCCCTGTCTCCAATCTCCCCCTGCCTCCATCCCCCTCTGTGGTGCCACCGCAGCCACCATCACCCCCTGCCTCCAATGTCCATGCGCAGTTCCAAGCTGAACCGATCTTGGCTATTTTTACTGGCACATTCCCGCAACCACGGACATTTACGAACAGGGAAAAATAATTTGCAATTATCCCACACTGTAAAAAGTGAAAGTCCAGCCAGATGAAAATCTTGTTAAACATGTTCGCAGTGATGACCTGCCACCAACACCTCCACTCATAAGACAAAGGGGGGTTAGAAAACCCCCTTGTGATTAAACTCTTACCAGACACTGCAGGGAAATAGTTATCAACACCTCTCACGAATGCTCTCTCTGAATGGATTTTTCCTCGTACTTTATTTGCAGACCAGGGGTTGGATCTCATGCCAATAAGCGAATATGAGCAATTATATTTAAAAACTTTTATTCAAATACATCAAGCCCCCTTTTTTGGAATTGCACTTACTCTAAAAACAGATCATATCAACATAACATCAATGCGATCAGCCAAACATCCAGACGGGGGAAGAACCAGGCGGTTTCTCCTACCATATGCTGCTCTGCTCACTCGCAATAGCAAAAGCTATTCCAATCTAGGCACTGATGTCACAACTGGCAGTAGTTTGGCCCAATCCTGATGCGTTTCGTCATCAGCGACATCATCTGAGGGTGTGCCTTCCTATATATGCTTATATATATATATATATATATATATATATATATATATATATATATATACACACAGTAAAACCTTGGTTTGAGAGCGTTTTGCAAGACAAGCAACATTTTTTTTATAAATCTTGCCTTGATATACAAGCGATGTCTTAATATAAGGGTAGCGTCATGTCACAACTGAGTATAAAAAAGAAGAGAGGAGCCTTATGTAGCAATATGGTTACAGTTAATGAAGGTACAACATTCAGCAACTTATTGCTACACTTAGGCCGCGTACACACGATCAAATCTATCTGCTGGAAACGGTCAGCCCGACCGTCCCAGCAGACAGATTCGATCGTGTGTACGGGCGAGCAGACGGATTTGGCCAGCCGACAGATTTTAAAGCATGCTTTAAAATCTGTCGGCTGGGAATCCGTCCACCCAATATGTCTGCTGGTTAGTACGCTACCCAGCAGACATATCTTCTCGCACACACTTCCGCGCATGCGCCGAATCCATTCGGCGCCGGTGCGAGACGACATGTCTGCTGGTAAGTGTACTAACCAGCAGACATGTCGGGCGGACGGGTTCCCACCCGATAGATTTCAAAGCATGCTTTGAAATCTGTCGGGTGGCCAAATCCGTCGGCTCGCCCGTACACACGATCGAATCTGTCTGCTGGGACGGTCTAGCAGACCGTTTCCAGCAGACAGATTTGATCGTGTGTACGCGGCCTTAGAGGTGCCTCTCTTCTCTTTTATACCCTTTAAAAAATGCTTTGATATACAAGTGCTCAGGATTACAAGCATGTTTCTGGAACGAATTATGCTCGCAAACCAAGGGATTACTGTATACACTTTACACGTTATGCCAAGTTTATTGGTTAGTAAAGGGTTTTTGACTATCGTTTTTTATTTGTATATATAAGAAATATATACAAATAAAAAATGATAGTCTAAAACCCTTTAATAACCAATAAACTGGGCATAAAGTGTCTCTAAATGAATATATGGATGAATGACTGAGTGCTATGTAAATTGACATACTGTACATATAGAATCTGTTGCAAATGGCAGGCATGATCCTTCTGTTTAAAGGTCTGACATACTGTACCTATCTATCTTTCCTTACATAGCCATAATCATTTTCATTGACAGAGATGCCTAATACATTGCTTTCCCAATGGCTCTCTTTTCCAGTTGCTAATTATGTATTGCATTGTTCAATCCTCTGTATTTTCCTGTTTGCTTCTACTGGGTGAAATTGAAAAGAAATCATCTAGGGGCTTCTTAACCAGAGTAGCAGTAAAGCCTGTAACTAATATAAGCAGCAATAAATAACTGATCATTTATATCTGAGAATTCCCCAGCTTCGTTTTATTTAATTGGACATTGTAACAAATTTATAATGAAAGAACGGCTACTGCTGTGCGTTTGTAATATCTGCTCCTGTGCAATTAGGTATTAGGCTAGACATATATTTGAAAAGTTATTAACAGTACCTAAATGCATAAATAATTAAACTGCAATTAATAAAGGTGCAGAAAATGTCAGAGGGGATCTCTCGGTATGTTTTAAATTATTCTTTGGTCATAATATAGTTTTACAGAGACGTGTATTCAAGGCTGGCCTTCTTTTAGAGAATTTGATTATTTTCAAATAGAATCGGTCTAAGGGCTGACAATAATCTTAAACAGATGCATTTACCTTATGAACTATTTGACTGAGGACTTCTGTTAAGAACGTTAGGCAAATATTTTAACCACTACAGCCCCGAAAGTATTTGCCCCCTTCATAACCAGGCCATTTTTTGCGATCGCTCTAACTGACAATTGTTGTACCCAAACAAAATTGATGTAATTTTGATCACCTCTGTGGTTCTAATTTTTTGCGCTATAAACAAACAAATAGTGAAAATTTTGAAAAAAATATAATACATATTCCAAAAAACAAACAAAAAAAAACACATTTATTTATCAGTTTAGGCCGATATATATTCTTCTACATATTTTTGGTAAAAAAAACAAAAAAAAACACAATTGGCGTATATTGATTGGTTTGCGCGAAAGATATCACGTCTACACGTCTACAAACTATGGCATAGATTTAGGGACTTTTATATTTTTTTATTGTTTTTACTAGTAATGGCAGTGATCTGAAATTTTTAGGGGGACTGCGACATTGTGGAGGACAAATCTGAGCCAAATTACACTTTTTTGGGGACCAGTGACAATATTACATTGATCGGTGCTATAAAAATGCACTGATCAATGTAAAAATAACACTGGCAGGGAAGGGGTTAACACTAGGGGCGATCAAGGAGTTAAATGTGTTCCCTAGGTGTGTTCTAACTGTAGGGGAGATGGTCTCACTGGGACATGACAGAGATCACTGATCTTGATCACTGTGAACAGAAGATCTCTGACATGTCTCCTGTCGATCGGGGATCTGCCTTGTTTACACTAGCAGGTCCCCGTTCTGCCTATGTACTAGGCAACCTACCACAGTATATCTGCCACAGTATATCTGCGTGAGCTGGACAGCAAGTGGTTAATGGATAAGTTCACCTTTGGAAAGAATAATTATAAATGCACATCTTTTTGCAGGTAAAAAAATGTACAATTATTTTTTTCTTTACTATAAGCTTGATCAGCAGATCACGGGGGCAAGTATTCATGCAGCCAGTCTGTGTAAGCTGCCTGCTCATACCTCATACAAGCAAGCAGGCAACACTCTGACAGATAGACTTAATATACTACCTAGAGTGCCCTGGAAGTTCATTAACCACTTAAGACCCGGACCAAAATGCAGGTAAATGACCAGGCTCCTTTTTGCGATTCGGCACTGCGTCGCTTTAACAGACAATTGCGCGGTCGTGCGACGTGGCTCCCAAACAAAATTTGCGTCCTTTTCTTCCCACAAATAGAGCTTTCTTTTGGTGGTATTTGATCGCCTCTGCGATTTTTATTTTTTGCGCTATATACAAAAATAGAGTGACATTTTTTTTGTTATAAGAAAAATCAATAAACTAAATTTTAGTCATACATTTAGGCCAAAATTTATTTAGCCACATGTCTTTAGTAAAAAAAAATCGCAATAAAAAAAAATAGCTACCTAGCGGGAACAGCGACACTAATACAGCGATCAGAAAAATGATCGCTTAGTGATGCTGGCAATAGGGAGTGAAAGGGTTAACTAGGGCAGTGATCAGGGGGTTAAAACTTTATTAGGGGGGGTACGGGGGCTACCCTGGACCTAACACTAACTGACTGTCACACTGCCTGTCACACTGACACTAAATACAGTAATCATACATGTATGATTACTGCATTCAGTGACACTGTGACAGGGGGAAGGGGGGCGATCGCAGGGGGTTAAATGTGTTTATGTGTCTGTGTGTAAGTGTACTGTTGGTGCAGGACTTACTTGTGTTGTGATCTCTCCTCAGCGGTGGTTTAAAAAAACGCAGAGGGAGAGATCACATCGCTTCCTCCTTCCTGTGTTTACACAGGAGGAGGAAGTGACAGGGTGGGCGGGCGCGCGCATTGGCTGGGAGCGATCCGGAGGGGGCGGACAAAAACGAATAGCCTCCCCCTCTTGTCGGATTTTTTACTTTTTGTTATAATAATATCCCAATTTTTAAAAAAAATATATATTTTCCCCTCAGTTTAAACTGATACGTATTATTCTACATATTTTTGTTAAATGTATTCCCTGGGTGTGTTCTAACTGTGTGGGGGGAGGGGGGTGACTGGGGGAGGTGACCGACACTGTGTCCCTATGTACAAGGGACACAGATCGGTCTCCTCTCTCCCTGACAGCACGTGGAGCTCTGTGTTTACACACAGAGCTCCACGTCCCTAGTGTCACCTGCTGGGACCGCCGATCGTGTGTACCTGTGGACATCGCGGCCGCTAGGCACACGCATCGGCTTCCCAGCGATGCGACGGCACAGTGTTTACCCGCTGCGCGCCCCCCAGCGGCACGCGCGGGTAATGTAAACAAAAGCCATCCAAAGACGGCCTCCTAGCACTTCAGACGTCTTTTGACGATAGCGCGGACCTGTAGTGGTTAAGAACTACAAGCCGACAGCCTACAGCCTACAGCCTACTAGTAGTTTTCACGTTCACAATTTCCCATTCACAGGACACTGAGTTTTTTTAAACCTTGACAGTGAGTGGGAAGAAAAAATCCCTCGCTCACTGTCAAAATGAGGGGTCGGGGGGGGCGGAGGCTAGTGCACTTGTAACATGTTACATGTTACACCCTAAATATGAGTGTAACATGTAATGTGTTGCAGAAAGTGTCCCTAGCCTATTAATGCTCATTAGGGCCCTTAAAGTCCGGTATCGGCATAGTCCTCCTAGAGCCATACCAAAATGGCACAATTTTACAAAGGTTCATAATGTTCATAACTTTTGGACTCAAGCAGAGTACATTTCTAGGCAAGAGAGCAGAGGAAAGGGAGAAAGAGATAGAGAAAGATTTGTCTGTGTGTCTTGATGGAGCGTTATCATTGGCTATTGAGCCCTATGTAGGGTGTAGTGGCGTGTGCACATAGTCTGCCCAGGGTTCCCAGGTAGCTTTGAACATTCTTACTTTATCCTGTAGTATGCTGACTATCTTCTCCTAAGCCATAATCCAGGAGATCTTTTATTTTGCCATGGTAAAAGAGATGAAGGGTTGCTTCCAGGCTCTAACTATTGTTAGTTTAGCCAGGAATATGAAGTGGATCAGCCTCCCCGTACTCCTGGTGGCTCTTTCTATGGGGAAATTTAGTAAAGCTATGTGTGAAGATTTCTCAACTGGTATGTCCATAACTATGTCCAGAAGCTTCTTATTGTATGGCATTCCCACCAGATGTGAATCATGAAGCCCATATGGGAACGCTTCCGAAAACATAGGGGGGAGGCTGTAGGGTAGAATTTATCCAGCCTTGTAGGAACTAAATACCACCTTCGATTAAGGCAGTGTTTCTCAACTCCAGTCCTCAAGGCGCCCCAGCAGGTCATGTTTTCAGGATTTCCCTCCAATGACACGGCTGTGGTAATTACTAAGGCAGTGAAACTGATCAAATCACCTGTGCAAAATAATGGAAAGCCTGAAAACATGACCTGTTGGGGGGCCTTGAGGACTGGAGTTGAGAAACACTGGATTAAGGAAACATTTAAGATTCCTCGATAGGCCCTAGAGGTCGCTGTGTACCATTCCTCTATGGACCATTCTAATGAGAGGTCCTTTTCCCAATCTGTCATGTTGTTGGGTTTGAAATTAACCCTAGCAAGCGACTCAGAGATCACTGATATCCCCCTTCTCTGCTCACCAGTGTCTATAAGGTGTAATCTTGGGAGGAGAAGGTCTAGTTTTCCATAAAGAGTGAAGGAAGTTGGAAATTTGGAGGAATCAAAATCCTTCCGAGGTAAGCATTTCTAGTTTAGTTAGGCAATATTTCAGGGTGAGGGGTCCAGAGAGATTAAAAAAGTGGCCAATTCTGTACATCCCTTTGTCCAACCACCATTGAAATTCTTTAATGTCCATTCCTGGGGGAAACTGGGGGTTGTGGAAAATAAGGGCAAGAGGACGAATCTTTGTAGATTAATTCCACATGTTTTTTTTTAGGCCATCCCATAGAGAGTAAAAGTGAGAAAGGGTTGGAGCCATAATCGGCTGGCGATTTTTAGAGGTGTACCACATAAGGTAATCTAGAGTGAAGTTAGGTACTGCCTGATGTTTCATTTGAACCCAATCCGGTTTTGGAGCTCACAAGTAGTGATGAGCGGAATACGCCATATTCGATTTCACAATATTTCGTGAATATTTTGAAGAATATTCGCGAATATTCGTTAATATCGAATATTCGTGATATTTTATAAAAAAAAAAAAAAAATTGCGAATTTTCGCTAATGTGAAATTTCGCAATTTTTTTTTTTTTTTTTTTTTTTATAAAATATCACGAATATTCGATATTTACGAATATTCGGTATATTTTATTAAAAAAAAAGCGAAATTTCACATATGCGGTCGCGAATATTCGTTAATATCGAATATTCGTGATATTTTATAAAAAAAAAAAAAATGCAAAATTTCGCGATTTTTTTTTTTTATATAAAATATCACGAATATTCGATATTTACGAATGCGAAATTTCGCGATTGCGAATTTTATTGCAAATTTTATTGCGAAATTTGAAAAATACGAATATTCGAAATAGCGAATATTCGCCGCGATATTCGAGATATTCGCGAATACTCGAATATGCAATATTCGTAGCGAATATTCGCAATGCGAATATTCGTGAGCAACACTACTCACAAGTATATTTCAGACTTCTGGACCAGCTGGGCTGCCTCAGAAGGTTGGGATAGCCAAAGTCTCCTTTGTTGCGAGCTCTATAGAGTACTCCTTTAGAACAGCAATGTCCCTTTGAGCCCCAAGGAGATCATTTTGGTTTGAAAACACCTCAAATGATCTTTGTTAATGGGTTAATGGGTATCAGTAGGGATCGGAAAAGATACAGAATTCCTGGGATTTCTTTTTTACCAAAATTATGTAGCAGAATACATATTAGCCTAAATTCAATGTTTTCAATTTTTTTTTATTTGGATATGTTTTGTAGCAGAAAGTAAAAACTAAATTCTCTGCCTTTTTTTGTTTATAGGTTAAAAAATAAAAACCACAGAGGTGATCTAATACCCCCAAAAGAAAGCTCTATTTGTGGGGAAAAAATACATAAATTGTATTTGTGTACAGCGTGGCATGACTGCACAATTGTCAATTGAAGTAATGCAGTGCCGTAACGCAAAAAATGGTCTGGTCACGAAGGAGGGTAAATCTTCCAGAGGTCAAGTGGTTAAAGCTTACCAGACTCATTACACAGACTGTACAATCTCCTTTAGATCTATCAACAACTACATAGTGCTGATTACTTGAATACGTACAAATAAATTGATAGGTGTGCATAGTGCTGATTACTTGAATACGTACAAATACTGTAAATCGATAGGTGTGCATAGTGCATAGTTTGATAAATCTAAATTTGATTTACGAAAATTGTATGTTCAGATTGTTATATGTACTGTGAGCATGAGAACCATAGGAGGATGACCTTCACAACTGTATTTCTTCTAGCCTATCTCTTCCCAAAACTCATGTCATAAAAGAAACCTCTATTAAGAGACATTCAGGGACAGTCAATGCTGGAAGCCTTCTGAAAAAGCATGGCTGTCAAACTAATCCCATAGCTTCATTACTTTTTTTTTTACCAGAAACTTGCCTACAGCAGTGCAGACCTGTTAAAGTGAAGTTCCACCAAAAAATGGAACTTCTGCTTTTCCGGTTCCCCCCCCCCCTCTGGTGTCACATTTGGCACCTTTCAGGGGTGAGGGGAGAGCAGATACCTGTCTAATACAGGTATTTTGCTCCCACTTCCGGGCATGGATACCCGAGCCACCTGTGGGTATCTATGCCACTTCCGGTGCCTTCTCTGTCTCCCACTATCTTCTGAGAGACACACAGGTCCCAGAAGACAGCAGGGACCAGTGGGCGAGTTGTGCATGCATAGTAGGGAACCAGGAAGTGAAGCCACAAGGCTTTACTTCTTGATTCCCTTACAGAAGATGGCGGCGGAAGCACCCGAGAGTAGGGATGAGCTTCGCGTTCGATACGAAACGTATGTTCGACTCGAACATTGTCTGTTCGTACGTTCGACGAAATTCGAACAAAAGCGGTCGTTCACGCCAATTTCGAGTGTCGCAAAACGGCCCATAATTCACTGCGGCATTGCGCGCTGATGATTGGCCAAGCATGCTGTATGTCCCGCATGCTTGGCCAATCACAGCGTGCAAAAAACGAAGAGCCATAATTGGCCAAAGCCTGGGTGGCTTTGGCCAATTATGGCTCAAGGCTTTAGCACACGCCCCACACTATATAAGGCCGCCTGCTGGGTGGCCTTGTGTAGTGTGTTCCAGCTTGTTAATGAAAGCAGTCAGAGAGACAGAGAGATTGTCTTTTTATATAGCTAGATAGAGCAGGCAGGCTAGTCAGTTTAGCTAAATTTACAGTGTGTAGAGAATATATATACATCCCTAGGAGTTGTACATATATTTATACACTGTATAGCTTAGATAGATCAGGTCTTCCTAATTTACTGGCAGGCCAGGCAGGTGATTGTGCTATTTAAAGACGTTATCACAGGTAGACACCCAGCAGGTACAATATTTAAAGGATTTTTTTTTTTTTTAAAGCATCAATAAAATCACTGTAATTTTAATGATGCTTAACTTAAAAAAAAAATGAAAATTTCCTTTAAATATTGTACCTGCTAGATGTCTATAGTTTGCCTGTGAAAACGTCTTTGAGAACCCGGGAACATGTATCGATGGAAAAAAAAGTTTTAAAAACGGTCATCCTGCTCCTGAAAAAACAACCGTTTTAAAAATATTTTCATTGATACATGTTCCCTGGGGCAAGACCCGGGTTCTCAAAGACGTTTTCCAACAATAACTTGAATATTGGTCTTTAAAATGAGCGTTTTTAAATTCGAACGTTCGACTCCCATAGACTTCAATGGGGTTCTAAATGTTTGCGCGAATGGTCAGTCTGTTCCCTACCCCAAGAGCCAAGGGATAGATCAACTACGGGTGCCGACATCGCGGGCACCCTAGACAGGTAAGTATCCTTATTTTAAAAGTCAGCAGCTGCAGTATTTGCAGCTGCTGACTTTAAGAAAAAAAATCTGCCGACCTCTGCTTTAAAGTCAATCCTTGGTTTGTGTACTTATTGTACATGACTGAAAATATATTAAAGACAATTGGATCAGTATGGGACTGCCAATAGCACTTCCAGAATTAGTTCAACAACAGTAGCCTACATGTTTTTTCTTAGCATGATTTTCTTTTAACCTACAAAATGTCTATTGAGCTGGCCTGGTTGATGTAGCCTTTTTTAAACTCCATTAACAGCAGAATATGTTATTTTTCTTGCTCTTTTTCCATGCTCTTCAGCAAAAAGAGCTAGATAGTAATTCTTTCTTTTACTAATCTTCAGGTGAAGTTATTTTTAAAGCTGAACTATAAATAGCTGTTTGAACTTCAATTCAGTAGCCTGTTTAAAATAGAAATAAGGGGAATGTAACCTTCTGCATCCTGTAATTCAAAAATATTGCTTAGATGAAGGAAATAGACGAGTCCATAAAGCATCTACTTAGTGAGCATTTTTACTGGAGAAAATAACTCAGCCGACTTGTCATTGTGTTGTTTTGTAATGTGCCTGCTTGTAAAATAAACTCCCATCTCAAGTCCTTAATTTCGCTGTGTCCAACCAGGCTTCTGACGTTACCCCAGTTGGGGTTGGTCGGAAGCAACACTAAAGAGCCATTTAAGCCTTTAATGAGCAATTTACAGTATACCTTTTTATAAACAGGCACACAGGATAGCCAGGGTTTAAGCACAAAATTAACTCCACAGTCTGAACTGTCAGGATAGGGCAATAAAATGGCACCGGTACTGAGCTTCATTGCTTCCTCTGCGTACAAGTTATAGAAATAACAAGACTGTTATATGACTGTCATATTGCCTGTGAATTATGACAATAGCTGATAGTAACAATTTGTTCTCTTTATTATTTCCTGCATGGCTAAGCTGTTAAAGGGATATTGCCAATTTTATTTTTGCTGTTAAATATCAAGCTTAAAGGGTCACTAAAGGAAAAAAATGTTTTTGCTGAAATTGACTGCTTACAGGGTATAGAGACATAATAGTTAACTGATTCCTTTTAAAAATGATTAAAAACAGATAAAAATCAATCATATAATGTGCCTCTAGTTTCACTTTAGTTTTTGCATCTAGCTTAGTTTTTGCATGTAATTTAATGCCTCTGTGCTATACAGAGCCATAGAGAGTGATGGTTAGGAAAACGAAACTAGAATCTCCCAGTACTGTGGTCATCAGGAACAGACAACCAGGAAGTGTCCAGAACAGAGCAGAATTACAGCAACATCAGAGCAAAAACGAACAACGAGGACATGAAACCAGGACTGCAGTAAGGTAGAGGAAGGTATTTAGCTAAAAAAAAAAATCCTTTAGTGACCCTTTAAGAGCAGCAGACAAATTCAGAAAGTAAATAACTCCACCTTTTGGACTATGTTACATTTTACACTTAAATAAGGCTTAACATGGGTGTTGTTCTTGGTCTGGTGACAATACTTTATTTTGGGGATTTTTCCTTCACTTTCTGCTTCAGGCCTCGTACACACGACCGAGGAACTCGTCGTAAATGAAACATCGTTTTCCTCAAAGAGTTCCTTGTCAGGCTTGTCGAGAATCTTGTAAAGCTTTCTTTGCGTACACACTGTCAAGACAAAATCTCGTCGTTCTCAAACATGGTGACGTACAACACGTACGACGGCACTAAAAGGCCGGATTCACACTAGTGCGGTGCGAATTTCAGCTCTCTTATCTCTGCAGAGAGATAAGAGAAGTGTTCAGCAGATCCACTGCGTTTTAGCTACAGATTAGCTGCGAATTTGGAGACCTGGGAGAGGGGAGGGGAGGGGGAAGTGTATTGAGGTGAATGAGAGTAAATCCTGAAGAGAAATTAACACATCTGTGAATCAGCTGCGTACCCATAGAACATAATGGACCTGAATTCGCACCTGAGCCCCTCCGCAAGGCCTAAAATACGCACACGTTTTTTCGGCAATGCGCAGTGCGAATGCATCGCATATATGTGAACCAGCCTCATTGAAAACAATGTATTTAGAAATGTTCTGTGTATTGGATGCGGTTTAAGCCACACTCAATTTGCATAGGTTTGAACCAGGCCTTAAGGCCTCGTACACACGATCAAATCTGTCTGCTGGAAACGGTCTGCTAGACCGTTTCAGCAGACAGATTCGATCGTGTGTACGGGCTAACAGACGGATTTGGCCACCCGACAGATTTCAAAGCATGCTTTGAAATCTGTCGGCTGGGAACCCGTCCGCCCGACATGTCTGCTGGTTAGTATGCTAACCAGCAGACATGTCTTCTTGCACATGTGCCGAATGGTTTCGACGCATGCGCGGAAGTGTTTTACTTCCTGGTGCGGTGACGTGGCGGCGTCAACGTCACCGCCACGTCACCGACACGTCAGCGCGCTTTCTGCTGGCGGGGATTTTGGTTTGCTCGTGTGTACACGCGAGCAAACCAAAATCCCAGCAGACAGATTTGTTCAAATCTGTCGGACAGACAGATTTGAACAAATCTGTCTGCTCGTGTGTACGAGGCCTTAACCTCCCTGGCGGTATGATTCTTTAAGATTTTAGGTGCTGAAAGCGGTACCATTATTTGCAAGGGAATTTGGTGTTTTATACTGTAGGCTTGTAATTCTTAGGAATAACTCACTGAAATCTATCCAAACAAGAGTCTAATAGGCATCCTGGGTATGATTTTTTTTTTTTTCTTATTAAAAATTATAATATAATAAATAATTATAAAAAATTATAACAAATAATAATATAATTATAGTAAAAATTATTCAATAATGTAATCAAATCAAAATCACTGAAATTTGCTCAGTTGCAGAATTTTTGCTGTCATTATTTATTTATTTTTATGACGAATTTCCCCATAAATCGCTATCGCTAAATTCTGCAAGTGATTCTGATTTATTATCGCTGTTTTTTAGCTGCTCTAAAACAATTTTTGCCATAAAGGGACACTTTTGGTTGCTATGGGCAATCTACAGTTTGCAGGCAGAAAGAACAGTTTTTATTATATAAAAGGACATGTAGTGTACAGGGCAGACCACTAGGGACATGGGGGGTGTGTATTTTTTACATACAGTACTGTAATCTATAAGATTACAGTGTACTGTATGTATAGTGTTTGTTTACTTTTTTAAATTTGGCGCCGTTCCCCCCCCTACGTCGCGACGCTCGCAGGGAAGGGAATCGGCGGAACACACAGCATCAGGCGGACATCCGCACGCCGTGTACTGCGGGGATTCATCGCTGGATCGCAGAGAAAAGGTAAGTAAACTTTTTTCTGCATCCAGCGAGGCAAGTCCGTGTGTGGCACGGGGTTACCGATCGTAGCTTTAAAATCTCACCCCGTGCCACACACGTGAAGACCGCCAGGGAGGTTAAGGGTAAGTTTGATTCCACTGGCGCCACCCTTCTGAGCATGTGCGAGTGTCTAAGCATACAAATGAACGTGTTCCTCGTCGAAGACCAGCCCCAGGAAATTGAGACTCCCGACGAGGAAAAAAAAATATTTTTTTCTCTTCGAGTTCCACAACAGTTTTCTTGATAAAAAAACATACACACTACAGTTTTCCTCTGCAAAAAAGCTCTGCCGCCAAGTTTCTTGATGGATTTTGTTGAGGAAACCGGTCGTGTGTACGAGGCCTCAGTCAAAAAAAAAATCAAATCAAAACAAATAAAAAAAACAGACATGGATTGTAAAGCCTCAACGCTATATGCAAAACTACAAAACGTAAAAAAGCTTTGCCTTTCGATACTTCAGTTTGTACCATACTAATCATCTGACAGTTTTGTTTTGTCTTTTTTAATAAAAGGTACGAAGTCTTTAAATTACAACACTATAAAATCTATATTCTCCAATAATGGGTCAGATTTAGCAGTCTAAATTAAATCTTTATCATCAGTAAGGCAACAGTTGGACAGGTGCCTTTTAAAAGTGTTAATTTAGGATTATTTAAAATACCTTGAAGAGACAACCATAAGAACATGGGGCCAGATTCACAGAGCGATTACGCCTGCGCAACTGCTGTTGCGCGTGCGTAAGTCTAAATGTGCGCGTGCGTATAGTTGGACGCGATTCACAAAACAATATACGCCAGAAATCTACGTTTTTTGGTCCGGCGTAATTGAATTAGACATTCGCTTCCCTTCGCGCAAAACTGCGCTAGACACACCATTGATTTGCTAGTCAAATATGCTAATGAGGGAGTTACGGGGATTCACAAAAAAACGCAGTTGCTGCGCAGGCTACGCGATGTGCGCAACTGCAAAATGTTCTGTCTAAAGTTAGAGGACCTAAAAGCTGGTCTAAATTTTGAAAAAAAGTCTAATTGTCAGATAAAGCAACACTGTTAGTGAGGAGTTCAGCAGTCACACGTGTTGCCCAACAATCTGTATGCCAACATGCCAGGGGCATCGTCGCGCATAGCTATACTACTGACTTTAGATGAACAAAGAAGGATGAGGGCACGGAGGATGGCACTAAGGAGGGCACGGGAGATGTTTTTTTTTTTTTTTTTATTTGCTTACATAAAATTTACAATTTAAATTAATCTAATACAATATTCTTATCTGATACAAGCCCCTCACAATCATACACAAACAGAACCAAAAAAATTAAATAAATGACGAGGAAATGACGAGGAAAAAAAAATAATGCCCAGCAAAAATATAATTTAAATAAAAAATGCCCAGCAAAAATATAATTTAAACAAAATAACAACAAAGAAAACACATAAAAGACAAAAATCACTCTGCAAAACAGTCCCCAAATATCTCAAAGACACAAACAAACAAAAGCACCTTGCTGTATAGGGAGGGATACAAAGGGATGTATTTTTGCAAAGGAAGTGCATTTGTGTGTGTCTATTTATGCTGTCTGCGTAGTTCATAAAGTTGCCCTAGTCCATTTCCAATTTCACTGATTGCGCCGCTCCCGAGTTGTGAGCATGCGCACAACGGAGCTGACATGGTTTCCTTCACGCGCGCATGCGCGAGTCGGCCGGCCCTTCATTTGCATGGGGTCACGGCTCATTTCAATGTAACACGCCCACGTCCCACCCAATTTGTATTACTCCTCCTTACGCCTCAGGAAAAAACCTTACGCTTGCGCAATTTCTTGCGCAAAAGCTACGTGAATCCCGGGATTACGCGGCTAGATTGCGCACGTCTAACGTAATCGCGGTGCGCTACGCCGGATCGATAATGCGCCGATGTACGTGAATCTGCCCCATGGTCTTCTTTTAGAACAACCTAGAATGCATTTTTAAAGCATACAAAAAAACGAAATACTTGAGGTTTCAGATGGTCCTAGAAATCGTAAAACGGGAACAGATGGCTTGGCAAGTGTTCATTCAGGCCTTAAGCAAATACTGTGAATGATTAGTTGAAAACACATCCCAGATGATTAGTTGAAACAGACTTTATTAGTTAATCCACGTAATTTAGCTTTTCTATTTCACTAAAGACATGGTCAGTGGACATCATTTTTTTTCTAATGTACATTTAATTGTATAGATGTTTACTAGACTAGTGGTAGACAGGCTTTTAAGTTATCCAAGATTCCTAATTTCTAGTACCCCAATCGGCTTTTTGCCATTGTTCTTGGACCTCTCCAAAAACATATGATTCCTAAAACAACTCAGTAGGGTAATGCTTGGTACACACAGTGGGCCAGATCCACAAACATGTCCCGCTGGCGTAGCTTAACTGAGTTACACTACGCCGCTGTAAGTTACAGCGGCGTATCCATATCCTCAAAGAATTTCCGCTGTAACTTACGGCGGCGTAGTGTAATTGTTACGACGTAAGGCCGCGCAATTCAAATTAGTTAGATGTGGGCGTGATTTCATGTAAATCAACATGACCCCACGTAATGACCTTTTTTTTTCTTTTTCTTTTTTTTTTTCTTTTTTTCTCTTTTAAAGTGTATTTTGTGCGTGAACTCGAGAGAGAGAGAGGAGCCGGACTGCAGGAGTTGGGAGTAGGCAGACCCTCCCCCCGGAGGCAATCGCCATCCTTCTCCATGCCCCCGGTGGCAATGGCGGGTGTGAGGGGGGGCCTCCCACTCACCCCGCCCTACCTGCTCCACTTGGGAGCCCAACTGGGGCCCAACAGGACCCCATCGGGGCAGAGGGACTCCCCCTATGAGGGAGTGAGGGGGCCTGACCCACCAAGCCAGCCCCGTAGGTCCTTCGCCTCTCTTTAGGAGACCGCATGGCCAAAGTGCGTGCGTATTAAACCAATTTTGTGTGCGTGCAAGTGTGGTGTTTTTTTTGTGGGGGGGGTGGGCATACTAAGCACAGGCGTACCTTGCATAGCACACCCACCAGGAGCCGGGCTGAGACCACCAAACTCAATTCACATGTAGCCGAGACCGGGATCCGAACCCTTGGCTGCAGAGGTGAATGGCTTGTCAGCGCAGTGCCAATCACGTTGAGCCACCACAGCTCCCTATGACCTTTTTTTTAATGGCGCATGCGCCGTCTATGGAGATATCCCAGTGCGCATGTGCAAAATCACGTCGCAAAACATCAATGAAAACGGCGTGAACGTAACTTACGCAAATCCCTATTCGTGAACAGTTTACGCAAACAAAGTGAATGACGGAAAATTCCACGCTGGCCCGACGTCCATACTTAACATTACGTACGCCTCTATACAGCAGGGGTAACTTTACGCCGGACCTACGCTTACACAAACGACGTAAAAACACTGCACCGGGCGTACGTACGTTCGTGGATCGGCGTATCTACCACATTTGCATATTTTACGCGGACAAACAACGGAAGCGCCCCTAGCGTCCAGCGTAAATATGCAACTAAGGAACGACGGCGTAAGAGACTTACATCAGTCGTATCTTAGCATAATTCTGGCGTATCTTGTTTTGTGAATACAAAACAAATATACGCCGGCGCAATTTTGAAATTATGGCGGCGTATCTGGAGATACGCCGTCGTAATTGTTTGTGGATCTGGCCCTATTATTTTTTTTTGTTTAACCCACCAGGCTGCATAAAAAAAAAATAGACACTTGAAAGGAGCTTGTCGTACTAACTATCCAATGTTATTTTGTTCTGACAGGGGGACTGTCCCCCCGCCAGGACACACCGGTCAGCACTCACAGCTTACTGGATGCCAATTGGCAGATGTTTTTCAGGTATGCCCCTTCACAGAAGCTGGAAGTTTGGTCGACTTCTGTCAGAGAGACTGCCATACACATGGGCTGATGCCGTCCGATATTCAGCCCATGCGTATGGAGCTTAAAAGTCTGCTCACCTGTAGAACCAGCATTATTGATTCAATTAACTGCATATGTTTAAATATAAGTATCTTTAGTCATTTAGAAACTTTAATAATTTTAGTAATTTCTGTTTATAAATACTGGCTGCATTTGACTACATTTATGCTGGCCACACACAGATTTTGTTTTAGGTTCGAAAACGTATGGTATTGAAGTCTATTTAAGAAAGTAGAGTATATTTATTCATGGAGGATCTCACACTTCACAGCGATTGACATTTGATCATAGCACCTAGCTGAGGTCTTCCACAGTTGACTTCCTTTGCGGCATGATGCAAAACTGGGAAATGCCCTTATACGTTTAAAGAAAGCTAAAGATGAAATCTAAAGCTTGATTGTGTAACAGTGTTTGATTGAGTCTTTTAACTTATAAAGTACTTCCTCAGTTGCAATGCATCCCCCTTTAGCATATGTATTTGAAAAAGTGTGTTACAGTTACCCATGCGCTTAAAGGGGTTGTAAAGGTTAGTTTTTTTCACCTTAATCCGCTGTCCCTGGGCCCCCAATTTTACTTACCTGAGCCCGTTCACCTGCTCTGCGTGTCCCCTGGCTCCTGCTGCTGTAAATCACATCCAATGACACGGCCACCGGGAGACGGGACTGGGTCATACACTTGCCATCTATGGATGCCAAGTGTATGACATAGGAGCGCGCCCGCCCCCTCAGGACAGAGCTTTCCAGAGGGAGTTCGTTTTAGTGGGGAGGAGCCGAGACAGCCACCATGGGACCCCAGAACAGCAGGATCGGGGCCACTCTGTGCAAAACAAACTGCACAGTGGAGGTAAATATGACATGTTTGTTATTTAAAAAAATCGAACCTATACAACCCCTTTAACCTCCCTGGCGGTATCCCCGTGCGTGACTCGGGGTGGGTTTTTTCTGCTAAGAACGGTATCCCCGAGTCACGCTCGGGGTAGCCATGCAGAGCCTGCAGCGCGCGCTGGCTTACCTTCTTCCTGGATCCAGCGATGCATCCCCTCGGTGCTCGCTCGATTCACACAGCGTCCCCGTGTGCCACCGATCTCCATTTCCTGCGACGTTACGACGCACGGAAGCAGAGAACGGCGCCAAATTCAAAAATGTAAACAAACACTTTACATACAGTACAATGTAATCTTATAGATTACAGTACTGTATGTAAAAAATACACACCCCCCTTGTCCCTAGTGGTCTGTCCAGTGCCCTACATGTTCTTTTATAAAATAAAAACTGTTCTTTCTCCCTGTAAACTGTAGATTGCCCATAGCAACCAAAAGTGTCCCTTTATGTCAAAAATGGTTTTAGATCAGCTAGAAAACAGCGATAATAAATTTTAATCACTTGCAGAATTGAGCGATAGCGATTTGTGGGGAAATTCGTCATAAAATAATGACAGCAACAATTCTGCAACTGAGCAGATTTCAGTGTTTTTGAGTTGATTACATTATTGAATATTTTTTATTATAATTACTTATTATTTATAGTTTTTTATTATATAAAAAAATATTATTTTGTTTTTCAAACTTTATCGTACCCGGGATGTCTTGTTTGGACAGATTTAAGCAAGTTATTCCTAAGAATTGCAGGCCTACAGTATAAAACGCCAAATTTCCATGCAAATAATTGTACCGCTTTTGGTACGTAATTCCAGACAGAATCATACCGCCAGGGAGGTTAAGTACAACGCCAAACTTTTCACCACAGCCATCAATCGCCGCTGTACACTTTGTAATTTCTCTAGCCCACAACAAACCACATGTGTCATGAAAGGGTAAGTTGATTGTGTTTGCCTCCTAAAAGGTTCCAGTTCTTCCCTGGTTTGCAGTGTTCACCCACAGAGCAATGTTAAGAGTTCCTAACTACGTGCAGGTTTCTGAAAGAGCTCAACACCTAGAAACATCATATTTCTAGCAATGTTTATTTGAAAATAGCATTATAAACTTAAAAAGGATCAAAGTCCCCTCTATAAGGGTCAGCAGAACTATGCTAATTTAAGATAACTTGTTTAGAAAGTCCAAGGACTGTAAAGATAGAAGGCACAGAATGATGCCAGAAACAAGGTTCAAATTATAAGCCAGAAAATCAAAATCCAGGTGTAGTTGTCAGCCAAAGGCACAGAGCCACAAGGGAAACAAACATGTAACCAGGGGGGAAGACCTACCACCTAATCACAGTTACAATACGGAGTACAAGGTCTTGGTATGCTCCTGTGCCTATAGCAGCCTGCAGGTGGCTGAATTTGATGCTGCTCCTTAACATTGGCAACTGAAGGAGCCAAGAAGGGTGATCTGAACCTTAGAGACTATTAAATTGTAAGTAAAATCACAATGTTTTCTTTAGTTTTGGATAGAGTAGGGAAGGATTAGAACTCTCATAAAGTTTGTATTTCTGTCTTGGTCCCTGCTAGGTAATTTCACCATTTTTTATTTTTTTCTGGAAACCATAGTCGCTGAGACAGAAAGTGATGGGCAAACCAAAGATTTACAGTTGTCATCAGAAAAAAAGATGAAGGTTAATCTTCCAATGGGGACACATGTTCCTATGGCAACTGTGTAAGACAAGTTACCCCTCACTTTGTAGAGAATTCCTCTCCCTTGTTGTGTCTACAGTACATACTGTGAAGGGGAACCTTTTTTTTTTTTTTTTTTTACCAATTCCTATTCTATACAAAATAAAAGAAAACTGTTTTGTTTATGTATACACTTTAAGGCTAGAGGCCAAAAAGGGTGAGGAGTGAAAAACTAGTGACAGAACTTGGGGTAAGTGCTCATGATAACCACAGAAAAATATATACGTGTTTGATTTACTAAAGGAAAATAGACTGTTCACTTTGCAAAGGAGTTTTCCCAAGAGCTTAGTGAATGTTCTGAAGCTCTTCCATCATCCAATCATGTGCAACCAAAAATGGTATTTTATCATTTTCTTTGCAAAGTGAAATTTTACCACATTCACTAAGCTCTGGGGCAAATTCCAATAAAAAGCACAACTACCTTTGCAATGTGAACAGACTATTTGCCTTTAGTAAAACAACCCCATGGTCTCAAACAAAAGAGTATACCATACAAACATTGCTCAGGGGAAAAGAACACAACACACAAACGAGGACATGACAGATTTTGTGTGAGCACCAGGAAGGGGAAAAAGGAAAAAGGATAATCAAGAAAAGAACAACGACACACAACACACTAACCACAAGGTACAAAGGAACTGGTAATAAAGCACTTACATGAACTAAAAACTTCCCTAAAAACATTATCGCAAACACGAAGAAAACGGGGAAAATAGGTACAGGTGAACAGGGGCATGACTACATTGGGCAGTGATCGCATGTCATTGAGAACCTACAGATGCTACCCTTACATTTCTTGGGTGACTTATTTATTGGACAGGCTGGAAAACTTTATCCAGTTGCTTTTACTTCTCCAATGATATGTCAGTGCTAAAAGTACCTGTGCCACATTGGTGTATAGAGAAAAATACAAATGCTTACCCTGAAGCGTCTGGTATGGATTTTTTGGGGGACCCCCACACATTTTTATTTACATTTTGGTTCCCTGCACAAAATGTAATTTTTGGAGAAAAAAAAAAGTAATTTAAAACTTCTCCCGCTATTAAAGCGGAGGTTTACCCAAAAGTGAACCTCCGTTTTTCGGAACCCTCCCCCCTCCAGTGTCACATTTGACACCTTTCAGGGGGGAGGGGGTGCAAATACCTGTATAAAACAGGTATTTGCACCACTTCCGGGTATTGACTCCCACAGGAGTCCGGCCCCTCTGCGTCACCCCGGTTGTGTTCTGGGAAACACTCGGCTCCCAGAACACAACGGGAACCAGTGGAACTGCACAGCGTGACTCGCGTATGCGCAGTAGGGAACCAAGCAGTGAAGCCGCAGCGCAAGTGTTTGGCTCCATAACAGTGACCACATGCTGTTAAATGCAATAGTACAGTAATTTTGGATACACAATGCTTGCAACCAGTCTCTTAGCATTTTGCCATACCTCCCAAATTTTTAAAATAAGAAAGAGAGACTCCTTCTAGCACAAAATATATAGGCAAAGGACACTCGTCACCCAATTATATAGACCAGGAACCAAGAAGATTTTTTATGAACAAAAAATATATTGGTTAAGCCCGAGATTACTTATTCAAGACTACTCTTCCTTTATACTGACTTTTCAAAACATATGCAATAATATAAAGGTTTATAAAATGTTTCAAGAAGAATAACGCTTTTGGTAGTTAAATTGTAAATTTTTATAGAAGTTTATACAACAGACTAAAATGAGAAACAGAGAAGGGAAATCACCGCTCCAGGTGGGTCTACTAGGCAATCAAGGACTGTTCAGGATACCAAAGGTGCTGGAAATGCACTAGGCAGGTAATGAACAAATCAAAGGGATGGACAGCCGCACTCCAAAGGAAACTCTTAAGTTGTCTTTAACCACTTGCTTACTGGGCACTTACACCCCCCCTCCTGCCCAGGTGAAATTTCAGCTTCCGGCACTGCGTCGCTTTAACTGACAATTGCGCGGTCGTGCGACGTGGCTCCCAAACAAAATTTACGTCCTTTTTTCCCCACAAGTAGAGCTTTCTTTTGGTGGTATTTGATCGCCTGTGCGATTTTTATTTTTTGCGCTATAAACAAAAAAGAGCGCTATAAACAAAAAAGAGCGCCAATTTTGAAGAAAAATACAATATTTTTTACTTGTTGCTATAATAAATATCCCAATTAAAAAAAAAAACACATTTTTTTTTCTCAGTTTAGGGCGATACGTATTCTTCTACATATTTTTGGTAAAAAAAAAAAAAAAAAAAATCGCAATAAGCGACTGGTTTGCGCAAAAGTTATAGCGCTTACAAAATAGGGGAGAGAATTATTATTTTTTATTTTTTTTTTACTAGAAATGGCGGCGATCTGCGATTTTTATTGTTACTGCGACGTTATGGCGGACACATCGGACACTTTTGACACATTTTTGGCGCCATTCACATTTATACTGCGATCAGTGCTATAAATATGCACTAATTACAGTATAAATGTGACTGGCATTGAAGGGGTTAACACTAGGGGGTGAGGAAGGGGTTAAATGTGTATGCTAGGTGTGTTCTAACTGTAGGGGGAGGGGGGGTGACTGGGGGGGTGACCGATCTGTGTCCCTATGTAGGAAGGAACACAGATCGGGCTCCTCCCTTCCAGAGACAGGACATTGTCTCTGTGTGAGCCGGCAATGAGAGATGATCTATGAGAGATCATCTCTCATTCGCCCGCAGATCGCATTGCAAACGGCCGCTCTGATTGGCCGTTTGCCGCGATCTGTGATTGGCCGTGTCCAAGGGACACGGACAACACAGGGCTTCCCCGCAGCGCGCTGTACAGCGCGCGCTGGGAACGCCAGAAAGACATGCCGTCAAATGACGGCATGTTGGATATTGAGGCCCGCGCTGTTGCCGTCATCCGACGGTAGCGCGGGCCTCAAGTGGTTAATTGTAAAAACAGTAAAAAATGCACCACAGAATCACAGCAAAAAATCAGGAAAAGTGGACAGCCGACGCGTTTCACACTGGTTCAGTGCTTAGTCATGGCTTGGCAACCAAGGAAGAAAGTGGGACAGAGAGATTGTGTTCCACAAGAAGGATGTTCCTTTCCCGTGAGGGACACATGAGAACTATGGTGCTGCCTATACCATTTATTAAAGATGAGCTGGTATGCATTTTATAGTGGATATTATGTAGACTTTGGATTGTGAATCTCTCCTCTCCTTCTCCTCTCCTTTTCCTTCCACACATGAATCATAAAGGACTGTTTATACAGTGTGCCAACCATACAGTTGTGTTCAGTGTGGGTTCGGACTTCGGAGATCCCAGATGTTAATGTATGAGTTTCAGATGAGTTTTCAGAAAAGGCTTTTTGTTATAATGAGCCACTATTGGCCCAGTGTTCTAAGTCTGTAAATATCTGGCACCTAGATAGCTCAGTTTCTGCCTGAAATGTATCAGTCCATTGTTTATATTAAATAATCAGAGGCTAAGTATAATACATGGTATTGTTTCCTAAACTTACCTAAGAGAGTCTTTTAACAATGGGCAACATAGAGGATTTATCATGTTTGAATAGTTAAAGGAGAACTTGAAATAAATGCACATGAACAGTTTTACCTGTCTAAATATTTGCAATGATGTCTAAGTGATCTTAACATTCACAGATCCTAGCTGCTGTTTATAAAAGGCAACTCTAATATTCAATGTCTGAAACTGTCTAACACAGCTTGTCATTTCCCCAACAGCCCAATGACAGTTATAAATAAGCAATACATCACTGGTGGGGTTATTTCCATTATTTCCACTGTAATTTAAATACTCCCCCAGCTCCCAGAACATATTAGGAGCTGGAGGAGTAAATAAAGATGTGTGATGGGGAGCATGTGACTTGTAGTCAGGGCTGCTGTTAGAAATCATGAGGCCCAGTTCAGCCTACCTGACAGCCCCCCCCCCCCAATATATTAAGACCATATTATTAAAAAAATACACTTAAATCATTATTACACAAACATAACAGAATCTGTGTGAAGTTGCCCATTTTTAATTGTTTTTTACATAAAAAAATATTAAATTATATTCACAGTGACAAGGGGGCACACAGGGGGGGGGGGGTCAGAAGCAGGCAGAGCAGGGACAGGAATTAGTGTCGGGAAGCAATTACAGGAATGATGCTCTGTGTCTGTGTCTCTCCCTGCAGCAGCTGAAAGCTGGTAGGTGGTGGAGAAACTGCCTTCAGCTGCTGCACAGGGCATCCTTCTGTAACTGCCCCTCCACCTGACCACACTAATTCCCCCTGCTGTTTGGGCCCCCCTGTGTGCTTGGGCCCTCTACAGGATGACTGGTGGTCCTCCCCTATCAGCGGCCCTGCCTGTAGTACCTCATGTAGCAAATTGTTGTCAATATTGAAGCATGGGTCTGCAAGTAAGCACAGGTAAGGTAAGTATATGGAGGTGTGTTTTATAGGAGTACTATTATTTTTTCCCTGTAAGGTGACATTGGGGTTGATTTATTAAAACCGGAGAGTTTAAAATCAGGTGCAGCTGTGCATGGTAGCCAATCAGCTTCTAACTTCAGCTTGTTCAATTAAGCTTTGACAAAATACCTGGAAGCTGGTTTCTATACCTGCAAGCTGGTTTCTATGCAGAGCTGCACCAGATTTCTCACTCTCCAGTTTTAGTACATCGACCCTATTGTCTCCTTAAAGCGGAGTGCCACCCAAAATTGGATCTTCAGCTTTTCGAATTCCCAGCCTCCGGTGTCACATTTGGCATCTTTCAGGGGGAGGGGGGAGCAAATACCTGTGTAATCCAGGTATTTTCTCCCACTTCCGGGCATAGATCGCCACAGTATCTGTGGTGATCTACGCCATGTCCTGCCCCTCCTTCGTCCCAGAAGACAGCTGGGATTAGTAAAATTGTGCAGCCCAACTCGAGCATGCACAGTTGGGAACCAGGAAGTGAAGCCGCAAAGGCTTTACTTCCTGATTCCGTTACCGAAGATGGTGGCGACTCCACTCAAGAGCCTAGGGACAGATCGGCTTTAGGTGCCGACATTGTGGGTGCCCTGGACAGGTAAGTGTCCTTATATTAAAAGTCAGCAGCTGCAGTATTTGTAGCTGCTGACTTTTATTTATGTTTTCCGGTGGAACTCTGCTTTAACTATATCCTACCCGTCCTAATATAAAATAATAGCTGAATGGAAGTACTATTGTCCTCGATGGACGTCATATGAAAACCCTTTTCAGCCATGTGCCTCGTGTGCACTCTAAGGCCATGCAGCAGTGCGATCTGTGACCTGCTGTGTCAACCGAACACAGTGGAACAGAGATCTTTGTACTGGGTCTGTCATGGTACCATGTGACTGCTATGACAAATCACAGTGATCACATGTCGGTTGTACACAATGGCTTCCGTTCATAGCCATTCATTGTGTATTATTGTGATCTCTGTAATTGGTTACAGTGATCACATGGTGCTGGGCCAGTCACAGCAGACCTGTACCATGTGATAGTTGTGGCCAATCACATCTATCACAATAGTACACAATGGCACATGGATGAATGTCACTCACCAAGAAAAAATTATTGCTTATACAGTGATCATCACTGTAACAAGCAATCATAGTGTAAGAAAAATCCTGATTACCTCACCAGAGCGTTACAGTGTCATTATGGTTGCTTGTTAAGGTGATTCATTATTTCCTGCACCACATTCAAATCGTACTGTCCTTGCGATTTGCAGTGGGTGTCAGTGCAAAGTTACCGACACCCCAAACACAGGTGGCAAATGCAGTGTGTATTTTTAGCGGAGCTTTACCGTCAATTTCTAGGCGCTATTCGGCCGCTAGTGGGGTGCTTTTACCCCCGCTAGTGGCCGAAAAAGGGTTAAAACCACTGCAAAGTGCCTCTGCAGCTGCGATTTGCCAGCAGTATAGCCGAGGTGCCCATTGATTTCAATTGGCCGGAGCGTTGGAGGAGCGGTATACACACCGCTCTTTCACTGCTCCACAGATACTGCTAGCAGGACTTTTTTTATTGTCCTGCTAGCGCACCGCTCCAGTGTGAAAGCCCTACAGTGGGCTTTCACGCTGGACAGACAGCAGCAGCTGTTTCAGGGCACTTTGCATGCGATATTTTTAGCGTTTCAGCACCTACAGGCTGCAAGGTGACCCAGTGTGAAAGGGGTCTTATGGTGAGAAGGAGTCAACTGTGCTTTAAGGGTCTCTTAGGGGGGGACCTATACCACCGCGATATCCGAGAACCCAGTGGATATAGTGGTGGGATAGCCCCCCCCCCCCAAGAAATCTAAAAGCACAGTTGACTCCTGACTGTATCTATTAGTCACTATTTATCAATGTATTTATTTATCACTAGTCACCATTTATCAATGTATTTATTTATTTATTAGTAGCATTGGTTTCATCAGTCACATACTCACGGGATCATTTATCCAGATTTCATTTAATATTTATTTATTTATTTGCTCAAAAAGGTTCACATAAAATTATTTGGCCAGACACAGACACAGAGTAATCACACCTGGATTAATTTAATTATTTATAGGTGTGGTGAGGCAAGCGCTGTTTAGCTATTTTTAAAACATACAATATATTGGCAAAAGTATTGTGACACCTGCCTTTACACGCACATGAACTTTAACAGCATCCTAGTCTTAGACCCCATACACACTATTAGATTTTTGAATTCAGATTTACCCAAACCACATAATCTGAGGTCAAACCTTAAGAGTTTCAATTTGTATGGAATCAGGCTGACCCTTGCACTACATGGTTTTGGTAAATCTGAAAAAAGAAAAATCTACAGAAAGTCTGTAGGGGTTCAATATTGAGTTGAATATTCAACTGTTCTGGGAAGGCTGTCCACAAGGGTTAGGAGTGTGTCTGTGGGAATGTTTGACCACTCTTCCAGAAGCGCATTTGTGAGGTCAGGCACTGACTGAGTCTCCACTCTAATTCATCCCAAAAGTGTTCTACCGTGTTGAGGTCAGGACTCTGTGCAGGCCAGTGAAATTCCTCTACCCCTAACTTGCTCATCTATGTCTTTATGGAACTTGATTTTTACATTGGTCCAAACCAATTGGTGGAGGGAGATTATGGTGTGGGGATGTTTTCAAGGGTTGGGCTTGGCCCCTTAGTTCCAGTGAGCGGAACACTTAAGGTGTCAGAATACCAAGACATTTTGGACAATTTCATGCTCCCAATTTTGTGGGAACAGTTTGGGGACGGCCCCTTCGTGTTCCAACATGATTGCGCACCAATGCACAAAGCAAGGTCCATAAAGACATGGATGAGGGAGTTTGGGGTGGAAGAACTTTTTTTTTCCATAAAAGTTTTTTATTTATTAAGAGTATAGCATAACATACAGGACAAGGTAGTTGTCACAAAACAGAAATTAACAGAGTAACACAGAAGGTACCTATGTCACGATACAACATGAGAATCTCAGCTGAGATTAACTGACCGAGGAACAAAAATGTGATGTAGCGAAAAAGGGCGGAGAATCGTAATTTTTAATTTTCCCCTCCCCATCCCCCCCATTAAATGCTGAGGGGAGAACAAGGCGTAAAAAACACCGATCATCTTCATTATTTAAAGTGCAATGTTTCATGACAGCACAGGAGCGAGGTACCCACTTTCAGGAAGAAGATAGAGACAAGAAATGGAAAGGAAAATTAATCCGGAAGTAGAGGAGGAGGACTGTAGAGAAGAGAAAAGGGGGGAGACGGGTCATAGGGAGAACAACGAAGAGACGTATAAACACAGCAAGGGGATGATCAGAGGAGGCATGAGTGGATCTACGCCTGCCTCCCACGCCACAATGGGAGGATCGCCCATCCCGTCAGACAGCCTAAGAGACATACCGACGGTAGCGATCAGTGGTGACAAAGTGGTTCCAGCAAGCCCATATAGTAGAGAATGTATTCATTCTATCTTGCAAAGTGAAAATCAGTTCCTCCATTTCTTTTATGGAGGAGATCTGTGCGAGCTTGGGGTGAAAGAACTTGACTGGCCTGCACAGAGTCCTGACCTCAACACCTTTGGGATGAATTAGAGTGGAGACTGCGAGCCCTCTCGTCCACATTAGTGCCTTACCTCAAAAATGCATTTCTGGAAGAATGGCCAAACATTCCCATAGACACTCCTAAACCTTGTGGGCAGCCTCCCCAGAAGAGTTGAAGCTGTTATAACTGCAAAGGGTGGGCCAACTCAATATTGAATTCTAAGACTGGGATGCCATTAAAGTTCACGTGTGTGTAAAGGTTGGCATCCCAATACTTTTGGTAATATAGCGTAGCTATAAACTTATACAAAAAAGTTAACAAAAAAAAAAACGAAACAAAACCAAACAAAGAAAAAATGGACAATCGAAGGACTACTCAACTTTTTTCTGTCTTTGTTCTATCGAGAAGTGCCCGCCCATTGAATAGTGCCCGGGTCGAACTGCGCTTGCATAGTACGTCATAGCATAACTGCTGATTTGCTAATCAGCTGGGCTGACGTAACTATGGCGCATGCGCACATCATAGGAGGTATCTCTCGATGGGAGATACCATTTCACAGCCACAATTTAACCTGTACAAACAGCTGGGGAAATGGGACCATCAGCACACTGTAAAGCCGCCCCGCAAAAGCGTGGCACAATGTGAGAACTATGGTCTCCGCCTGCTTTTTGTATAGGTTTCAATTGCCATCGAGAGATACCTCCTACGATGTGCACTTACGCCCTGGCACTTCACTCCAGCTGGAGTGCGGCTCCATTCTGCTCATTATTCGATGGGGGGCACTTCTAGACAGAACACCGCCACCGACGTTCACTTTTCTATGACAGGACATGTGGTACTGATGGGATAACCATGTGAAAATAAAGGAAAAAAGATCTGAAAAAAAGAAAACAAATGAATCTATGAACTAGTAAATAGTAATATATTAAAAAATGTTCATGGATTTAGACAAACTTTATTATTTAAATCTCCCATGGGGTATTGTTAAATAAAATAAATTGTTCTAAGAAGAAATGCTCTGGTTTTGATTTCCTACACTATTTTAGCTACAATATATAAAATGGGTCCTTATCATGGGGCGTGATCTGTAGTTTGTTTTCCGCATAACAGAAAGTGGTCTTTGAGCGTGAAGCGGTGACATGTTCCTGCAGCAGGTGTCTGTTTACACTGTCAGCTGAATAATAAATATGGTGGAATCCTAGAAACAGGCTGGGTTTCAGCGGTTGTGTTTTGGTTGCACTCGGCTGAACTTTGTTGTCTAGTGAACCAATAACACTAGATAAGAAATCTTTATAGTGCAGATCTAATAATAGCTTCTCATGAGGCTGAGAATCTGCTTCAGTATCAGGGGACATGCAATGTGTTCATCCGCTGGGAGAAAAGCGCTACTTAACTGGCACCAATCACTTACTCATGCTGTCAGAGGTTTCTATAGACTGCTGTAGTAAATGCCACCGGTACACTGTAAGCAAACATTTCTCGGCAAGGGGAAAATTCAAATCTTCATACTTACTAGGATAGTAGAGTGTATCTAGTTAACCTCCCTGGCGGTATGATTCTTTCAGATTTTAGGTGCTAAAAGCGGTACCATTATTTGCAAGGGAATTTGGCGTTTTATACTGTAGGCTTGTAATTCTTAGGAATAACTCACTGAAATCTATCCAAACAAGAGTCTAATAGGCATCCTGGGTATGATTTTTTTTTTTTTCTTATTAAAAATTATAATATAATAAATAATTATAAAAAATTATAACAAATAATAATATAATTATAGTAAAAATGATTCAATAATGTAATCAAATCAAAATCACTGAAATTTGCTCAGTTGCAGAATTTTTGCTGTCATTATTTTTTTTTTTTTATGACGAATTTCCCCATAAATCGCTATCGCTAAATTCTGCAAGTGATTCTGATTTATTATCGCTGTTTTTTAGCTGCTCTAAAACAATTTTTGCCATAAAGGGACACTTTTGGTTGCTATGGGCAATCTACAGTTTGCAGGGAGAAAGAACAGTTTTTATTATATAAAAGGACATGTAGGACACTGGGCAGACCACTAGGGGCATGGGGGGTGTGTATTTTTTACATACAGTACTGTAATCTATAAGATTACAGTGTACTGTATGTATAGTGTTTGTTTACTTTTTTAAATTTGGCGCCGTTCCCCCCCCTACGTCGCGACGCTCGCAGGGAAGGGAATCGGCGGAACACACAGCATCAGGCGGACATCCGCCCGCCGTGTACTGCGGGGATTCATCGCTGGATCGCAGAGAAAAGGTAAGTAAACTTTTTTCTGCATCCAGCGAGGCAAGTCCGTGTGTGGCACGGGGTTACCGATCGTAGCTTTAAAATCTCACCCCGTGCCACACACGGGAAGACCGCCAGGGAGGTTAAGTATTACTGGTGCTTAATTAGTGCTGACAATTTATGCAGTGCTTTACAGGGGTCCTGTGCAGCTTCAAAACATTGCACCACACTGTTTGTGATGTGATCTTTTTTTTATAAAAATTTGAGATCCTTGGTGTGCTGGCAAATATTTACATAATGTTGTGTATGTTCCAGTATCCAGCTGGTGGTCTCTGCTTTGTGCATTGGTGTGCAGTCATGTTGGAACACGAAGGGGCCATCCCCAAACTCTTCCCACAAAGTTGGGACCATGAAATTGTCCAAAATGCCTTGGAATGCTGAGGCTTTAATGCCGCGTACACACGATCACTTTTCGGCATGAAAAAAAATGTAATTTTTCAGCATGTCCAAAAAAAAAAGTTTTTCCAACTTCATCATTAAAAACGACGTTGCCCACACACCATCGTTTTTGAAAAATGATGAACAAAGCGCGGTGACGTACAACACGTACGACGGCACTCTAAAGGGGAAGTTCTATTCGAATTGGGCTGCTTTTAGCTGCTCTTAGTAAAAGACGATTTGGGCTTTTTTGTCTGTTACAGCGTGATGAATGTGCTTACTCCATTATGAATGATAGTTTTACCAGAACGAGCGCTCCCGTCTCATACCTTGCTTCTGAGCATGCACGGGTTTAAAACTTTGTTTTTAACGTTGTTTTAGCCAACACACGATCATTTTTTACAACACAAAAAATGACATTTTAAAAAACGACATAAAAAATTGAAGCATGTTCGAATTTTTTTTGGTCGTTTTTTTGTCGTTTTTCAGAAGACAAAAAACGATGTGAAGCCCACACATGATCATTTTAAATTACGTTTTTAAAAATGTCATCAGAAAAAACGACGTGTGTACGCGGCATAAGAGTTCCTTTCACTGGAACTAAGGAGTTAAGCCCAACCCTCTAAATAACAACCCCACACCATAATCCACCTCCATTAAATGATTTGGACCAGTGCACAAAGCCAACAGAGGCTCTTTACCATGTGATCAGCCATGTCCAATCACAGCCGATCACGATGTAAACAGAAAGAGCCGTTGATCAGTTTTTCCTCACTCACGTCTGACAGACACAAGTAGAGGAGAGCCAATCGGATGCTCTCCTGACAGCGGGGGTCTGTGCTGATTGTTTATAAGCGCAGCCCCCCTCGGATGCCCGTCTAGAACCACCAGGATGCTGCCGGGACCACCAGGGATAGCCACCACACTAGACCACCAGGTATGACCCCCTAGACCACCAGAGAAATGCCAATCTGTGCCCAGGCAGCTGCCAATCAATGCCCAGGCAGCTGCTAATCAGTGCCCATCCACAATGCCTATCCAGGGATGCCTATCAGTGCCATCTATCAGTGCAGCATATCAGTGTCCATCAGTGCCCATCAGTGTCATGTATCAGTGCCCAGCAGTGCCACCTATCAGTGCCACTCATAAGTACCCATCATTGCAGGCTTTCAGTGTCACATATCAGTGCTGATCAGTGCCCACTAGTGCCACTCATGAGTGCCCATCAGTGCCGCCTATTAATGCCCATCAGTTCTGCATATCAGTGCCACCCATAAGTGCCGCCTACCAGTGCCCATCAGTGCCGCATATCAGTGCCCATCGTCAGTTTCCATCAGTGACACCTCATCGGTGCTGCCTTATTAGTGCCCGTCAGTGCCGCCTTATCAGTGCCCATCAGTGAATGAGAAAACGTACTTATTTACAAAATGTTATAACAGAAACAAAAGAAAAACTTTTTTTTCAATATTTTTGGTATTTCTTTTCTTTGTTAAGTAAAAAATAAAAACTGCAGATGTGATCAAATACCACTAAAAGAAAACTCTATTTGTGGGAACAAAATGATAAAAATTCTGCTTGGGTACAGTGTAGCATGATCGCGCAATTGTCATTTAAAAATCGACAGCACAGAAAGCTGAAAATTGGCCTGGGCAGGAAGGGGGTGTAAGTGCCTGGTATTGAAGTGGTTAAAGTTTATGTGCGTGTAAAGGCAGGCATCCCAGTACTTTTGGCAATATAGTGTACGTAAACAAAATAAAGCCAATTTGGGCACACGCCAATTAACCTACTAGCATGTTTTTAGACTGTAGGAGGAAACCAGAATACCCAGACTTGCAAACTCCATGCCAATATTTTGCTGACAGCCATTTGAACCAATATTTGGCAACTGGAGGCATTATAGGGGCATGTGCTTTGCTAACATACATTTTGGGGAATTAACAAAGAGTGAGACTGGTGTAGTAAAGACCCCAGACCGGGCTGGCTGTTTTATCCCAGGTTCCATTACCTACGAGGCACATAGCAGCCAGTAACACAGCAGTTCCATAATCTCACAGCTTTGTCAAGAAACAGTGCATGTCTTTTTGCAGCTAAATGCTGGTTGAACGTGTTTTTTGAGCAGGGATACTCCATATTTAGTGCACGATATAATGGAATCACTGACTCTTGGGGGTAAAACGTCCCCTAAGACTAGTTATAAGTGAACTACAGCTCATTGGACTCCAATGCAAGAGCAAACCTAAGTGAGAAAATCTGTAAGGTGGCGTACACACGACCGGTTTTCTCGGCAGAACTCAGCAAGAAGCTCGGTGGGAGACGTATTCTGTCGAGGCAACCGGTCGTGTGTACACTTTTCGCTGAGCAACCCGTCGAGGAACTCTTCGAGCCAAAAAGAGAGCAGGTTCTCTATTTCCTCGTTGTTCAATGGGAAAATTTGGCTCGACAAGCTTTTTGACTGCCGAACTAGGAACTTGACGGGCAGAACGATGAGTTTCGCCCGACGAGTTTCTCGGTCGTGTGTACGCCACCTAAGAGTCTCTCCAAGGCTTAACAAGAACAGCCTTAACCTTCCTGGCGGTCTTCCCGTGTGTGGCACGGGGTGAGATTTTTAAGCTAAGATCGGTAACCCCGTGCCACACACGGACTTGCCTCGCTGGATGCAGAAAAAAAGTTTACTTACCTTTTCTCTGCGATCCAGCGATGAATCTCCGCAGTACACGGCGGCCGGATGTCCGCCTGATGCTGTGTGTACCGCCGATTCCCTTCCCTGCGAGCGTCGCGATGTAGGGGGGGGAACGGCGCCAAATTCAAAAATGTAAACAAACACTATACATACAGTACACTGTAATCTTATAGATTACAGTACTGCATGTAAAAAATACACACCCCCCATGTCCCTAGTGGTCTGCCCTGTACACTACATGTCCTTTTATATAATAAAAACTGTTCTTTCTCCCTGCAAACCGTAGATTGCCCATAGCAACCAAAAGTGTCCCTTTATGGCAAAAATTGTTTTAGAGCAGCTAAAAAACAGCGATAATAAATCAGAATCACTTGCAGAATTTAGCAATAGTGATTTATGGGGAAATTCGTCATAAAAAAAAAAAAATAATGACAGCAAAATTCTGCAACTGAGCAAATTTCAGTGATTTTGATTTGATTACATTAGTGAATAATTTTTACTATAATTATATTATTATGTGTTATAATTTTTTATAATTATTTATTATATTATAATTTTTAATAATAAAAAAAAAAAAAAAAAAAATCATACCCGGGATGCCTATTAGACTCTTGTTTGGATAGATTTCAGTGAGTTATTCCTAAGAATTACAAGCCTACAGTATAAAACGCCAAATTCCCTTGCAAATAATGGTACCGCTTTAAGCACCTAAAATCTGAAAGAATCATACCGCCAGGGAGGTTAAGGATCTATCTTAGGGCTGTACTCACGGTGCCTTGTGTACTTGAATGTTTTCCTGCAGTACAGCCAGCTTTTGTGCTTTGAGCCTCCAGGCCAGATCCTCAGTAGATTCTCTCTAAACTGCTCCCAGCGACTTTAGACACAGGTCCCTTAGCTCTTCCTAAACTGGGAACCCAATGGCCTCCTGCAAACTTCAGCTAAGAGCCCTCAGGCTTGGCCTTCTCCCACAGGACAAGAGCCCTGCTTTTCAATTCCCCAGACTATTTATACACACCCCAGCCCACTACTGGTCACACGTCCTTCCAGAGATTGGCTGAGGCTGTATGAACATGCCAGGATCAGGGTCTGCCTCATTCAACCCACTAAAATCTAGAACTCACTAGAAACTAGCAGGAAGCGGTTGAGCCTGCGACCAGCAGAACACAGCCAAAAGCAATCAAACATTGCTCCACTGGATACAGAGTAGCAAACAAATAAAAAATATGTATCTTAAAGGAGAAGTTCGGGATTTAGAAAAAAAAATGCTTACCTAGGTGGTCAATGCTGCATCTGTCCACCACTGGCTCTGCACATATAGGTAAGAAAAGGAGATTTTCCGCTTATATGCAGGCTCACACGTACAGTACACTGCACAGGCAGAAAAAGGCATGTTATTGGCAGACAGTTCATATCTCATATGTCAGGCAGGGATCTGTGATGGTTTACCATATTAAAAACTGCTGCAGCCCCTTTATCAATTAAAACTTCATATTCCCATCGCACACATTCCTGAAAAAGCTCTCTAAATTTGGGTGCTGAAGCAACAGCCAGCTGGATACTGGTTCAAGTCACAAATGTTTGCCAGCACACCATGGATCGATACAAAGTAGCATCCAAACGGATAGCTTATTGCATGATCACAACACAAGAAGAGTGCAATGTTTCGGAGTCAAGCAGGATCCCTTCGTCAGGCATGTAAATTAAGCACAGAATTTCACTCTACAATAAAAACTGGCGTGTGGGGCAAAGATAGACCTGAAGCAGGTATATTTTCTTTGTTAATGTGGTACCATTAGTGCCAGTTATCTGCACCATTGTAAGCTTTGAATTTTTCCTAAGGTGTCCCTCTTTCTCATCGTAAAACGATGGGACTCAAGGTGTCATGCTATGATGGATTGCTCAGCTACTGTTCTGTTTTCTTTGCTGAAAAGTCAATGACCCCTGTACTGTACGTAAGTCCCTTCTGTATTATGTAGGCTTGGGTGAAAAAAATCCAATAAAGGTAAACACTGGCAGACCTCCCTCCATGCACATTTTAGTAACAAATTTGCCCATGTACAGAGATTTTTACTATTAGATCTCGAGAATTATAATTATTTTATTATTTTTTAGGAAGATGTTCAAAAAGCAGCCTAAGCAAAAGGTGAAGGTGTTTGTACAGAAGATGCAGCATTATAAATATATTTTTTGGACTTTGGCTCTCTTCCTAAAGAAGAGAACACACACTTTTTTTTTTTTTTTCCTTGTCAAATATATCTTTATTGGAATATGAAATAGGCAGTATACAAAAAATATATAAGGAATATTAAACAAGAGAAAAACATTGAGAGTACAAATATGCAATTGTAGAAATAAAGAAACTTAGCAGTGTTGAGAGGAGTTCCAACATGAAATAACATTCCTCTTGTGGAAAATCGTTAGGGCGCACTTTACGGTTTTGCCATATAAGATTGGTACAGTGTAATAATGAATGGATCAAAGGAGATGTTTCCTTTTATGTTCAATTCGTACCTTAATGTCTAGTAGATTATACGATAAAGTTAACTGAGGCATCTATATAAAAAAGCTGCCCATGAGTAACTAACAGTTCTTATCAACTTACAAGAAAAAGAAAAACTCCTTAATAGAGTAAAAATTGTAACATCAAGAATATAAAAAAAAAAGAAAAGAGAAATAAAGCATGAAGGGAGGGGATTGGGGGAGGGGTGTCTGCAGGACCGGACCGGGAAATCCCAACAACCGCCAAGGATGGTTCAATTGCCGTTTCGATGGGTGGGCTACCATGGCAACAATACATCTTTATTAAAAGCTTTCAGTGTTGTGTATGTAATCCAGGGCGTCCAAATTTGTTCAAACTTGGTGATCATGTCATTTTCTATTGCCGTCATTTTGGCATATAACATAGCGTTACTCATTCTGTTGATTGTTTCACTCACTGGAATGCTCGAGGTTTTCCATGCCTTCGCTATGGTCTGCTTTGCTGCCGTAAGAAGCTGCTTAATCAGGTTAAATTGTATATGCGACAAGATACTGGGTTTTAGGTTGAGCAATGCCAGTTTGGGGTCTAATGGTATTTTTTTATTAGTTAAAGTATGTGCTATTTGAAAAATTTCGGACCAAAATGATTTGGCTTTTGGACATGTCCACCAAGTGTGAAAGTATGTTCCGCTCTCTGTACAGCCTCTGAAACACAGGTCTGAATGACTTTGTGAAAATTTAGCTATTTTTGCCGGCACCAAGTACCATCTTGAAAGCACTTTATAGTTTGTCTCAGAGGCTGATACATTAATTGAAGCAGTTTTGGTATTGAGCCAAATTTGAGCCAAATTTGATTCGATTCTGCGGGGCTCAATTCTGCACCAAGGTCCTCCTCCCATTTACTAACATATGGTAGTTTCCAAGAGTCAGATTGTGTTTGCAGCTGGCCGTATAGGGTGGAAATCACACTTCTGGCATGTGGATTGTCCTTACATATGTTTTCAATGTTTTCAAAACCGGAGTATATGATGGGTGAAATTGGTGTATTTACTGGTGGGAGAAAGACATTTTTTATTTGCAGGTATCTAAAAAGTTCACTATGTGGTATACCATGTGAATCACAGATTGACGGGAACTTTTGAGTACAGTCTCTCTTTACCCATTCTTTGAATGTGTTAGGGAAGACCCAGGCGGGGTAGAAATCTGGGTTTTTAATAAAAGACAACAGAGGGCAATGGAACACACACTTTTTTATAGCAATTTTAAACCCAATATTACGTGGCTCGTTTGGGTTGATTGGTGTCATTTTTTTTCCTGGGACAACAATAAACATGTTCTAAAGACAAAAAATAAAAATCTCTTTAGACAGCTGGATCATGCTTGCACGTACTATGACCCTCCATTGTCTATGATCGGCTTCTTTAGGTTGTAAACAAGAAGTTGACTATCTGTACAGTTTGTACAGTCAATAAAGGAACCAAAACACACTTAACAAATGACCCTGGGGATGGATCAACACAAATCACTGTACAATATTTACTGCAAACATCGCTGACATTTAAAAGTTCTTCCTTCCAAAGAGTGCTGGCAGGAAAATACCCACTAGTTTTTAAATAAACCTGCAGGAGCAGGAAGATAGCAGGGCTTCCTATAAACAGTCATTTTACTACAAAGACATTAGTGATTCCACAACCTACAATACATCTGTTGTATGAGAAAGAATGCCTGTGTCCACTAACACTTACACTGTGATGATGAGCAAATCAATTCTTTTTATCATGAGTGCTGAATGTGTCCTGACTGTAGTGAATGTAGTTATTTTCCATTTATTGGGGTAGGGGGTTCTATAGACGGAGAAGTCCCCATGAAGTCATAGCAGCTCGCTGATACTTTCAGAAACACCTGCTGTTTTGGCCCATGTCAGAACTGTTAGTCTGTGCCAGACAAAGATTATTCTTTCCGAGAATGTCTAAGGAAGCCTGGGCTGTGCTCTGTGAAATGCTGATTGCTTGGCTGTAATGCTGATCGAATAGTTTGGATCGTTTCCAGTCAATGATCTGCAAAAATGTGAGCACATCGTAATTTATTTGTTGACTGTTTATTTAACCACTCAAAGTGAAGCTCCACTATTTTCTTTTTTAAGTCAACAGTTACAAATACTGCAGCTTTTAAAATAAGAACACTTTCCTGTCCAGGGTGCCCAGGATATTGGCACCCGAAACCGATCTATACCTCGGCTCTGGGGTGGAGGCGCTGCCATCTTCAGTAAGGGAATCAGGAAGTGAAGCCTTATGGCTTCACTTCCTGGTTCCCTACTGCGCATACGCGACAGAAGACAGCGGGGGGCAGAAAAAGCACCGGGCGTAGATACCCGCAAGTGGCTCGGGTATCTATGCCCGTGAGTGGGAGCAAAATACTTGTATTACACAGGTATCTGCTCCCCCCTCCCCCTAAAAGGTGCCAAATGTGACACCAAAGGGGGGGAGGGTTCTGAAAAGTGGAAGTTCAATTTTTGGGTGGAACTCCACTTTAACCACTTAAGGACCGCCTACTGCACATATACGTCGGCAGAATGGCACGGCTGGGCACATCAATGTATATATACGTTGATTTTAGTACCCAGCCGTGGGTCACGGGCGCGCGCCCGCGGCGCGCTCCCGTGACCCGGTCCGAAGCTCCAGGACCGGGACCGCGGGACTCGCAGACCCGATCGCCGCTGCAGTGCGGCGATCCGTCCCTGGAGCTGAAGAACGGGGAGAGCTGTGTGTAAACACGGCTTCCCCGTGCTTCTCTGTGGCCGCAGCATTGATCGCGTCATCCCTGTTATAGGGGGACGTGATCGATGATGTCACACCTACAGCCACACCCCCCTACAGTAGTAAACACACACAGGGAACACTCAAAGTCACAGTGCCCCCTGTGGTTAACTCCCAAACTGCAACTGTCATTTCCACAGTAAACAATGCAATTTAAATGCATTTTTTGCTGTGAAAATGACAATTGTCCCAAAAATGTGTCAAAACTGTCCGAAGTGTCTGCTATAATGTCGCAGTCATGAAAAAAATCGCTGTTCGCCGCTATTAGTAGTAAAAAAAAAATATATAATAAAAATGCAATAAAACTATCCCTTATTTTGTAAAATTTGGCGAAAACCAACCGATAAACGCTTATTGCGATTTTTTTTTGCAAAAATATGTCGGCCTAAACTGAGGAAAAAAAATGTTTTTTTATATATTTTTGGGGGATATTTATTATAGCAAAAAGTTAAAAATGTTGCATTTTTTTTAAATTGTCGCTCTATTTTTGTTTATAGCGCAAAAAATAAAAACGGCAGAGGTGATCAAATACCACCAAAAGAAAGCTTTATTTGTGGGGAAAAAAGGACGCCAATTTTGTTTGGGAGCCACATCGCACGACCGCGCAATTGTCAGTTAAAACGACGCAGTGCCGAATCGCAAAAAGGGGCAAGGTCCTTTACCTGCATTTTTGTCCGGGTCTTAAGTGGTTAAGGACCGAGCCGCTTACTGAAATATGGTGTTTACAAGTTAAAAAAAAAATAGTTGCTAAAAAATTACTTAAAACCCCCAAACATTATGGGCCAGATTCTGGTAGATTATCGTTGTTTTAATGGAGGCGTAGCGTATCCCATTTACGCTACGCCTCCACAGCTTTTACGGGCAAGTGCTGTATTCTCAAAGCACTTGCTCCGTAACTTGCGGCGGCGTAGGGTAAATGGGCCGGCATAAGACCACGTAATTCAAAGTAGGAAGGAGGTGGGCGTCTTGTATTTAAATTAAGCGCGCCCCCGCGGCGAACGAACTGCGCATGCGCCGGCCGTAAACGTAGCCCAGTGCGCACGCTCCAAATCACGTCGCAAAAAGTCAATGAAACCAACGTGAACGTCACTTACGCAAAGCCCTATTCGAGAACGAGTTACGCAAACTACGTAAACAACGGAAAAACGCTGTCCCGACGTCCATACTTAACATGGCGTACGCGGAACCTACGCAAGGTTACCCCTCATATAGCATGGGTAAGTTTACGCTTACGGAAACTACGTAAACGACGACGAGGCGGCACAAAAACGTTCGGGAATCGGCGTATCAGGCTCATTTACATAGTCAAATGAGAAATCTAAGTAAACGCCACCTAGCGGCGGGAAATTCTAATTACGCCGGTGTATCTGTAGATACACCGGCGTAATTCTTTTGTGAATCTGGCCCTATATGTTTTTTTTCTAACACCCTAGAGAAAAAAATTGTGAAAGATAATGTTACTCCAAGTAAATTGATACCCAACATGTCATGTCAAAATTGCACCTGCTTGTGGAATGGCGGCAAAATGTTACCCTTAAAATCTCCAAAAATCTCCATAGGCAACATTAAAAAAATTCTACAGGTTGCTGGAAATAATTGTTCTCCCTCTACTGAACGCGGTGATACCTCACATGTGTGGTTTGAACACCGTTTTCATATGCAGGTGCTGCTCACGTATGTGTTCGCTTCTGCATGCGAGTGCTTTTTTTTCTTATTTATTTTACACTGTTCTTTAAAAAAAAAATGGTGTCACTTTTATTCCTATTACAAGGAATGTAAACATCCCTTGTAATAGAAAAAAAGCATGACAGGTCCTCTTAAATATGAGATCTAAGGTCATCTTATATTTACACTAAAATGCAATAATAATAATAAAAAAATTAAATGTCATTTAAAAAAAAATGTCTCTTTAACCTCCCTGGCGGTATCCCCGAGCGTGACTCGGGGTGGGTTTTTTCTGCTAAGAACGGTATCCCCGAGTCACGCTCGGGGTAACCATGCAGAGCCTGCAGCGCGCGCTGGCTTACCTTCTTCCTGGATCCAGCGATGCATCCACGCTGTGTGAGCGAGCGGGTGCTCGCTCGATTCACACAGCGTCCCCGTGTGCCGCCGATCTCCGTTTCCTGCAACGTTACGACGCACGGAAGCGGAGAACGGCGCCAAATTCAAAAAAGTAAACAAACACTTTACATACAGTATACTGTAATCTTATATATTACAGTACTGTATGTAAAAAATACACACCCCCCTTGTCCCTAGTGGTCTGTCCAGTGCCCTACATGTTCTTTTATAAAATAAAAAGTGTTTTTTCTGCCTGGAAACTGTAGATTGCCCATAGCAACCAAAAGTGTCCCTTTATGTCAATTTTTTTTTTTAGATCAGCTAGAAAACAGCGAAATTTTAATCACTTGCAGAATTGAGCGTTAGCGATTTGTGGGGAAATTCGTCATAAAAAAAAAAATAATGACAGCCACAATTCTGCAACTGAGCAAATTTCAGTGTTTTTGAGTTGATTACATTATTGAATATTTTTTATTATAATTACATTATAATTTGTTATAATTATTTATAGTTTTTTATTATATAAAAAATTATGATTTTGTTTTTCAAACTTTATCATACCCGGGATGTCTTGTTTGGACAGATTTAAGCAAGTTATTCCTAAGAATTGCAGGCCTACAGTATAATACGCCAAATTTCCATGCAAATAATTGTACCGCTTTTGGTACGTAATTCAAGACAGAATCATACCGCCAGGGAGGTTAAGAGCCATGAGCGGAAGTGACGTTTTGACATCGCTTCCGCCCTGCAATCGTATGGAGACAGGTGGGGGCCACTTCCCCTCACTCATTTCCATACCAAGCCAGGGAGAGGACCCGATCTCCATCCTTTTACTTGTTGATTGTGCTGTGGTGTGAAAGGAAACACATGAGCACTTGAAAGGGGATCTTGCAAATTGAACTGGGAGTTCCCCATTGTGTGCGCTGTCTCTCTTCAAACTAAGCCTATAATAAGTCTTACCGTAGCTAAAATTAATATCTCCTAAACGTGCAGAGTTTAGGAGATATTCACCCTTCATGCAGCCGCTGATGTGCGGCATAACGTGCCGGACCTTCAAAGCTCCTTGCTGGAACTGAGGACTCCCGCAAATACGCAGGAGTGATGTCATGGCGGCTCCAGCCACTCACATCGCAATGCCAGAAGAAAGGATGGGAAAAGATGTCAGCCCTCTCAGCGGTGTGCAGACGCCTCTAAGGTGAGTATTTCATAATGTGTTAGTATTCAATGCATACTAGCACATTATGCCATTGTCTTGCAGCTTTTTTTTTTCAGCGGTTTACTACCACTTTAAGATTGCTCTGCTCTGTGTTCTAAACTATCTCTGTCAGGTCACAGAACAGTAGCTGGAGATGCATGCTCCAGATTCCTCTTTTCCTGCTTTACTACTATACAAAAAACTGATGCACTCTTGTTAATTAGTCACAGAACAATACAATACAGTTTCTATTTCACTCTGAAATATAAAATGGCATGAATAGAGCAGGTAGGCCTAAATTGGGTCTATCTGCTTAGTTATTGTGATGCACCCAATGCTGTATCCTGGCCTAGGCCAACAAGGCCCAGGCCTAGGGCAGCACTTTGCAGAGGGGCAGCACAGAAAGTGTCCCCGTCGGCTTGCACTACACTGTTAGGCAAATTAGTTTAGCGCCCCCATAAATAGGCCGCACTGCTTCCAGTATGTGGGAGGTTGGCATTCTGCAACTGTGAGGGGGGGGACGTCGCTTCTAATTTTTTACCATCCCTGTCCCATTGCAGAGATTTCCCTTCACTTCCTGTCCCAAAGCCAAACAGGAAGTGAGAGGAAGTGAGAGGAAATCTATGAAAATTAAGTGAATCTATTTCCCCCCCCCCCCAGGTCATCAGAACTAGAGTCCCCACTTGAAAATTTCAGGGTGGGTCTTAAATCGCAAGGGGCGTGGCCTTGACAGGAAGGGGTGGGTCATATTTAAATTAGGGGGTGCACAAGTTTAGTCAGGCCTAGGGCAGCACAAAACCTAAATAAGTGGGAAGAAAGAGGAAGAGGGGAGAGTGAGAGCAGAGGAGGAATCTGGTCTATACTATAGCGCTTATTCTTTTTTCTTGGTTAAGAGTTCAAGTGTGTCTAGTGAGTGAGAACTCACAGTGATCAGTGGGTGGTGGTGAATAAAGAAGGAGCATCACAGCAGAATTTGTCCATAAAGACATGGATGAGGGAGTTTGGGGTGGAGGAACTTGACTGGCCTGCACAGAGTTCCGACCTAAACCCCATAGAACACCTTTGGGAATTAGAGTGGAGACTGCGAGCCAGTCCGCCTTGTCCAACATTAAATGTGCCTGACCTAAAAAATATGCTTCTGGAAGAATCGTCAAACATTCCCATAGACACACTCCTAAACCTTGTGGACAGCCTTCCCAGAAGAGTTGAAGCTGTTAAGCCCTGTACACACGATCGGATATCTGATGGAATCTAATCTGATGGATTTTTTCGTCGGATATCCGATGAAGCTGATTTTCATCAGTCTTGCCTACACAACATCAGTCAAAAATCCGACCGTGGCAAAACGGGGTGACGTAAAACACTGTGACGTGCTGAGAAAAATGAAGTTCAATGCTTCCGAGCATGCGTCGACTTGATTCTGAGCATGCATGGATTTTTGACCGATGGACTTCCACACAGACCATCGTTTTTTTCTATCGTTTTTTTAATCATAGGAAAAATTTAAAACATGTTCTATTTTTTTTCACCGATGGAAAACAAACTGATGGGGGTCACACACGATCGGTTTGTCAGATGAAAACAGTCCATTGGGCTTTATAGCTGCAAAAGGTCAGCCAACTCAGTATTGAACACTACAGACTAAGGCCGTGTACACACGATCAGACCGGTCCGATGAAACTGGTCTGCAGACCAGTTTCATCGGACCAATTCGATGGTGTGTACGGCCTATCGGACCGTTGTCCATCGGACCAAAGTTTTAAAACTTGCTTTAAAATTTGTCCGACGGACACCTGTCCGTCGGACAGATTCGATGGTTAGTACGCAAAAGCATCGGACCAAAAACCCGCGCATGCTCAGAATCAAGTTGACGCATGCTTGGAAGCATTGAACTTTGTTTTTTCAGCACGTCGTTGTGTTCTACGTCACAGCGTTCTGGTCTGATCGGATTTTTGGTCCGATGGTGTGTACACACATCAGACCATCAGACCACTTCAGCCTAGTCTGATGAAAACGGTCCGTCGGACCAGTTTCATCAGACCGGTCTGATCGTGTGTACGTGGCCTGAGACTGGGATGCCATCAAAGTTCATGTGCATGTAAAGGCAGGCATCCCAATACTTGGTAATATAGTGTATCTACTGTATCTATCTACGTATCTATTTGTCTATCTACAGTGGGGAAAATAATTATGATCCCCTGCAGATTTTGTAAGTTTGTATGTGAATGGCAAGCATCCCAATACTTTTGATAATATTTTTATATATATATATATATATATATATATATATATATATATATATATATATATATATATATATATATAAATATATATAAATATATATATATATATATATATATATATATAAACATTATTGCTATTGCAGATATTGTTTCATAGTTACTTCAAGGCTACCAAATTGCAGATAAAATGTTTAGCGAAATATTGTAATAATAATGCTTTTTACCTATCCTTATGATTACTCTCAATACAGAATGCAATATAATTCCCCATTAAACATATATCCCTAGCTGGTTGCACAGCATAAAATTATTCTGTCACTTTGATCATCAACAAGAGAATATAAGAACTCGCGTCTTCCTATTAAGTTTGTTGTTAGTAATTCAAGAATGTTCTAGAAATAACCGTACATAAAAGCTACCGGTATCAGTTTTAAAACATTCTTTTTTTTTTTTTTCACTCAATATGCAAGTAGAATTCCCAGTGTGTGGCTCCAAGCTTCTTTTTGCTGTAACAATGGAAAACAATTGTGAACAATGTGGAACCAGCCAAGAAAATCTCCAACTGAGTTGACCTATGTTTGGAGTTCTATCTGCCGCAATTCTTTCCTCAACTGACACTTAACAATTTTCATACAAAGCCATTTAACTCACTTACATTGGACAATCGTCTATGTAAGGTCAGGCTTGGATTTTCTGTGGGCTAAGAAACTTCCTTGACCTGGGAAATCCAGACATATTCCACACATTTGCATTTGGACACAGGTTAGGGATGAAATATTGTTAGGCTAGCATAACATTTATAATCTTTAACAACATTACCTAGTGAAGTCCGTCTTTTGCTAAGGATATCTTCACAAATCTGCTAACAGTTGAATACTTTGTAGTGCCTTCTTGGTAATATTTTAGCTCCATCGGCAGAGAAGAATGTGTGCTACATTGTTAGTTAGGGACTCATACTTCCCGTATGTTCTGTTCCTTACTGCCTATTAGTACAATGATTTAGTCACTGAAAACCTGTTCCAAACACTTCAAACTCAATGTGATGAAAGGAGGAACCCTGTATTATTCACATTTGTTCTTTAGTGAATCAGCAGTCCTTCCATGTGTTTAGGTGCTTTATTTGTGGCTATGTAAGCTTGTTTTCTTGCTAAGATATACACACCAGTGGTTTTAATACCTTAGATCAGAGACTAAAGAAAGCAAAGAAGACAGGTTTTGAGAGTCCAGAGATGACTATAAAGTGCTAATATTATGCAAACTCTACGTTCATGTTTAGTATTTTAGGCAAGGAAGACTAAAGTGTGTTGTAAAGTGTTGGGCAAGGAGACTAAGGAGATTAAAGGGTCACTAAAGGATTTTTTTTTAGCTAAATAGCTTTCTTTACCTTACTGCAATCCTGGTTTCATGTCCTCTCTGTTCTTTTTGGCTTTGAAGTTGCTGTAATCCTTCTCTGATCTCCACACTTCCTGCTTGTCTGTTTTCTTATGAAAAAACTCATGGTAGCTTCTCTCTGTGGTCCCTGATCAAGGAGGTGTGATTACTGTGTGTCTAAAACCCCTCAAAACCAATCAGATTCATTGCCCTGGGTTGGTTTGTTTTTGTTCTGTGTGTCTCTGTACTTCACAGAAACATGACACTAGATTAAAAACGAAACTGAAACTGCAGGCACATTATATGATTGATTTTTTTTCTATGTTTAATCATTTTTAAAAGGAATCAGTTAACTATTATGTCTCTATACCTTGTAAATAGTCATTTCAGAAAAAAATAAAAAAATTAAAAATCCTTTACAACTCCTTTAATATCACCTTTGTACTTAAAGATTTTATGAAGGATGCTTGATTTTAGGCAAACTTAGGCTGGGATGACTATGGGCTGACTATGGAGAAAATAGGGAAAGGGGAATGGTGGAGTGTGGGGATTTTGGAGGATGAGTGAGGTGACAAAGAGGAAACAGATTCGTAACAGATTTGTAATTTTGATATGCTTAAAAATGATTGAGGACTAAGCATGGAGATGGTGGGTGAGACACAAATTGAATATAGAGGTATTATGGATGAGATTTCAGGCATGTGCCAAGTAATGAGGATACAAATGAATGGATAGGAACAAACCCATTGGTAGTCTGGACTCCAGTAAGATGGGGACTGTTTGCTATTCAGCCGACATTTTAACCGGACCGCATGTAGCGCATGATACCGATCGCTTGCCTTTGCTTTAGAGAAACTCGGAAGTTGTGAGATTCCTAACTTGGGAATGGGAAGTTGTAAAGACTGAGGCCGCGTACACACGAGCAAATACATCTGTTCAAATTGGTCTGACAGATTGAATTTGAACAGATCTGTCTGCTGGGATGTATTGGTTTGATCGTGTACACACGATCAAACCGAAATCCCTGCTGGCAGACAGCGCGCTGACATGGCGGTGACGTGGCAGTGACGTTGACGCTGCCACGTCACCGCACCCGGAAGTAAAACACTTCCGCGCATGCGTCGAATCCATTCAACGCATGTGCGAGCAGATATGTCTGCTGGTTAGCGTACTACCAGCAGACATGTCGGACGGACGGATTCCCAGCAGACAGATTTAAAGCATGCTTTAAAATCTGTCTGCTGGCCAAATCTGTCTGTCCGCCCGTACACACGATCAAATCTGTCTGTTGAAACGGTCTGGCAGACCGTTTCCAGCAGACAGATTTGATCGTGTGTACGCGGCCTAAGAATGTAGATCTGGAAAAGGCATGAGGAATAAGCAAGGTAATGTTGAGCAATGAGGCAAACCAAGCATAGAGATTCTGGGGAAGGAAGGGGAATCTAGAATAGACATGTGCAGAAAGTAAATGTATTTTGTTTTGTTTTGATAGTTTCCTTATGTTACCAATATTGTTTTGTTGATTCATTTTGGAATTTGTTTAATTTTGTTTTGTTTCATTTCATTTTCGTGTAATTTAATAACTTTCTTTTTTTTTTTTTTTTTTTTCTTTTTTTTTTTTTAAGTGTATTTTTGTGCGTGAACTCGAGAGAGAGGAGCCGGACTGGAGGAGTTGGGAGTAGGCAGACCCTCCCCCCGGAGGCAATCGCCATCCTTCTCCATGCCCCTGGTGGCAATGGCGGGTGTGAAGGGGGGCCTCCCACTCACCCCGCCCTACCTGCTCCTCTTGGGAGCCCAACTGGGGCCCAACGGGACCCCAATGGGGCAGAGGGACTCCCCCTATGAGGGAGTGAGGGGGCCTAGCCCACCCAGCCAGCCCCATAGGTCCTTCGCCTCTCTTTATTTTAGGAGACCGCATGACCAAAGTGCATGTGTTTTTAAACCAATTTCGTGTGCGTGCAAGTGTGGTGGTTTTTTGTGGGGGGGGGGGGTGGGCGTACTAAGCACAGGCGTACCTTGCATAGCACACCCACCGGGAGCCGGGCTGAGACCACCAAACTCAATTCACATGTAGCCGAGACCGGGATCCGAACCCTTGGCTGCAGAGGTGAATGGCTTGTCAGCGCAGTGCCAATCACGTTGAGCCACCATTTAATAACTTTCTAACTAATTTCAAAGTTTCTGAATTTGAAGTTTCAAATTTAGATTGGTCAAAGCCACTGCATCCTTGACAACTGATGACTCATCAGCTGTCAGCAGGCTTCCCCACTGACAGCTGAACTGTAAACAAAAGAATGCCGGCAGTAAAAAATACAGAAACAAAACAGAGTCCCCCCCCATCCATATGAGGCCCTTCGGGTCTATGAATTTTAAGGGTACCCCCCCAAAATCCATACTAGACTCTTATGCCGCATACATACATACGATCGGTGAAACCGATTTGAATGGTCTGATGGACCATTTTCATTGGTCAAAACCGATCGTGTGTGGGCGCCATCGGTTATTTAACCATCGGTCAAAAAAAAGCCATGCATGCTCAGAATCAAGTCGACACATGCTTGGAAGCATTGAACTTCATTTTTTTCAGCACGTCGTTTTGTTTTACGTCACTGCGTTCTGACACAATCTTTTTTTTAACTGATGGTGTGTAGGTACGACTGACCATCAGTCAGCTTTATCGGTTAACTGATGGAAAAATCCATCAGACCGTTTTCATCAGACTAACCTATCGTGTGTACAGGGCATTATCCAAGCATGCAGCCTGGAAGGCAAGGAAAGGGTGGGGATGCTGCGGATGGATTCCTGGACCGCTCCATAACAACCAGCTATTCTTCACACAGAATCATTTTTCAACTAATCTGAATTTAAATCGTTACAAAAATTTGGAATTTGTTAGAAATGGAATATAGAAAAGAAAATTAAACAAATTTAAACTAAATTAGTTACTATTTAATTTGGAGATCTGGATACAGTTGTGCTCATAAGTTTACATACCCTGGCAGAATTTATGATTCCTTGGCCATTTTTCAGAGAATATGAATGATAACACAAAGATTTTTTTTCACTCAAGGTGAGTGTTTGGCTGAAGCCATTTATTATCAATCAACTGTGTTTACTCTTTTTAAATCATAATGACAACACAAACTTCCCAAATGACCCTGATCAAAAGTTTTCATACCCTGGTAATTTTGGCCTGAAAACATGCACACAAGTTGACACAAAGAGGGTTGAATGGTTATTAAAGGTAACCATCCTTACCTGTGATCTGTTTTATTGTAATTAGTGTGTGTGTGTATAAAAGGTTAATGAGTTTCTAGACTCCTGACAGACCCCTGCATCTTTTATCCAGTGCTGCACTGACGTTTCTGGATTCTGAGTCATGAGGAAAGCAAAATAATTGTCAAAGGGAAAAGATAGTTGAACTGTATAAAATAGGAAAGGGATATAAAAAAATATCCAAGGAAAATAGAATGCCAATCAGCTGTGTTCAAACTCTAATCAAGAAGTGGAAAATGAGGGGCTCTGTTCAAACCAAACCAAGTTCAGGTAGACAAACTAAAATTTCAGCCACAACTGCCAGGAAAATTGTTCAGGATGCAAAGAAAAACCCACAAATAACTTCAGGTGAAATAAAGGACTCTCGGAAAACATGTGTTGTGTCTGTTTCAAGATGCACAATAAGGATGCACTTGAAAAAAGATGGGATGCTTGGTCGAGTTGCCAGAAGAAAGCCATTACTACGTAAAAAAACTACACAAAGTACCCCACTTATAATACGCCAAACAGCACAGAGACAAGCCTCAAATCTTCTGACGCAAAGTCATTTGGAGTGATAAGCCCAAAATTTCGCTTTTTGGCCACAACCATATACACTACATTTGGAGAGGGGTCAACAAGGCCTATGATGAAAGGTACACTGTGAAACACAGAGGTGGATAGCTGATGTTTTGGGGATGTGTGAGCTACAAAGGCACATGAAATTTGGTCAAAAATAATGGCAAGATGAATGCAGTATGTTATCAAAAAAACATTGGAGGAGCATTTGCATTTATCAGCCAGGAACCTGCACATGGGACGTACTTGGACACTCCAACATGACAATGATCCAAAAAACAAGGCCAAGTCACCTCCTTGTCATTGGCTACATCAGAATAAAGTGAAGGTTCTGGAGTGGCCATCTCAGTCTCCTGACCTCAATATCATTGATCCACTCTGGGGAGATCTCAAATGTGCAGTTCATGCAAGACAGCCCAAGAATTTACAGGAACGGGAGTCTTTTTACCAAGAGGAATGGGCAGCTTTACCATCTGAGAAGATAAGAGCCTCATCCACAAATACCACAAAATACTTTAAGCTGTCATTGATGTTAAAGGGGGCAATACACAGTATTAAGAACTTGTGTATGTAAACTTTTGATCAGGGTCATTTGGGTAGTTTCTATTATTATGATTTAAAAAGAGTAAACACAGTTGATTGATAATAAATTGCTTCAGCCAAACACTAACCATGATTGAAAGGAAAGTTTTTATGCTATCATTTATATTCTCTGAAAAATGGCCAAGAAATCATAAATTTTGCCAGGGTATGTAAAGTTATGAGCACAACTGTATATCCGAACCTCTGAATAACCAAAATTCGTACGAATAACCAAAAAGTTGCCTTAATTTTTAAATACAGAACAAAACGAATTGCACATGTCTAATTTAGAATGCAGATGATGTGAAGGCATACGGGCTAAGGATTGAAATACTTGGGAAGGTAAAAAAACTGAGCATGTACTGTAGATGCTGCAGAAGGATGAATACAGATTAGGTGTGGAAATTTGGGGTAATGAGATGATCTAAGCATGGAGTTGACAAATGGAGATGCAAAGGAAGGGATGAGGAATGAATCTGGAAATCCTAGGGACTGAGCATAAAAACGCAGGCAAAATGTGAAAAATATAAATGATGGAAATAGATATGGTGTGAATATAAAAATATATGTAAGGGCAAGTACTGAGCACAACGAATATTGAAGGTTAAACATTTTTTATGATTAGAATGCTTTTTTATTCTTCAAGTTATGTGGCTATTTTTTTTAAACAGAACTCCTTCAACAGATATCTTGTATAATCACTTGTATAGCCACTTTTTTACGTGGCAGTCAAGAATGGGTACAAATATTGCTGTGTGTTCTGGCATCAGCACGCTGACTCTGCTCCACTGGAGCTCTCTGTGAGGTCAGCAGAAAATATGAAAATCTCACTCGCCAGTTCAGACTTCTAAATCTTTTTGCGACTCAACAGAGATGAGTGATATAGTACTCAAGCTCAAATACCAGCTTCAATAGTTTTTCATGCTGAATGAATATATATTTTTTAATTTAGAGGTTTATTTCATATGTTAATATTTAATAAATCAGGCGATGAGAGACCATGTGGCCATTACAAGCTATATTTGATAAAAGTCCACATTGCACCAGTTGTTTCCTTGCTTTGTGGCATCAAGTTTTATATAGCTACAGCCTGATGTCACTTATGGGTTTGATTTACTTAATGCTGCACTCCAATTAGAGCATTCGACGAAGGTAGCATTTGAGTTTGCCTAATGGCGCTTACACACGATCAGGCTTTTGTCTGGCCAAATAACATCGGAATTCTGACTGAATTCCACCTGAAAAAATTAGAACATGTTCTATATCTAAACTCCGATGGAATTCATCGGAATTTCCGATTAAAAAACTCAGATGGGGCTACACACGATCGGAAAATCCGATGGAAAAAGTCCATCTGACTTTTTCCATCAGAAATTCCGATCGTGTGTACGGGGCTTAAGTGTATCCACTTACCTCCAGTGGTTATGATTTTATATAATATATAAGGCATCAGGTAGCTACCAAAACATATCAGTCTTTAACAGGCTTTTGGGACACCTGTAATATAGAATATCTGAAAAGATTGAGACCATCTTCACTCAAGCCCTGTGATGCCTATGCTGAACTATTTCTTTACATTGAATACAATAGGTAGCTGTGATATTAGAGATCACTTGTTTACATTTCTTGAATTATGAGTTGCTCCCATTCATGGAGCTAACTAAAACCATTAGCATGATGTGAGAGGCAATATAGAAGCTTCATTCAAGAATAAAAATACACAGAGCCTCAAGAGACCGATAAAAATCCCAGAAAGTATTAATGTTGTTACAGATCTACTTTAAAATGGGATAGCAGGCCTGATAAGGTTAACCAGAAGCATAGACTGGAAAATTTACTATCTGCCTCATGGTTTTAGAAACCACTATTTCTTTGCAACAAATCATAGAGTCTTTTATGATAGGATAGGATAGGATTTATGCTAGGATTCAAGACTGTTCACACAATACAATGTGTAAAAATGTACTTATATTATTTAATATTATGAAAAGAAAAACCTTGTTTACTAATTTCATCTGCACACGATTGGATAATATTCATAGAATTTATTGTCTGAACATTCTCAACATTTCTTTTGAAAATCAGCTTCATAGTGTTTATTCTAAGAGCTCTTTACATAGGTAGTTTGGCCCTTACAGCAAAAGGACAAGGCATATTCGGTCGCCTGGGAAGCATAGGTGCAGCATACTGTAGACTGCCCACAGCCTGCCAAAATCATTATTGGGCTGAAATATGTAATGACTGTATGCTGTTCTGAGCGGCATTCACATAGAAAACTGCATGATTATAGGGATATTCAGGGCCGTTTGAAGGAATTTGGGGGCCCCAAGCAAAATGGGAGCCCCCTAAGCACCCCCCCCCATGCAAAGCCTACGTTAGAGCTACACTAATTGTTTACACCCGTTCTTACTCCTCTCCCTCTCCCTAGTCCCTATGTTTTTCTATTCTTACCTCCCCTTCTTCCCTGTAGGCTGCAGCTGTAGCGTGGCCGAGCTCCTCTTCCTCCTGTCAGTCTGGTGTTCTATCATTATCGGTCCCCTATCAGATAGAGCCCGGGCCGGTACAGGAGATTCCGTTTCCTGTGTTCCTGGCCGGACTGAAAGGAAGTGAGCACCCAGTGTGCACTTCCTATCAGTCCGGCTGGAAACAGGAAACTGAATCTCCTGTACCACCCGCGGTACCCGCCTGGACTGACAGGACTCCAGGAGGAAGAAAGAGGAGCTCAGCCATGCTACAGCCTGGGAAGGGGAATTTTGGGGCCCCAGGCCAGCTCGGGGGCCCCAAGCAATTGTTTGTTTTGACTGTCCTGTAGCGACAGGCCTGGGGATATTATAGGGATATATGCCCTGCAGGCAGGACATGCTTCTCTGCAAGCAAACAGCCCTGAAAGCAAGTACTTATCATAACAGAACACAGGGGGGTAAAGCTACCACCTTTATAGTCTGTCATTGTTTTTTACATCTTCCTGGCAGCAGGCTGTATGTCATACATGTGACTATTGGGCGATCAGTTTAAATGTTGTATGGGCCAAACTCCCTATGGGCGTGAGGCTCAAATGGAAATCTACAGTTTAAAGCTGACCATATATGGCTTTCTGTTTTTGCTTTTTATTCAGCCAGTGGGCTGAATGAAAAATTGAAACAATTCTTTCGTCCACACATTCATGGTAGATGATAGAATCCTCCCTTCTGTGTTATTGTATTTTTACAGCAGCACTCCCCCCCAATCAGAGTACACTAACCAGTGCTGCAGCCCATTGCCTGTATGCGCTGATTGAAGCAAAATTTTCAAACAAGCCCACACAGGAGATTCATTGACCTCTAGTAAATGGGAATTGCCAAAGATGGACGAAATTTTTCATTATCAACAGTCCCTGCGAAAATGGATGCATTTTAATCCATCTATTGTCCTCTTTAGCCTCCCACTGCCATTATTTTAGACAGGTGTTCATCAACAAGTAGACATGTGCACAGCAAAAATGTTCATATTATTTTGTTTCGTTTCGTTTCGTATCGTTCCGTAGGTTCGTACCGATTCGTAATTTCGTTAGAAGCCTGTTTTCCTGTTCGTTCCCGTTCGTATTTCGTGTGATGCGATTTTTTCATATTCCGATCGTTTCGTATTTTGGTTACCGTTTTATTTTCGTAAATGCGGGATGATTTGTTATTCTGTTTAATTTATTGTCGTTTCTTGTTAGACAATAATTTTCGTGAATTTTCGTAATTTTGTACATTCGTAAATATATCGCGGGATTCACGGCACTTTCAACACGCGGCTCATCCATATTAACTATTGTTAAGCCCCGTACACTTGGTCAGACAAATGTTTTCCGTTCATTTTAAAAAAAATTGTTCGTTTGTAAGCTCCATCAAAAAAACATTTTTGGGTTCAAAAGTCTGTCCAACTGATCTCCCTTCAGACAAAAATCCACAGAAACGTTTTTTTGGCTTTACTGTACTCGGCAGTCGGCACAAAAGAGAAGCTGATTCACTAACTACACTCACTCACTGTCACTGCCCATTCAAAAACCGAATCAAGTACACAAATTTACAAACAGACCAAGAAAACGGATTTACAAAACACATAAATGAAAATATGAACATACGACTGAAAATACGAACAGAAAAAGGATTTAAAATACAGAATGCAAATCATTCGTTATAGATGTCATTTTTGTTCTTTTGCCGTTTCCGTTTTGTCGTATTTTTGTAAGATTGTCGTATCGTTCGTTCGTATTTGCGCTTGTTCGTTATGCGGCTCATTCGTAATCCCGTTGCTTTCGTATTTTGGTGCTTTCATTTTTTTCGTATGTACACATTATTCCGCGGGTATGAAAATGAACAAATTCGTACGAAAATACATTCGTTACGAACGGGAACGCACATATCTATCAACAAGCCATAGAGCACTCTGGTAAATATCCTGAACAAAAACCCTACGACAAATGTTGGCTGCTATTTGTGACATGATATTTACAAGCAATGTGACCATTTAATTAGAAGCATTTTTCCATTAGGTTTGTTGGATAACTCATGAGCATGAGTGTCATATGAGTGCTTGAGGTGCTTATTATGGCATACATACAGTAGATTTTCCATTACATTGAACAGTCTAGAAATGGTTATTGATCACTGCCTTCTTTCCAAAGGCATGGAAACAATCCACAACATTTCAGAGTCAGGAGAGCAGATTGAGTATCCAGAGGATGCAGCAATCTGAAGAAGCATGGACAGATGGCTCATTGCCCAAAATCTGTGTATGCCAAGCCTAACCCGTATACTTTATGAAAAGCAGTAGAATAGCAATAAAACCTTATGCCTGAGATCTGTCCTAACCTGCAACAGTCATCCATTGTGATGGCCAAATCTATTTTTTTGCAAGCTCTTGGGCAAAATTCTCTTGCCAAGTGCAACTTTACTTGCAAAGTGAATAACCTATTTGCCTTTAGCAAACCAACCCCATTGTTACAGAATTCCAGGATTGTTTCAGAGATGGAGTGATCTGCAAGATCTTCCATTCTAATATTATGCTTCCATTATAACAAATATATTTGTTTCAGTTTTTTAAATTTTATAAACAATATTTAAAGGAAGGATTAAGTAGATTGAAGTATGACCTAATTACCTAGCAGTATTGTCAACACTACAGTTAAATCATTCATGATTCTGAGATGAGAAATAAAAAACAAAACATTATGATTATTGCTGCACTTCCTAAACTTTCACACTGAAGCGCTAGGTGTGTGCAGCGCTAAAGTGGTGCTATTTTTAGCGTCACTTTACCGTTGTTTTTGCCACAATTTTCGGCCACTAGCGTTGCAGTTTTAACCCCACTAGCGGCCGAATAAGGGTTAAACCTGACCACAAAACCGCTGCTTTGCGGGCGTTTTGGAGGCGCTGCCCCCTTGATTTCAATGGGCAGGGGCACTGTAGGAGCGGTATATTCACCGCTCCTACAGCGCCTTAAAGATGCAGCTGGCAGGACTTTTTTTAGCGCCTGCCAACGCAACACTCCAGTGTGAAAGCCCTCAGGCTTTCACACTGGATATAAAGGTGCTTTGCAGGCGCTATTTTTAGCCCAGTAACACCTGCAAAGTGCCTCAGTTTGAAAGCAGCCTAACTCCTGGATTTATACAAGAATCTGAGATAATAACAGGATAATCATAGACATACAGTATCTAGTTTGTATATGCTAGTTTGCGTCAAAATGAATAGGCTGTAATGCACCTTGGGCACAATAACTGAAATCATATTTCATTTGCGTTGTAACACAGCTGGGTTCTGGATGTGAGTTGGGGGGCCATTTAGAACCATGTTTTCAGACCGTCTAATACCACATTTTATCACCTAGGTAAAGTAGACGTAAGCCCTAACCGAATGGCATAAAATTTGCCAGAAGCATTGTGTTTTTACTGTTTTTCCCATCCTGTCACACCTCCTGCCTACAAACATACACTTTAACAAATGCTTAGCATGGTCCTCATGATGGTAACACTAAAACATGCGTGTGTAATGCATAGCTGCTTGTAGTCTACATTGGTAGAGTGTGTGATAGGATGACAACTCTTAAGTTGAAAACCTGAAATACATCCCACCTGCATATTGTAATCTTTAGTTTCTAGGTTCTTTGCCAACCAGATTATCACCACTGCCAATCACAATGGCTTCTATCTTTGGAATTGCCCACTAATGGCCATGGATGATGCTTTCAGTGTCCCCTTTGGGGAGGACTGAAAGACTTGATTACTCCTACCTTTATAAGTGCATATAACATTGTATGAAAAATAAATTGCTCAGTTTTTAACCACACTATAACCATGAGCATTTTAGAGTGTACCAGAGTGCCCTCTGATTTTCATATTGACCAGCATAGCACTGTAACTGTATCACATGGCATTATTTGTTTTCAAAAAAGCTTTATTTGGAAGACATATAATAAAACAGTTCAGTAAGATCAACCCTCTTCTGCACAGCACGTTTTATTGGTTTTATACATCTGGAATTTACATTTTTATTTGTATATTTATATAATATTTATTTTGCTGGCATTTATACATACTGTACATCTGCATTCATTCCATTCCATTTTTCCAAATGCATAGTGTGTGACACAATAGCACTTTATAATACCAAAACCCTACACTGACAATCTTTTTCACTGCTTTTTAGGTGGCTGTGTAGTCTGATTTCTCTTAGGCCGCGTACACACGATCAAATTTATCTGCTGGAAACGGTCCGACGGACCGTTTCAGCAGACAAATTAGATTGTGTGTACGGGCGGACAGACAGGTTTTTCCAGCAGACAAATTTAAAATCTGTCTGCTGGGAACCTGTCCGTCCGACATGTCTGCTGGTTAGTACACTAACCAGCGGACATATCTGCCCGTGCATGCGTCGAATGGATTCGACGCATGCGTGGAAGATTTTTACTTCCCGGTGTGGTGACGTGGCGGCGTCAACGTCACCGCCACGTCACCACGCTGTCTGCCGGCGGAGATTTTGGTTTGATCGTGTGTACATGATCAAACCAAAATAGCCCAGCAGACAAATCCGATCAAATCGGTCTGTCAGACTGATTTGATCGGATTTATTTACTGGTGTGTACGCGGCCTTATAGGTCCTCTGAATTTTTTGGAGAGGTGTGAATATGCTAAATTTAATTCTGTCACCCCTGCCCATTTTGTCGTATCTTCCCCCTTGTCCACGTAGTAGGAATGCCCTATTTCTCCAGTTTTATACAGGCAGTCTTCACTATAAACTTTAATTTTTCCCCGTTATATATTGTTCCCAATAAAGGCAATAGAGAGATGGGGGGATCTTGAGGTTTTCTTGAAGAACAATGTTGCCTGAAGTGGGTCAAGTCTGGCAGCTGCAGTTTTTAAGAATAATGATGACAGCCCTGTCAATACATGTCTTTCTACAGTTTCACATATTACCCACAATATCCTTTGTGATTGGACCTCCCCTTGGAGTGGTGACAGGCTGGGGCACTTTGTCAGAACTATTGTGAATCCTTACATTGGATTGCTGAAATAGATGTTGCAAACAACTGTTGTTCTGTCAAACAGAGCATGTGTAAATTCTCTCTACATATATACCGAGGAGCTGTTGAAATATATGTTTATTAATAGGAGTATTTTCCTTTGATGTGCCTAGGCATGACGACAAAAAAAGGTCCAGCACCGGAATGTACAATGCGATGAAAAGCTTTACAATAACAGTAAAGTGATTCCCTCTATTTAGGTAATCTCTTATAATCTCAGTGTGTTTTTAAATAATTGGTCCAAGACTGATTAACAGCTTGGTGGTGTCTTCCATATGTGTCAGTGTAGGGATACACCTATAAGATGTATGTAAAATTAATATAAAATGAAATGTAATACTTACAAGATTATTTATTATAATATAGGATTTTTTTAGTGGCAATAGTTTGCACAGCGCTTTACAATATAAAGGGAGTACAGTTACAAATACAATACAATTCAAGAGGGTTAGGCGTGCCCTGCTTATGAGAGATAACAATATGATCTGTCTGTCTGTCTGTCTGTCTGTCTGTCTGTCTGTCTGTCTGTCTGTCTGTCTGTCTGTCTGTCTTAATCACTTACAATAGCAGATATTTCCTCTAACATTCTACTTCTGATCAAAGATAGTTTCCAACAATAGTAATGGAGCAGAAGGCACTTAGTCAAAGGAGAATTTAAAGTAGCAGACCCTGGGACGGACTGACAACTTATGGGGCCCCCAGGCAATAGGAGATTATGGAGGCCCCGGGCAATAGGAAATTATGGAGCCCCCCATGCAATAGATTATGGGGCCACACAGTATACACATACAGTAACTATACACACACAGTATACAGACAAACAGTACACACACACACACAGTAAACATACACACACTGAGAAGAGACTGGAGAAACAGGGCAGCTATAACCTTGGGATTTTTAGACCAAAAGGATGTCAGTAAGGGACAGATGTAAAAAACACAGGTTTTACTGAGGCAGTGCCCAAGTGCCCAAATTGTCAGTCCACCCCTGAGTAGACCTGTAATGACAGTAACATAAAGGCTTCTGTAGCTCAGCTCTTCTTCCAATGATTCTAGCTTTCTGGCTACCATACTTGTCCTTTGGCCTCAATAGTACTAGTCACTTATCCAGAATAAGTATTATTATTGATATTATACACGATTTATATAGCACCAACAGTTTGCACAGTGCTTTACAATGTAGATATACAGATTCCGGTCCGCTGGTTAGGCGTACTAACTAGCGGACATATCCGACAGACGGCTTCCCAGCAGACAAGTTTTAAAGCATGCTTTAAAACTTTTGTCTGCTGGAAACCTGTCTGCTAGCCCGTACACACGATCGAATCTGTCCGCTGAAACTGGTCTGCGGACCAGTTTCAGCAGATATATTCGATCGTGTGTACGCGGCCTAAGTGTGTTATGTTAGACTACAACACCCAAGAACTCTTTGCCAGCATGTAGGATATGGGTTGGTTCTTGGGAGCTGCTGGATTTATAACAGCCTGGGTGTAATGATGAGTTGGATAATGCTGGGCAGAGAGAGAATATGTACCTAATGCTCATTGGCACCTATTGCAGAAAGTGCTGACATCACCATTATACTAGAGAGAAATATTGGGGTTACCAATTACCATGTTAATAGGAAGTGATCTGTGGTGACTGGTCAAAAGAAATAGGTGCCTCCTGATTGATACAAGGCAGCCTAATATTCTATCAGGGTAGGCAACACGTGAGGAAAAAAAAAAAAAAAACTGTGACAGGTAAACAGCAAAACTGTAATTGATTTCTTCTGCCCAGAATTCCAGAATTTCCAAAACCATAATTTAAGGCTACATTCAGAAACATAGTTTGAATGGGTTTTCAAAAGCTCCGTTCACTATCTATACTGTAAATTCAGATACATCATACACTTCAGTTTTTGTTTTGCAGTAAGAGTACAGCATATTTAATTAAATTTACATTTTCAAGTTACATCCTTTGTCATTGAGAAATTAATGTGACTTCCACTCTGTATGCTCCTTAAGTGGAATTTTAAAAACAGAAATGTCATCTTGATTGGAAAAAAATAGAGATTTAGGTATTTGTAAAACACACCCAAAGTTCTGACTGGCAGCAAGCAAACACAAAGCTTATTTTGGGGGCTTGAAGCAGCAGAACATTTCCCATGCTGGTAATTAAGTCCTTTCAGTAAGCTGGACACATTGGCCCAGATTCACAGAGAGTGGGCGCACATTACGCCGCCGTAGCGCAAACGTTGTACGCTACGCCGACGCAGCAAGCTATTGCTCCCAACGCTGCGTCGGCATGGTTTCGAAGGCACAGGCCGGCGTAGGTGGAAGTGACCCCGAGCATGGTGCAGTGTTTTACGCCCGACGTATCACGAACTGCGCATGTGCCGTGACGTTGCCATGACGTGGACGCATGAAACAGCACCCTTATGCGCATGCACACAACCACACCAGCACAAATGCCTAAGCTACGCCAGATCACCACATACGCCGTGAACGTAATGTATGCCCAATACGCCGGCCTGTGTTCTTTGGTGCAGACCTTTGCATGTCTGTTGCCGGGTAGCGCCTCATCTATGGGGAATAACTTTACGCCGGATGTACAACTTACGCGCACCTCGCATAGCATCCGTCGGGCGCATGTATGTTCGTGAATTGCCGTATTTCCCTCATTTGCATGTTTGAATGCCTAATCAATGGGAGCAGCAACATGCGTCCAGACGAAAAGTGCGCCCACGCTACGCCGGCGTATGTAAGCTACATCGGTGTAGGGTGGCCAGTTTTTAGGCGTATGTTGGTTTGTGGGTCTGGTGCAAATTTGCACTTACGTCGGCGTAAGTGCTTTGTGAATCTGGGCCCCTCTTGGGTATTTCCGTCAAGGAGCTGCTTCCCAAGTCCTGGAACATGACCCAAAAACCAGACAACACCAGTCTTGGAGTATACTAGAAATAGAACTGTTTTATTTGAGAGACACACTGAATGTATACAGAAAACCATCAGACACATTACAGTAAAATACAGAGTTCTCCAGGCAATGGTTCTCCTGCAGCCCAAAGTATGTGACAGTGGGCTTTAACACAGCCCACTGGTTGAATGATAAACATTTAAAAAAACAAAATCCAGACAAAACTAATTTTTTTTGGATGGAGTGGGGAAGAGTTGCCCTCTCCATCAGTTTTAATTACTGCATAACAAATAAGAAGAAATCCCCCCCGAGAGCAAAAAATCCAGACAAAGGGGTCTAACCAGGGCTCTAGCGGGAACGCATGGGAACAACGTTCCTGCACTTTCTTTACAGCAGGAACGTCATTCCCGTTAGCAGCCGCGACCTGCAGGACTGCAAGCTGTGGCAGGCAGTGTGGGTGTGTGGGAAGGGGGCGCGTCCATGTCAACGGGGGTGCCACACATTGGGGAGGGGGGTGTCATCCCAGCCTGATAAGTGCCCCCATCAGTGCAGACCAATCAGTGTCCCCATCAGTGCAGCTTGATCAGTGTCCCCATCAGTGCAGCGTGATCAGTGCCTCCATCAGTGTAACCTTACCAGTGCCAACAGGGGTCAGTCCACCCCAGGTGCCACATATTAGGGAAAGGAAGGGGTATCATCGCAGTGTGCCCATCCTCCCCTCCCTCGGTCTTTCACCTCCTCCTCCAGCAGCCCCTGTAACAAGGTCCCACCTCCTAGAGTTCAGTGCTAGGCGGAACAATGCTGGTATTACCAGCGTGTATCATAGGAGGCGGGACCTTGTTACAGTGGCCACTGGAGGAGGAGGAGGACCGAGGGAGGGGAGGACAGGCACGCTGTGATGATACCCCTTCCTTTCCCTAATATGTGGCACCTAGGGTGGACTGATCCCTGTTGGCACTGGTAAGGCTGCACTGATGGGGACACTGATCAAGCTGCACTGATGGGGACACTGATTCAGGCTGCATTGCTGGGGCCACTGATCAAGCTGCATTGCTGGGGACACTGATCAGGCTGCACTGATGGGGGCACATATCAGGCTGCATTGCTAGGGACACTAATCAGGATGCATTGCTGGGGACACTGATAAGTAGACACGTTTTCGTCCAAATGCTTTTTTATCCAAATTTCGTGTATTTTCATTATCATTTTAACAAACTAAAACAAAATCGCAGAATCCAAAACCTGAAAGATCCGACATAAGAAATGCTTTATTTTCGTTTTTATTGCTACAACAGTTTGATGTAGATAGAAGATTCGACATGATGGTGACAATAGCAATCTGTGTCTATCGAACCTGCATATATATATATATATATATATATATATATATATATATATATACACACCCTTTTTTTTTAGGTGGGCGGTAGGAATCTTGGGTAAGTTTCCACACTTTTTTCCCATCTATTCCCATCTTCTAAGGCCTGGTTCACACTACTGTGATTTTAGATGCAACTTGAGTCACACAGAATCACATGTCAGGGGAAATCACACTGTTGTCATTGGTGTCCATTCACATCAATGCAACTCACCACAAAAGCAATTTTGGAAAAAGTTCCTATGCTACTTTGATGCAATTCCAGTGCAATTTTGGCCCCATATATTATACAAACATTATCAAAGTGGTATTTAAGTTACCAAGTAGCACTACATAATCACACTGAAAGTCAGATCAAAATTGTATGACAGCAATGTGAACCTAGACTAAAGTGTTTTCTGCCACCTGTGTACCTATTGAGTAGATTTCCCTTTTTCCTCTTCTATCTGACACCCGTAAAATAGGCAGGAGGTATGCAGAAATTCTATCAGGAATGGATACACCAATAAAAACTCCACAGAACTTCTAGCCCTCTCACTCTGTATTGAAGTAAGGAGGCTGCACAACACAGATCCATGTTACAAGAGGCAGGAACTGAAGCCAAAACCATTGTGGGAAATCCTGAATATCAAACATTACATGAAATATATATACATTATCAAGAACAACTGAGTGGACTTTTTACAGTTGCAGTGACCTAACTAAAAATGTATGGGCCTAAAATGTTGTGTCCCTCAAACCTCTCCTAACTTTGAGTCATTCATTAACCCTTATGTGACCAAGTCAAAATTTGCAGCAGCAGTGTGTTGGTTAACTTGAAAATAACTCTGTGACATGGGCCATCTAAATAATTTTTCCATTTTATAAAGAACTTGTAAGGCCCTATTACCAGCATGTGTTAGTATTCATTGTCAATGGTGCCACATTTTTCTTAAACAATGCACTGTTGCAGAGCTGCCCAGTTCACGATTAGGGATAAGCTTTGTATTCGAGTCAAACTCATGTTCGACTTTTGCGACGTTTGCGCCAAATTCGAGTGGCGTGTCACGGCCCATAATTCACAGTGGTATCGCAGTGCATTGCTGGCTGATGATTGGCCAAGCATGCACTATGACCCGCATACTTGGCCAATCACAGGTTGCAAAAAACGGAGAGCCATAATTGGCCAAAGCCAGGGTGGCTTTGGCCAATTATGGCTCAGGGGGTTTAGTACACGCCCCACACTATAAAAGGCTGCCTGCAGGTCATTTTTGTAGGTAGATAGAGCAGGCAGGCAGGCAGGCTAGTCAGTTAAAGTTACAGTGTGTAGAGGATATACAGTATATGCATGCATTCCAGGTGTTGTATATATATTTATACACTGTATAGTTTAGCTAGATCCGCTCTTCCTAATTTACTCACAGGCAGGCAGGTGATTGTGCTAGCTGCAGTATTCTCACGTGGTGTACTGCCTGTGTCCTCTGCAGTGTGCACCTAAATCTACGTGGTATGTGTACTGCCTGTGTCCTCTACAGTGTGCACCTAAAGCTACGTGGTGTGTACTGCCTGTGTCCTCTGCAGTGTGCACCTAAAGCTACGTGGTGTGTGTACTGCCATTGTCCTCTGCAGAGTGCACCTAAAGCTACGTGGTATGTTTACTGTCCCTGTCCTCTGCAGTGTGCACCTAAAGCTATGTGGTGTGTGTACTGCCATTGTCCTCTGCAGTGTGCACCTAAAGATACATGGTGTGTGTACTGTCTGTGTCTGTGCTATTTTTCTCAATGATTTTCATCCATATTGCAGGGACCAGACATTACATTAAAGCCGCAAGCAGTTTTAAATTACTTTTTTCTTATAGTAACCTCATTTTGTGCAGGCACAGTTCTAAACATGTTCCACTTCACAGGCATACTATAGACACCCAGCAGGTATGATATTTAAAGGAATTTTTCATATTTTTTTTTCACTTTAAGCATCATTAAAATCACTGCTGCAGAAAAAAACTACAGTTTTTAAAACTTTTTTTTCCATTGATACATGTTCCCTGGGGCAAGACCCGGGTCCCCAAACCCGTTTTACAACAATAACTTGCATATTAGGCTTTACAATTAGCACTTTTGAATTCGAACCTTCGAGTTCCATAGACGTCAATGGGGTTTTAAATGTTTGCGCAAACGGTCGGTCCGTTCGAAGGTTCTGGTGCGAACCGAATGGGGGGCGGGGGGGGGGGTGTTCGGCTCACCCCTTTTCATGATGATGCACTACCATGCATTATGGTGCACTGTTAGAAAAAATGTTTTTAGTTTATTTTAATTTCTCACCATGCAATGGCAGTCAATTCAACTGAATGTGCAAATCTTTCGTATAACAGACCAGATGAACAGGTCTGAATAGACCCTAAGGCTTTTGGTTGTTGCACTGTTTTAACAAATACCCTGCTTGAAGTTGTCTTCAGGTCACCTTCCCGAGTCGCCCCCGAAGTCGTGCCACCCCAGTGTGAATGGGCTCTCAAGCTAGCTGGCATCCTCCTGTTTGTAAACACAAACATGTCATCACTATGATTATCTCTTATAGTGATTATATTATGGGAGCCATGCTGTTGGAAACTGCACCAAAGAAAAAAATCTCCATGTGATCAAAGCTTACACAGGACTAAAGACACTCCTCCCAATCCCATGTTACCCCTCTAAGGCCAAGTGATTGGCTGACCAGGACACAGCACTGCATTGTGGCAAAGAGTAAAAAAGTCACAATCTCTTCTTACTGAATATTTCACTTCTGCTCCAATGGGAAAATGGAATGGCGGGACGATGGGTTATAAAGTAAACCTGTTATTTATTTAGACTTTACCCTAAGATGTATTTACACAAAAGAAATGCCATACCTTTATTTGTGGTACATATTACCTACCAAGTTGTATCCTGTTTGACAACTTGATTCATTCAAATGCAAATTTGATAATTTGATATCATTAGGACCAGACCTGTTGTCATACAATACCTTCTCTAATTAGCATTTAGCTTGCCGAGATTCTATAAACTTGCTGTTTTGGCTGACAGAGGCATTGACTTAGAACCATGATAAGATTACACTTATTTTATTTTTACTTTAAAAATGAAATAGCATAGAAAACATGAAAGAATATCATTTATAATTTGTCTATGTGTGCTAAAGAGAATGTTGTAAAAAAGAAACCAAGTATATGTTTATTAAGAGAATGTTCTAACATTAATACATATTATTTTGATTGAATTATTAACAATCATTTTCCCAAAAAGCAAGTTAGAGCAACCATAGTGCAATGTTTGTCTGAATTTAATAAAATTAGCATAGCCTTTCGTCTTCTCATTTTACTGCTCATGTAGAAAATGTTAGGAAATATATGAATATAGTTGCAGATTAGGTTCTATTTCTAGAAGCTGTTGAAGCATTTTGCTAAGCGAAAAACAAGAAACATTTCTAAATACATGTTTAATGTTCAATTCTTAAGTGTAGGAATTCACCAATTTTAAAGGATCGTTAGTAGAGTTGAGCTGACACCTGGATGTTCGGGTTCGACGGGTTCGGCCGAACTTCAGAAAACTTGACCCGAATTTGACCCCGAACTTGACCCCGAACCCCATTGAAGTCAATGGAGACTCGAACTTTTCAGTACTAAAATGTCTCTAAGCCCTGGTTCACACTGATGCTACTTTGAAATCGTGCTACTTTACTTGTGTGGAGGAAACACTGAAAACACTGGAGGAAACACTGCAAACACTGGAGGAAACACTGCAAAATATATGTTTTTGCCCGAAATGGGTGTTTTTTGAATAGCAAAATACAAGAACAGTAGTTTAAGTGTTTATCTCACACGTACAGATATGGAGGAAACACTGCGAACACTAGAGAAAACACTGCACTTTTTTTTTCCTAAATGGATGTTTTTTGAATAGCACAATAGAAGAAAAGTATCTAAAGGGTGTATCTCACAGTAACATATGCAGTGCTGGTATAATTTGATTTCTGAAGCAAGAGTGACTCCTATTTCTCTCCCTAAAAGCAAAAGCAGGCAGGAACCTTTCCCTAAAGCATATAAAGGGTGTATCTCACAGAAACATATGCAGTGCTGGTATAATTTGATTTTTGAAGCAAGAGTGACTTCTATTTCTCTCCCTAAAAGCAAAAGCAGGCAGGAACCTTTCCCTAAAGCATATAAAGGGTGTATCTCACAGAAACATATGCAGTGCTGGTATATTTTGATTTCTGAAGCAATAGTGACTCCTATTTCTCTCCCTAAAAGCAAAAGCAGGCAGGAACCTTTCCCTAAAGTAACTGTCTAAAGCAGAGTGACTTGCTGTGCTATGTAGATCGCTGAGTAATGTGATTTCTGAAGCAGGACAGTCTGGCTCCTATCTAATTCTCTCCCTTTAGAAGAGCAGCAGCAGCAGCCTTTCCCTACCCTATCTAAAGCAGAGTGATGAGCTGTGTGCCTCTAGCTTATATAGAGGCTGGGTCACATGCTGGGTCACATGCTGCACTGGCCAATCACAGCCATGCCATTAGTAGGCATGGCTGTGATGGCTTCTAGGTCAAACGAGTAAAATGAATGGTGATTGGCTGCCCTGCAGCACACCATTACATTGCCGAACACTGAACCCGAACCCGAACTTACAGTAAATTGTTCGGGTTTTGGTCCGGGTACAAAAAATCCAAAAGTCCGGTAAGAACCTGAACTTTACAGTTCGGGTTCGCTCAACCCTAATCGTTAGGTCTGACTGGTAGACTGAGTCAGACCTAAGGTGAATTTGGAGAGTAAGTTTACCTAGGTGGAGGTTTCTATTTTGTACCTCAAACCAATATTGTAGGCTATGGACATCTAAACATAGCATTGATTGTTGAACTTTTTCGGTTGACAGCATTTTTATAAACATGCTGTCAGATAACAAAATGGCTGTGTCCCTTGTAGGCCCCAGATTCTTCTGTGGGCCAGGTACATGGAGAAGGACTTGTCTCTCTTTATGAACTCATTGAACGTCAATGACAGAGGTATACATTTAAGTTATGAGGGTAGCCAGGAGAGGATTAACTTCTTAGATCTGTGTATCTCAGTTGACAATGGTGCCTTTGTTACCTCCACCTTCTTCAAAACCACAGATAGAAATTCATTTATACCAAAAGATAGTTGCCATCATACTTCATGGCTAAAGGCTGTGCCTAAAAGCCAATATCTTCGCCTCAAAAGAAATTGTAGCCATCATGCAACTTTTCTGGAACAAGCTGATGTGCTCACTAAATGTTTTTTGGAAAAGGGATATTCTTATAATCTTTTGTCTGAAACCTTGGATTCGGTCATAAAGACAGATAGAGGCAATCTACTTAAGGATAAAATTAATGGCGATATTAATAAGCAATTTAGGAGTCCATTCATTACAGACTACACTTGCCAACATGCCAATGTGAAGCACATTGTCGCTAAACATTGGCATATCTTAAAAAGTGACAAAGTTCTTGGTGAACTGCTACCTGCCAAACATCAGGTTGTTTTCAGGGGAGTATCCTCACTGAAGGACAAATTGGCACCAAATGTTTTAAATGCGGTAGGTGTCATGCTTGTTGGCTAAATGTGGGTATAGCTAAAAGAACTACCAGTTTTAGTTCAAGCTGTACATCTAGAAGTTATTGCATTAAGCCCTTTATCACGTGCTCTACTGTGGGGGTGATATATATGATTCAGTGCCCATGCGGCTTACAATATGTTGGTAGGACTAAACGCCCTTTACATGTGCATCTGAATGAACACATTACCGACATATATAGTGGCTTCACGGAACATTTGGTGTCAAAGCACTATCTGTCTGCACATAACAAAGATCCCTCTAACACCATATTTTTGGGTATAGACAAATTTAGTGCACATTGGAGGGGTAGTGACCTTGTACAAAGTATTTCCAGGTCAGAAATGGCTTGGATACACAAGCTTAAATGCTATACACCCTTCGGCCTGAACATTGAAGTTGATGTCAATTGTTTTATTGATAACTCATAAGGATGTTGTAATATTTTGGTTAATTTGTAAACTCGATGTGGATCTCATTCAGCTGACATTGCGATTTTTATAGATAATTAAAAAAAAAAATGTTTTGTTTATATTATTTATTTCTACTCAGCATACTTACCCACATGGCTTGATAACCTATATGCTGTTTTTTTGCTGAAATATAAATGATATCTTTTCATTTAGTTTCTGTGTAGGGAGGTACATATGCATCTATTACTCTCCGTTATATTCTCGGTTGAAATTTCTAATCCAAATAATTTTTTTAGTGCTTCCGAGTCTATATGGGATGCCTGGTTGCTAATGCTCCGTTTTTCCCTTAGTGATTCCAGCACTTAAAATGGCAATTGGGTGGCTGTTTACGATTCACATCGAGGCTATACCTGCCCATTGTCTGTATAAATGCGGTGACGCAGGACACCCGCCCCTATCCCATGAACACGTCCCAATAGCGACAAAACGTAAAAAAAACGTCACCGCAACACCTGATCCAACCCGGAAGATACGGGCTACAAGTTCTGAAAGCCGGCCGGTGTGTATTTTATATATGCTACTTGTTCATATGGATACTGTAAGTGCACATCTATGTTTCCTTTAAATAAATCTTATGGTTTTATACTATGCAAATCCCTCTTCTTTCCCCATATACCCCTGATATTGGCTTGGCGAGTGGAATTCCCTTTTGTGACCAGCTTGAAATCGGTGTCAATATAGAAAGAATCCTTCTTTGTATACGGAAAGAATTCTTTTTATGCTGTGTTTGGTCTCAGGGAGACCTATCCCTCTGGTAAGGGTCAGTGTTTTCTGTGGTGGAGGTGTCCTTGTTCCCACTGTGTTTTGGATCGTCTGTCAATCTCTCACTGAGGCTGTCCTTGATTACCATCATAGTAACGTGACTGGATTGTTTTCTACTATCAAATTCACCTACCATTGAATGTTAATGCACTTTCTCACTGAGCCTGTTATAGCTAACTCATACAGCTATAATAGATTCTTTTATGGTATAAGTTTTTCAGGCTTCTTTTTATCAATTGTCCCTATTAACCACTTAAGACCCGGACCAATACGCTGGCAAATGACCCAAGGGGTTTTTGCGATTCGGCACTGCGTCGCTTTAACAGACAATTGCGCGGTCGTGCGACGTGGCTCCCAAACAAAATTCGCGTCCTTTTTTTCCCACAAATAGAGCTTTCTTTTGGTGGTATTTGATCGCCTCTGCGATTTTTATTTTTTGCGCTATATACAAAAATAGAGCGACATTTTTGAAAAAAAAACAATATTTTTTACTTTTTGTTATAATAAAAAACCAATAAACTAAATTTTAGTCAAACATTTAGGCCAAAATTTATTTAGCCGCATGTCTTTAGTAAAAAAAAATCGCATTAAAAAAAAATTAGCTACCTAGCGGGAACAGCGACACTAATACAGCGATCAGAAAAATGATCGCTTAGTGATGCTGGCAATAGGGAGTGAAAGGGTTAACTAGGGCAGTGATCAAGGGGTTAAAACTTTATTGGGGGGGGTGGGGGGGGCTACCCTGACACTACTGACTGTCTGACTGTCACACTGTCTGTCACACTGACACTAAATACAGTAATCATACATGATTACTGCATTCAGTGACACTGTGACAGGGGGGAGGGGGGGGGGCGATCGCGGGGGTTAAATGTGTGTGTGTAGTGTAGTGTTGGTGCAGGACTTACTTGTTCTGTAGTGATCTCTCCTCAGCGGCGCTTGAAACAAACGCCGAGGGAGAGATCACGTTGCTTCCTCCTTCCTGTGTTTACACAGGAGGAGGAAGTGACAGGTCAGGCGGGCGCGCGCATTGGCTGGGAGCGATCCGGAGGGGGCGGATGAAAACGGATAGCCGCCCCCACTTGTCGGATCGCTCCTGCAGCCGCGCGGACCGCCGCATGTACGGGGGGGGGGTCCGATCGGACCCCCGATCCCCCCCAAGGCACCAACGTATATATACGTTGATGTGCCTGTCGGTGCCATTCTGCCGACGTAAATGTACATGCGGCGGTCCTTAAGTGGTTAAAGACGCTTATCTATCATGTGTTATTTTATTACAGTATTTTTAATTTAGCGCGACTCCTTTCTTTTCCAATTTCTGTTTATGTTGTATAACATTTTTGAGTTGCTGCTTAATAGTATCTTTATTTTCTTTGGGTAAGCGCAATATTTTTACTTTATGTATTAAAAAATGGCTGCCTTTGCTTCTCTCTCTCTCTCTCCCTCTCTCTCTCTCTCTCTCTCTATATATATATATATATATATATATATATATATATATATATACACTATGGGCCAGATTCAGATACATGTGGTGTATCTGTCCGGCGGCGTAGCGTATGGTCTTTACGCTACGCCTCCACAATTATTATAGGCAAGTCCCTTATTCAGAAAGCACTTGATCCATAATATGCGGCGGCGTAGCGTAAAGTGCCCGGTGTAAGGCCGAGCAATTCAAATGTTTAGGATGGGGGCGTGATTCATGTAAATGAATCATGACCCCACGCTCATGACGTTCTTTCTGAACGGCACATGCGCTGTCTGTGGACGAATCCCAGTGCACATGCGTGAAATCACGTCGCTATTTGTCTATGTAAACGACGTGAACGTAACTTACGTCGAGCCCCATTCCCCAACGATTTACGCAAACTAGGTAACCAACGTACAATTCAACGCTGTCCCGACGTCCATACTTAACATTGGCTGCGCCTCCTATAGCAGGGGTAACTTACGCCGGAATAACGCTTACGCAAATGACGTAAACTACGACGGCCGGCCGCAAGTACTTTCGGGAATCGGCCTAAATAGCTCATTTGCATATTTTACGTGTAAAACGATGTAAGCGCCATCTAGCGGCCAGTGTAAATATGCAACTAATATACGACTGTGTAAGTGACTTACGCCGCTCGTATATTATCAGAATTCCGGCGTATCTTGTTTTCTGAATACAGAAAAAAGATACGCTGGCTATTCTTAGTATTTACGTGGCGTATCTCTTGATACGCCAACGTAAATACTTTCTGAATTTGGCCCTTTATTACCAAAAGTATTGAGTCTCCTGTCTTTACATGCACATGAACGTTAATGTAATCCCAGTCTTAGTCCGTAGGGTTTAATATTGAGTTGGCCCACCCTTTGCAGCTATAAAATCTTCAACTCTTCTAGGAAGGCTGTCCATAAGGTTTAGGAGTGTGTCTATGGGTTTGACCATTTCTCCAGAAGCCCATTAATTAGCTCAGACACTGATGTGAGTGAGAAAGCCTGGCTCGCAGTCTCTGCTCTAATTCATCCCAAAGGCTGGTTGAGGCCAGTCTTGTTCCCCAACCCAAACTTGCTCATCCATGTCTTAATGGACCTTGATTTGTGCACTGGCCCAAATATCCAGGTTTTTCATGAATTTCTGCAGGTTGTGTGTGTGTGTCCAGGGGCACACACTTGTTATAAGCCAGGTCTGAGAGTAGCTCAAGGCAGTTGCAGTTGCTGCCGTTCAGAAACACAGTCAGTGTGTGAGGACAGAGTTATTGCCAGCCAGGAGAGGTTACTTACTGGGAAGACAAGACTCCATGTTAGAGAGATTCCTTCACCGGAAGGACCAGGAAAGCTGAAGCAACTAATGAGTCCAGGAGGGGGATCTGTAAGTCTCCAGTGGTAGAGTCTGGGGTGGTGGGAGACCGTATCCAGAAGCCAGAAGTGGACCAGTACAGTGAGGTTCTGTGAGTAAAGGTTAAGTGAGCCTGAAGAACCTGTGGTCTGGGAGACCAGTGTAAGGAGCAGAGGTACTGCTGACAAGACAGCCAGGTGGCTTGGTATTTTTGTTTCTGCTACCCCTACGTGGGAAACCTTGTGCTAAGACTTTTCTTTCCTTTTAATAAAAGGTCTGTCATGCCCTTAAACTATAAGTTCAGACTAACGTGGAGTATTATCCTTATACTAGGTCTTCTGCAGGCACTCCTGGCCCCTCCTTCTGCCTGAATGCCCCCATAGCAAACTGCTTGTTATGGGGGCACTCCTGTGTGCTTGCTCCCGAGCTGAGCCTGTGTGTCTGTAAGACACACAGAGCATGGCTTGGCCCTGCTCCCTCCTCACTGGCTATGCTTGATAAAAACAGGAGCGAATGGCTCCTGCTGCTGGGTCTGAGCCAATGAAGATAAAGAAAGCCGAGAAAGCCTCTGGTTTCATGCACATCACTGGATCAAGATTGGACACAAGCAAGTATAAGGAGGGCTGGGGGAAAAAAGCTAATTGCAACATGTTTTTTAGCTTAAAGCGTCACTAAATAAAATGTTATTGCTGAAATGACTGTTTACAGGGTATAAAGACATTATAGCTAACTGATTCCTTTTTGAAAATGATTAAAAATAGATAAAAATCAATCATATAATGTGCCTGCAGTTTAGTTTCACTTTTAAACTGGTTTCATGTTTCTGTGAAGTAGAGAGACACAAAGAACAAAAACAAACAAATCCAGGGCAGTGTTTTGTTTTTAAAATGAATCTGATTGGTTCTGAGGATTTTTAGACACACAGTAATGACAGCTTGGACCACAGTGAAAAGCTGCCATGGGATTTTTCATAAGGAGCCAGACAAGCAGGAAGTGTGGAGATCAGAGCAGAATTACAGCAACTTCAAAGCAAAAACGAACAATGAGGACCAGAAACCAGGACTGCAGTAAGGTAAAGGAAGCTATTTAGCTAAAAAAAAAATCAATTGTGCGGTCGTGCGACATGGCTCCCAAACAAAATTGTCCTTTTTTCCCCACAAGTAGAGCCTTCTTTTGGTGGTATTTTAATGCCTGTGCGTTTTTTATTTTTTGCGCCATAAACAAAAAAGTGCGACAATTTTGAAAAATAATACAATATTTTTTACTTGTTGCTGTAATAAATAGCCCAATTTAAAAAAAAAAAAAACACATTTTTTTCTCAGTTTAGGCCAATACGTATTCTTCTACATATTTTTGTTAAAAAAAAATCGCAATAAGTGACTGGTTTGCGCAAAAGTTATAGCGCCTACAAAATAGGGGACATAATTATTATTTTTTATTTATTTATTTTTTACTAGAAATGGCGGCGATCTGCGATTTTTATTGGGACTGCGACGTTATGGCAGACACATCGGACACTTTTGACACATTTTTGGCGCCATTCACATTTATACTGCGATCAGTGCTATAAATATGCACTAATTACTGTATAAATGTGACTGGCATTGAAGGGGTTAACACTAGGGGATGAGGAAGGTGTTAAATGTGTATCCTAGGTGTGTTCTAACGGGGGAGGGGGGTGACTGGGGAGGTGACCGATCTGTGTCCCTATGTACAAGGAGATACAGATCGGTCTCCTCCTCTCCAGAGACAGGACGCTGTCTCTGTGTAAAATGGCAATGAGAGATGATCTCATATGTTTACATATGAGATCATCTCTCATTGGCTGCACAGATCGCATAGCAAACGGCCACTCTGATTGGCCGTTCGGCGCGATCTGTGATTGACTGTGTCCAAAGGACACGGCCAACACAGAAATAGAGCTTTCTTTTGGTGGTATTTGGTCACCTCTGCGGTTTTTATTTTTTGCGCTATAAACAAAAAAGGATGACAATTTTGAAAAAAAATACAATATTTTTTACTTGTTGCTATAAAAAATAGGCCAATTAAAAAAAAAAAATCAGTTTAGGCCGATACGTATTCTTCTACATATTGTTGGTAAAAAAAAAATCGCAATAAGCGACTGGTTTGCGCAAAAGTTATAGCGCCTACAAAATAAGGGACAGAATTATTATTTTTTATTATTTATTTTTTTACTAGTAATGGCGGCGATCTGCGATTTTTATTGCGACTGCGACATCATGGCGGACACATCGGACACTTTTGACACATTTTTGGCACCATTCACATTTATACTGCAATCAGTGCTATAAATATGCACTAATTACTGTATAAATGTGACTGGCAGGGAAGGGGTTAACACTAGGGGGTGAGGAAGGGGTTAATGTGTATCCTGCATTGTGTTCTAACTTTGGGGGGAGGGGGGTGACTGGGGGGTGACCGATCTGTGTCCCTATGTACAAGAGACACAGATCGGTCTCCTCTCTCCCTGACAGGACGCTGTCATTGTGAGAGCCGGCAATGAGAAATGATCTCATATGTTTACATATGAGATCATCTCTCATTCGCCGCACAGATCGCATCGCAAACGGCCACTCTGATTGGCCGTTCGCGGCGATCTGTGATTGGCTGTGTCCAAGGGACACGGCCAGTACACAAGTTCCCTGCTGCGCGCTCTAGAGCACGCGCTGGGAACAAAGAAAGGAGATTTAGAACCACCCTGCGGCCGCATATAGTCATACGGCCGTAGGGAAGTGGTTAAATTACAACATGTACAATGCATTATTGTAAAAATAATAATAAATGGTAAAGGGGTGTGCCCAGGCAGTTTGACATACCCCAAATGAAATATCAGCACAATATAGAGCATGAATTAGTATAGACATTACAATTCTAGTAGGGTGTGGGTAAATCATGTCTATTGCATATATAGGCTAAGAAATCCCATTGTAATTAAAACTGATGTCTAGTTTCTATAGAGAATGTATGTTATCTTATTGTTTGTTATCCTTCTTTCATGTGTGCTATGTAAAGGAATAGGATTAATAAGCAAAAGACACATGTGGAGCAGAATCACTTGAAAATATTAATAGGGGATATTTTTCATCTGCTTGTCACAGACGTCCAGTCATGTGAAGATAAAATAAGAGATCCACCGAGATTCTGTACAATATCCTGGATATGAGCTCTGTGTATCTCCAGGCTCTAACAGTGCAGGCTATTCACGGCGGTGGATGCACTGGAATGACATAAAATAAAATACATTATAGAAGAGTGATACAATGGCATGGGTAATTGCACATCACCTGCATGAGCTCAATATCACAGTTCCTATCAGCAATGTATGACAACATTTAGACAGCTACTGTACGTATTTTAAGAGCAATGCCAGGCAACAGGTACCATGTTATTCAATTGTTGCATTTTTATAGTAACATTTACAATACATTGTAATGCTGTGCTTGCTTTAGTAGTTATGTGCTGTCCAAAAACATTAACTGCTACTGTTGTGCAGAATGTTTTGCCAGGGTGCCAAATTAGAGATCCAATTTCTGTGTGGGAAAATTAAGATTTTAACAACCTATTAATTTTAACTAACTATCTTTATTTTAAGATGCTTTCATTTTTGAGAAAATTCCAGTTGATCCTTCCAGTTTTTTTGATTTCTTGTGTAACAGATTGCCCATTTACTCCCCATACTCAGACACAGATGCAGGGCCCTTTAATTCCACCTCCCACAACTCGCTGGGTTCCTGGGCATTCCCAGGGTGTATACATTTCTCATCTCCCCTCTCTTAGTCACAGTTTAGAGAGATCACATCTAAAGAAGTAGCTGGGTATGTTATCTGCAGCAAAGTGAGCAGTTGTCATGGTCTGGGATCAGAATAGAAAGGCCAGTAGTTGTAGCAGTATAAAGGTTCATACATTAGTCATTTGGATGAATAAGCAAGCAGATGCCCTTAGCAGATGATGTGTGGTCACCCGAGGCGCAGGGTCTGAGCACTAGCCAGTCTTCACAAGAGCTCCTCGTGGTCTGGATGGGTTTTTGCTGCTTGCTAATATCAGGCTGCAGTCCTATGGATTGCCCCACCTGGAAGAGAACAAGCGGGGGTCAGGTAGCGGATGGAGAGTAGACGGATCTCCTCTCACAGGTAGGCAAGCCAATGTTATTATTAAAGTAGACTTCAATTATTGAGATATTGACTGGGCAAACAGAACTGCATGCTCATCTAAGGCTTGTCATTTTTTTAACGTCTTGCCGCACACAGATCTGTTTGCAGATGTGGAAGTTAAGGATAACTTAGGAAACAGCGATTATAGAGTACTATGTAAATGATATGAATAGGAGACCTGAGGGTAGGACAACAGCACTACATTTCAAAGAGCCAACTTTACTAAACAGTGCTCCATACTACATGACAATAAATGGAATCCAAGCTTTAAGTGAGTATCAAATAATGGCATTAGCCCGTGCCAATGGACATCAAATACAAAAGAAATAAAGTAAAACTTGGGTGGCTCAATTCTAGCATAAAAGGGCATATTAATGAGAAAAAGGCGTCCTTTAAAAAATAGGCTGAGGGGTAACCATTGGCATTCCATCACTACAAAGAATGCAATAATAAATGTAAAAGCGCAACTAGGGAAGGTCTATTTAGACCATGAGAGATACATAGCGGAGGAGAGTAAAAAATCTGCATAAAGGAAGGCCTGTGGACATGGTGTACCTAGATTTTGCCTAAAAAAATTGATCCCATAGCAGCTCATTTACAAAGTGAGGTCTGTTGGCACGGATGATAGTGTATGTAACTGGATAGAATACTTGTTACAAGAACGTGTCTAGAGGGTGCTGATAAATAGTGTATTTTCTGACGTTGTAAGTGGGGTACCCCAAGGCTCAGTCCTGGAACCAATTCTGTTCAAAATGTTCATAAGCTATATGGAAATTGGTATAAATAGTTCAATCTCAGTTTTTGCTGACATTACAAAGATTATGGTGTCCGTTTATGAAGCAGTGAATTCTATTCACTGCTTCGTTCTCCGGCTATCACAGGGAAGATTTTTCTCCTCTGTGTGCCGGTTTATGAAGCGGAGAAGATCGCTTCACCCTTGGAGGAGTGAAGTGATCTTCCAACGCTTCTAACAGTGGAGAACGCCCCCTGATACTGGAATCTCGTGAGACTTTACGAGATTACAGTACCAGAAATTCACAGAAATACGGAGATGTCAGTTTATTGAGCAGTGATAAATTATCACCGCTCAGTACACGTGGTTAATGTAATTAAAATAACGAGTCCCCCTGCATAATATATATATATATATATGTATACACACACATACACTGTATATACATGTATATACACACACATTATATATATATACATGTACACATTATATATATATGTATGTATATATATATATATATACACAAAAATATTACAGGGGGGCATGGTTACAGCGTTGGAGGGGTCTGAACGAGGTAGAAGGAAGTTAAAAATCTTCCTCCTTCCTCCTCAGAACCCCCGGGATTCTCTCTTCACTCTCCGCTTCACCACCTCTGAGATGGTGAATCGGGGCATGTGAATTCTGACACAGATCACCAGTGAAGCTCTCAGATCACAGCTTCATAAACTGTCCGTTTCTGTGTCAGTGAATGAGACTTCACTGTGTGTAGAGATAATCGGCGGGAGAACAAATTCAAACACTTCTCCCCCGATTATCACTGTTTCATAAACTGTTTATGGGCTGTGATCACTGGTGATCCCTGGGATCACCGCTGTTCACTGCTTCATAAACGGACACCTATCAGGGTAATAACTTCACAACAAGATATAGCAACTTTACAGGAAGACCTCGATAAAATATAGGGTTGGGCGCCCAGATGGAAAATTAGGTTTAATGTTGGAAACTTTAAAGTAATGCACTTGAGGGCTAAAAATATGAATGCAAGTTAATTGCTAGGGAGAGAACCTTTTGGGGAATTTAGGATGGAAAAGGATCTGGGGATTCTAGTAGATCACAGGCTTAGCAATAGCATGCAATGCCAAGCTGCAGCAAGCAGGACCAGTAGCCTATCAGCATGAGTATTTACTAAAGAGATAAGACCATAATTCTACCACTTTACAAAACTCTGGTTCAGTCGAATATTGTGTATGCCACCCAGTGCTGGTCATCAGGAAGGATGTGCTGGAACTGGAGAGAACTCAGAGGGGGGGAAACTAAGCAAATAACTGAGCTGGAGGAGTTATGAGGAATGATTACAAACATTTTCTCTCTGGAAAGGAGAAAAGGAGATATGATCACAATATACATAACTGGAACTGGTGAGTAGTAGACTAGTATAGGGCATAAACAATTCAGTCTCAGGTCACTTAAAGCGGAGTTCCACCCAAAAATTGAACTTCCGCTTTTCTGAATCCTCTACCCCCCTGGTGTCACGTTTGGCACCTTTCAGGGGGGAGGGGGAGAAGATACCTGTCTATACAGGTATTTTACTTCCACTTCTGGGCATAGATAGCCGAGCCACCCACGGCTATCTGCGCCACATCCAGTGCCTCCAGCACCCCACCCGGTGTATTCTGGGAGACACACAGGTCCCATAAGACAGCAGGGACCAGTGGGATCACACAGCGTGAGTCGCGCATACGCAGTAGGAAACCAGGCTGTGGAGTCGCAAAGGCTTCACTTCCCGATTCCCTTACCGACGATGGTGGCGGCTCCACCCGAGAGCTGAGGGACAGATTGGCTTTGGGTGCCGACTTTGCGGGCGCCCTGGACAGGTAAGTGTCTTTATTTTAAAAGACAGCAGCTGCAGTATTTGTTGCTGCTGACTTTTAAAAAAATAAAAATAAAATGGGCGGAACTCTGCTTTAGGATAAGAAGACATATGGCCAATCAATGAATTTGAACAAGTGGTATAACCTTAAATTGTGTAAGGCGTTGTTAGAGCAGTAAGGGTTTGTCACTCCCTTCCACAATTGGCAGTGTCAGTGGGGAGTGTTCAAAAAACTTTTTGATGGGCATCTTAGCAAACACAATGTACAGGGATGGTAAAGTCAAAAACACACAAACACACATGCACACACACATTGAATTGGATGGACTGGTGTTATTATGCAACCTTACCAGCTACAGTATGTAATTATGTAACCCCATTCCCACACAGAACAGTATTTATCATCCCAATACAGTCCTATAATTTAGCTATGGCAAGATTTTAGCAAATTGTGATGTGTTTTTGCTCGCTAATTAGGACTTTAGTGTATTTTTTGTAAAAATATTGTTTCAATATATTGTTAGGGGCAATGAAAGCCCTGTCAGTATTGAATCTGTAACTGTCCCTTTACCTTTTACCTAACCTACCAACATCATTTATGCTCTGACATACTGTGCCTGGTCTGCTATCTGCAGGGTTTCCTTTTCAAGACTCCATAGGCATAAGTCCAGGTAAAATAGTAATATTTTAATAGGATTGGAGCTAGCAAAGTGACGTCAACTAGCGTGGACCGCACAGCAGGGTGTCGTGCAAGATTTTATCTCTAATTCATTGTCCTTGATGCAAGTGCAATTTTTTTTTAAATAAACCAGCTTTATACACATAAATGCACTATAAGTGTCTTCCATTATCTTTTATAACTACATGATGTAATTAACAAGATTAAGGAGCACCATAAGCCTGGATACATTCCCTAGAGCTGGCTGACCACTTGCCTTCGGAGACATCTCCACCCAGGCCTCGTACACACGACCGAGAATATCATCGTAAAAAAAAACATTGTTTTCCTCGAGGTTCTTGTCAGGCTTGTCGAGAATCTTGTCAAGCTTTCTTTGCATACACACTGTCAAGACAAAATCTTGTCGTTCTCAAACGCGGTGACGTACAACATGTACGACGGCACTATTCAGGGGAAGTTCGATTCCACTGGCACAACCATTGGGGCTGCTTTTTCTAATCTCATGTTACTGCGTGTTAGTAAAAGTTTGGTAAGAGACGATTCTCGCTTTTTAGTCTGTTACAGCGTGACAAATGTGCTATCTCCATGAACGCTACTTTTACCGAAGGCGCGCTCCCGTCTCATACTTTATTCTGAGCATGAGCGCGTTTCTAAGCATACACACAAACGTGTTTCTCGTCGTAAACCAGCCCAACGAGAAACACGACGAGGAAATTGAGAGTCCCGACGACAAAAACATACACACGACCGTTTTCCTTGGCAAAAAGCTCTGCCACCAAGTTTCTTGATGGATTTTGTCCAGGAAAATGGTCGTGTGTACGAGGCTTCACATGCATTTGATCTCTTGGCGGGATCATTTGATTCAGCAAGCGGCCAATTTCACATGTAGAGCACTGCGGTGACAGCTGCACTACTATTTCAGCTGCACTACAGTTTGTTGTATTTGCACTTGGTAAAGAGCATTTTCTTTTCAATAAACACAATAAATTATGGAGCACTGGACCATTTATGAACTTTTTACACCATTTATTATTTGTCATGTTTTGTGAACAGATTTTTTTTATGTAATTCCAAGTATACAGCGTTCTAGGAACCAAGACATTCACTTGTCTAGTGACACTTTGCTATTTGAACATTCACTATTGTTTTATTTAAATTTTTTGCACATTGCTTATTGCATCTGTTGCCTAATCATTTTTAGAATAATATCTCAGTCAAAAACAGTGCATCTTATTTATTTGACATCTTTTTCTCCTCACTATTCTAGTGTTAGATTGCAGCACTTTTTTGATTTCACCTATTTGCAGCTGAGCGCATCTTTTTGTATTGTCTAAAATAGTAATATGCATTCAAATAGAAGTGTCATAGGCATATGCTTAGCACTATGCATGTATAAATGAAAGATTAGGAGGAAGACCACGTCAGCTAGTTTTTGTTACACCTTAGGCCACGTCCACACGATCGGACCAAACCGATGAGCTGGTCCGACGGACCGTTTTCATCAGTTCACGCTGAAGTGGCCTGATGGTTTGATGTGCGTACACACCATCGGGCCAAAATCCGATCGGGCCAGGACGTGGTGACGTAGAACACAACGACGTGCTGTAAAAACGAAGTTCAATGCTTCCAAGCATGCGTCGACTTGATTCTGAGCATGCGTGGGTTTTCGGTCCGATGCTTTTGCGTACTAACCATCGGTTTGGTCCAATGGTCAGGCTTCCGTCGGACAGATTTTAAAGCAAGTTTTAAAACTTAGGTCCGACGGACAATGGTCCGATGGGCCGTACACACGATCAATTTGGTCCGATGAAACTGGTCTTAAGGCCAGTTTCATCAGACCGGTCTGATCGTGTGTACGCGGCCTTATATGACTGTTAAGATGCTAGACATCGTTTTCTAGACATTTTTCCTTTTTTTTTTACAAATACCGGTAGATAACTACTAGCTCAGATCCACAAGAGAACTACTAGGAGCTTTTGTACTATAATGAAGTAAAACATTCAATGTTATGTGATAGCATCCCTAGCAGGTTGAATGCTCTTGTTCTGGAAGAGTGCTATAAAATAAACCACATTTTGAATTCTAAACCTCAGCACTATAAGAAACGATACACGAACACAACAATAAAATAACAATTATTGTGTAATTGCTGTAGTCTTTCTTGTTGTAAACTCATGGGCGAAATGTGCTGTCTACAAGCTCTGAAGCTGTGGGAGATCCCTAAACTGCAAGTTTTTACATTTCTACAGTTTGATTTTTTTATTTTTTATTTGTTAGTGTAGCTGTAAAGAAACTTTTTAATTATGTTCAAAGCTTCATTGCAACATTTCCTCCTCAAAAATTGCATTGTCAGTCTTAACTAGATTATGTTTAGGTAATGAAAACAGGTATTGACGTTTAACATTCTGCAACTTTTCTAAATATACTGTATATATGGGTGTTTGAGCATTCAAAAATCAGAGGGTACGTCTCCATCAAAAGAAAGTAGTAAACCACAGAAGACCTGAAGAAAACAGAATTCTAGTCCCTACCTGCAGTATATGATATTTATGAATGAGAAACTTTTACTGCTCTACTGCTAGAAAACATACTGCCAATTCCTAGTGGTAAACAGAAGTTGTGTACTCTATTTCCTGACAGTGCACTGCCATATCTTGATAGACTGAGCTAAAGAGGCTCATTTATTAAACTGGAGAAAAGAAAACATGAACAAAACTGATATTGTCCAATCAGAATTCTTGGTTATTTTAAAATTCTAAAACCCTATTGGTTTTTGATGGCACTTGACTTTGCTCTTATTTTCTGAAGGTCTGCTTGTGGAGTTGATGTGGAGGACCACATTAGTTTCTTGTGCTGACTATAATAATTCTCATAAATACAATCAGGCTGATTTGCTTTTACCACTTTGCCCCCACGCTATAGCCGAATGACGGCTACAATGTGTACCTTAATTGGCAGGAAGCCATCAATAGACGTCCTCCCGTGCATGAGCTGCCTGCGCGCCCCCTGTAGGGCACGAGTGGCACGCTCTGTGATTACAAAGTCAATGAGACTCGGCTGATAACAGATCAGCCCCTTACCAAGTGATCTGCTGTCAGCCAATGACAGCTGATCACGTGATGTAAACAAAATAATAATCAGCTTTTTTTCTGCTCGCGCTGATAGCGTGAGCAGAAAAGAAAGCGGATAACCGGCTTGTGTCAGAGGGACAGCAGTCCTGAAGAGGGTGAGACATCACCTGAGTATCTGTGCTCACAGTGCTGCCTGCCAGTGGCCACTAGTGCCACCTGCCAGTGCATAGCAATGCCACAAACCAGTGCCCACGAGTGCCACCTATCAATGCCCACCTGTGCCACCTATCAATGCCCACCAGTGCTGCCAATCAGTGCCTCATCATCAGTGCCACCTATCAGTGCTGCCTATCAGTGTTACCTAGCAGTGCCCATCAGTGTCACCTATCAGTGCCCATCAGTGCCATATATCAGTGCCACTTATCAGTACCACCTATCAGGGCACTTCAGTGCCACCTATCAGTGCCCTTTAGTGCTTTCCATCAGTGTCCATCAGTGCCAACCATCTGTGCCACCCATCAATGCCACCCATCATTAGCCACGGCTTAGTGCCACCTATCAGTGCCCACCAGTGCCGCCTCATCATTGCCCACCAGTGCCACATATCAGTGTCCATAAGTGCAGCCTATCAGTGCCCATCAGTGCAGCCTTATCAGCACACATTAATTAACCACTTAAGACCCAGACCAAAATGCAGCTAAAGGACCTAGCCCCTTTTTGCGATTCGGCACTGTGTCGCTTTAACTGACAATTGCGCGGTCGTGCAATGTGTCTCCCAAACAAAGCAGACATCTTTTTTTCCCCACAAATAGAGCTTTCTTTTGGTGGTATTTGATCACTTCTGCAATTTTTTTTTTTTTGCGCTATAAACTGTGCGAAAGGTACAGGTTGACATTTACCGCATTGAGGGGCCAATGGACGGGGCCATGTATTGTAAAATCTTGGATGAGAACCTTCTTTTCTCAGCCAGAACACTGCAGATGTGTTGTAGATGGGTCTTCTACAATGACAATGACCCAAAACGAAGAAGTGGTTTAAGAAGAAGCTCATTAAGGTCACGGAGTGGACTAGTCAGTCTCTAGACCTTAACCCCAGAGAACATTTATGGAGGGAGCTAAAAGTTTGAGTTGCCAAGAGACAGCCAGAAACCTTAAGGATTTAAAGAAGAGTTGACCAAAATCCCTCGTGAGGCCTCGTACACACGACCGTTTTCCTCGACAAAATCCATCAAGAAAAATGCTGGCAGAGCTTTTTTGCAGAGGAAAATGGTCGTGTGTTTGTTTTTTTGTCGAGAAAACTGTCGTGGAACATGTTCTCTTTTTTCTCGTCGAGATTCTCAATTTCCTCGTCGTGTTTCTCGTCGTAAACCAGAAACACGTCAAGGAAATTGTTTGTGTGTATGCTTTGAACGCGCGCATGCTCAGAATAAAGTATGAGACGGGAGCGCACCTTCGGTAAAAGTAGTGTTCGTAATAGAGATAGCACATTCGTTAAGCTGTAACAGACTGAAAAGCGCAAATCGTCTCTCACCAAACTTTTACTAATACGCGGTAACACGAGATTAGCCGTTGTACGTGTTGTCCGTCACCGCATTTGAGAACGACGAGATTTTGTCTTGACAGTGTGTATGCAAAGAAAGCTTGTCAAGATTCTCGACGAGCGTGACAAGAAACTCAGTGAGGAAAGCAACGTTTCATTTACGACAAGATTCTCGCTCGTGTGTACGAGGCCTGAGACAACCTGGTTACCTACAAGAAACTTCTCCACCAATGTTTTTTTTCCTTTGATATTCTGTCTATATTATTTAAAATACACCAATGATAAAAAAATAATAGACCCTTAATTTCTTTGTAAGTGGCCAAACTTACAAAATCTGTAGGGGAGCAAATATTTATTTCCCCACTCTATCTATCTATCCATCTATCTATCTATCTATCTATCTATCTATCTATCTATCTATCTATCTATCTATCTATCTATCTATCTATCTATCTATCTATCTATCTATCTGTCTATCTATCTATCTATTTATCTATCAATCTAGCTTTCTATTATCTATCTATCTATCTATCTATCTATCTATCTATCTATCTATCTATCTATCTATCTATCTATCTATCTATCTATCTATCTATCTATCTATCTATCTGTCTATCTGTCTGTCTGTCTGTCTGTCTGTCTGTCTGTCTGTCTATCATATAATCTATATTTTATCTATCGTTCTATCTAGTATGTAATCTGTACTTTATACTGTATATCTATTATACAGTATATCTATCTATCTATCTATCTATCTATCTATCTATCTATCTATCTATCTATCTATCTATCTATCTATCTATCTATCTATCTATCTATCTATCTGTAGCACTATACCCGAAGGAGCTGCTGGTTTGTTTTGGGTGGCATGTTATCTCGTGTTTCTCTGATGTCTAGGGGTAATTGGTGAAAGTTGTAGTAATGGAATATCCCCAACAGGTGTCTTTTTCTGTGCTCTTTATTACTCAGCCGGGTACTTTGGTGAAGAATAGAGGTTTAACCACTTGCCCTTGCCCTCATGGTAAAAAGACGTCATGTTTTGAAAGATGGATATCTCGGTAACGGCAACCGAGATATCCATCTCTTCTGTGGGCAGATCTGTTAATGATAACGGCGGTCTCCGCGGCGGATTCGCCGCAAGATCGCCGTTATTGGTGGCGGGAGAGGGCCCCCCCTCCCGCCGCTCTCCCGTGCCCTCCGCCGCTTACCGGAGCCGTCAGTTGCGGCGGAGGCGATCGGGTCCGTTCGGCTCCTCAGCGGGGATGCGAGTGAGGGAAAAATCGCCCCCACCCGTCCCCAGAGCTCTGCTGGGCGGAAGTGACGTCAAAACGTCAGTCCCGCCCAGCGTCTTAAAGATTTTTTTTAAATGTTATTTGAAAAAATTACATTTTAATTTTTTATTTTATTTTTGCATTTAAGCCTAAATATGAGTTCTGAGGTCTTTTTGACCCCAGATCTCATATTTAAGAGGACCTGTCATGCTTTTTTCTATTACAAGGGATGTTTACATTCCTTGTAATAGGAATACAAGTGATATATTTTTTTTTTATTTATTTCGGTGTATAAAATTATAAACTAATTTAAAATAAATAAGAAAACAAAAAAAAAAAATTAAAACACCCCATCCCGACGAGCTCGCGCACAGAAGCGAACGCATACGCGAGTAGCGCCCGCATATGAAAACGGTGTTCAAACCACACAAGTGAGGTATCGCCACGATCGTTAGAGCAAGAGCAATAATTCTAGCCCTAGACCCCCTCTGTATCTCAAAAAATGCAACCTGTAGAATTTTTTAAACGTCGCCTATTGAGATTTTTAAGGGTAAAAGTTTGACGCCATGCCACGAGCGGGCGCAATTTTTAAGCGTGACATGTTTGGTATCATTTTACTCCGTGTAACATTATCTTTCACAATATATAAAAAAATTGGGCCTTATTTTGTCTTATTTTGTCTTATTTTTTTATTCAAAAAAGTGATTTTTTTCCAAAAAAAGTGCGCTTTTAAGACCGCTGCGCAAATACGGTGTGACAAAAAGTATTGCAATGACTGCCATTTTATTCTCTAGGGTGTTAGAAAAAAAAATATATAATGTTTGGGGGGTTTAAGTAATTTTCTAGCAAAAAAAAATGTTTTAGTCTCTTAAACACCGAATCTGAAAAACAGGCTTGGTGGGCAAGTGGTTAAAAGAAATGAAGATAGCAGATTCAGGTGTCAGAAATAGGGAAACAGTCCTGATCCCACATGTAATGTCTCTTTCACCACTCCAGCCTGAGTGGGTATAGTGCACCTGGACAGGCCTTTCTCACCAGCCTGGCAGCCAGAATGTCACTCGAACCTTAGAAAAAAGTCTCTGCCACAGACCCTCCTGGTAAATGAACAGCGGAGATAATTCTTTTTAGGAGACTTGGCACCTCGATCTCCTTCTGGTAGTTTTGAATTAGAGTACCGACTGACGGGCGGCCAACATCCAGCCTTTCAGTGTCCGGTTCCCCTGGTCCCCAATGGATAGTATGGCCCCTATCGGAACACCAGCCTCAGGCAGACTGTCCACTGTACGGCCTTCTCCAACTGGACGGACAACCCAGGACCTTCTCAGGTGGGACCCAGTTGATTACTGAGTCCCCAAGTGGCTGATCAATTTCTCCGGGCCAGCGTGCTCCCGAAGCCAGGATCCTTGCGTTGCACGCGCAACCCCGGCCCGGAATGCCATTCGCTGGGGCGGCGTGAGGTGGCTTCCCTAAAGGTGGGTGCCACACGAGGAGAGACCCAGTCAAATGGCGTCTGCCTCATAAATACTCTCTCCCAGCATGCACAGCGAGGCCAAACTCTCCTGATAGGCTGCTGGGCAAGAGCATCCAACCAATCCTTGACTCCACTGCTGCCACCTGCCAACCTGGGGTGAGATCAGCACCCCAGAAACAACAGAATGGACCACAGCACAGGCAAAGCTGAGACAGAGACCCAAATTTACACAAATCAACATGGTCAGAGTTAAATAACTCCCTGACCCCCTCTAAATTTAACATAGCACCGGTACTGGAAAGTGACAAGGGCGCTACATATCTATCTGAACCAATTGTAAGGAATGACAATTCTTCACTCTAAGTTCACTCTAGTTACCCAATCATGTGAAAAGCAAATGCCCTTTCCCTTTCAATAACCAATCATATGCAGATGCTTTCATATTATTGGATAATTTGAAGTTTATATTCACACAATTTGAGTCAGCCCAACTATGTCACAGAGAGACTGCATGCCATCGTGGGGTAAATATCGCATTCCCTATGGCCCGGATTCACACACATCGGCGCATATATATGCCGCCGTAGCGTATATCTTTTACGCTATGCCTGCGCAGCGCGGAGAGGCAAGCATGGAATTCACAAAGCAAATGCTCCCAACTCTGCGGCGGCGCAGCGTATATTCATAGGCGTAAGCCAGCGTAAGTGGAAGTAGGTGGAAGTGGGCTGGAAGTGGGCGTGATCCATGCTAATGAAGCGTGACCCCATGCAAATGATGTGCCGGGCGCCAGGCAAGTACTTAGAACGAACTGCGCATGCGTCGTGTCGTGGCCGCATCCCAGTGCGCATGCTCACAATCACGTCGAAACAACTGCCTAAGATACGTCGAATTACTGCCTACGGTGTGAACGTAACCTATGCCCAGCCATATTCACGTACAACGTAAACTACGTAAAAATTGACGGCGTGTGTTCTCTGGTCCATACCATTGCATGGGTTGTGCCTCATATATGGGGAATAACTTTACGCCGGACGTACGACTTATGCAAACCGCGTATATTATGCGGTGGGCGCAAGTTTGACGCCATGCCACGAGCGGGCGCAATTTTTAAGCGTGACATGTTTGGTATCATTTTACTCCGTGTAACATTATCTTTCACAATATATAAAAAAATTGGGCCTTATTTTGTCTTATTTTGTCTTATTTTTTTATTCAAAAAAGTGATTTTTTTCCAAAAAAAGTGCGCTTTTAAGACCGCTGCGCAAATACGGTGTGACAAAAAGTATTGCAATGACTGCCATTTTATTCTCTAGGGTGTTAGAAAAAAAAATATATAATGTTTGGGGGGTTTAAGTAATTTTCTAGCAAAAAAAAATGTTTTAGTCTCTTAAACACCGAATCTGAAAAACAGGCTTGGTGGGCAAGTGGTTAAAAGAAATGAAGATAGCAGATTCAGGTGTCAGAAATAGGGAAACAGTCCTGATCCCACATGTAATGTCTCTTTCACCACTCCAGCCTGAGTGGGTATAGTGCACCTGGACAGGCCTTTCTCACCAGCCTGGCAGCCAGAATGTCACTCGAACCTTAGAAAAAAGTCTCTGCCACAGACCCTCCTGGTAAATGAACAGCGGAGATAATTCTTTTTAGGAGACTTGGCACCTCGATCTCCTTCTGGTAGTTTTGAATTAGAGTACCGACTGACGGGCGGCCAACATCCAGCCTTTCAGTGTCCGGTTCCCCTGGTCCCCAATGGATAGTATGGCCCCTATCGGAACACCAGCCTCAGGCAGACTGTCCACTGTACGGCCTTCTCCAACTGGACGGACAACCCAGGACCTTCTCAGGTGGGACCCAGTTGATTACTGAGTCCCCAAGTGGCTGATCAATTTCTCCGGGCCAGCGTGCTCCCGAAGCCAGGATCCTTGCGTTGCACGCGCAACCCCGGCCCGGAATGCCATTCGCTGGGGCGGCGTGAGGTGGCTTCCCTAAAAGTGGGTGCCACACGAGGAGAGACCCAGTCAAATGGCGTCTGCCTCATAAATACTCTCTCCCAGCATGCACAGCGAGGCCAAACTCTCCTGATAGGCTGCTGGGCAAGAGCATCCAACCAATCCTTGACTCCACTGCTGCCACCTGCCAACCTGGGGTGAGATCAGCACCCCAGAAACAACAGAATGGACACACAGCACAGGCAAAGCTGAGACAGAGACCCAAATTTACACAAATCAACATGGTCAGAGTTAAATAACTCCCTGACCCCCTCTAAATTTAACATAGCACCGGTACTGGAAAGTGACAAGGGCGCTACATATCTATCTGAACCAATTGTAAGGAATGACAATTCTTCACTCTAAGTTCACTCTAGTTACCCAATCATGTGAAAAGCAAATGCCCTTTCCCTTTCAATAACCAATCATATGCAGATGCTTTCATATTATTGGATAATTTGAAGTTTATATTCACACAATTTGAGTCAGCCCAACTATGTCACAGAGAGACTGCATGCCATCGTGGGGTAAATATCGCATTCCCTATGGCCCGTAGCGTATATCTTTTACGCTATGCCTGCGCAGCGCGGAGAGGCAAGCATGGAATTCACAAAGCAAATGCTCCCAACTCTGCGGCGGCGCAGCGTATATTCATAGGCGTAAGCCAGCGTAAGTGGAAGTAGGTGGAAGTGGGCTGGAAGTGGGCGTGTGGGCGTGATCCATGCTAATGAAGCGTGCCATGCAAATGATGTGCCGGGCGCCAGGCAAGTACTTAGAACGAACTGCGCATGCGTCGTGTCGTGGCCGCATCCCAGTGCGCATGCTCACAATCACGTCGAAACAACTGCCTAAGATACGTCGAATTACTGCCTACGGTGTGAACGTAACCTATGCCCAGCCATATTCACGTACAACGTAAACTACGTAAAAATTGACGGCGTGTGTTCTCTGGTCCATACCATTGCATGGGTTGTGCCTCATATATGGGGAATAACTTTACGCCGGACGTACGACTTATGCAAACCGCGTATATTATGCGGTGGGCGCAAGTACGCTCGTGAATCGCCGTATTTCCCTCATTTGCATATTTGAATCGAAAATCAATGGGAAAGCAACATGCGTCCAGCGTAAATATGCGCCCACTCTACGCCGGCGTAGGCATGTTACGTTGGTCGGATGAAGTCAGTTTTTAGGTGTATCTAGGTTTGTGGGTTCAGCGCACAGATACGACGGCTCATATTTGTACTTACGCGGCGTATCTGCAGATACGTTGGCGTAAGTGCTTTGTGAATCCGGGCCTATGTATTTTCCCCATTCTTTGTTGTGTGTGAATTGTATTCCAGTTCTCTTCAAACCTGGTGCACTGCCTGCAAATAACTCCTTCACATTGGAAACAAATGAACAATTATCTGAACAGCATCGGTCTGGCACATCTAATGATGAGTAGGTTACTGGCAATTTTCCCCTATGAAATCACTGTGTATTGATAAGTGGAATATTCTACTAAGGACATGAGTGCAACTCACTTCAACTTCATTTTGTATTTGGAAACAATCTTACTGATTCCATTATCTTTTTGTTTCATTCGTAATGGTTTAGACTAGAATATAAACAATGTTTATGTGACACAGTAGTATAAATGCATGGTTACAAGACTTTATGATAATGGTAGTGAGGCTGATCATACAGCAGCGAGGCTTTGAATACATTTTACATTTTTCGCCAAGCACTTGTTTTGTATGTAAGGCCGACTGGCATTAAACTGATGTATTTTTGCCATAATAAATGCTGATTTAATCCTATGAAGAAGTAAATACACTATGTAAATAACCACATTGCACTGAAACGACCCGCCGTACAACTAGAACATCAGAAACAGAAATCTTGGTGGTTTTGTAGAAAATAGTTAACTTTTTGTAAAAATTGTACAAACCTCCTGACCTCATCTGTATGGTGGAAATATTTATTACAGGCTTTTATATAGCACCAACAATTTAGGCAGCTCTTTACATTCTGTGCATTGATAGCAGTCTGTTCGAACCGAGAACCCCAGTGCTGTAGGACTGGCCATAGACGGTTCAGCAGTAATCAGCTGAGATTCTAACTGTATGTGGGCAGGCTGAATGTAACAAGTTGATCGATCAATCAACTTGGGTACAACCAATCCTGCTGGAATCCCTTGCTAGTATTACTAGTGGCTGCTATAAGTGCTAGCAACAATCACTGGGCCAGATTTCCGTAGAATATTGTATTTCCCACGTAGCGTAGCGTATCCCATTTACGCTACGCTTACACAGTTTTTACGGGGAAGTGCTGTATTCTCAAAGCACTTGCTCCGTAATTTGCATCGGCGTAGCGTAAATGGGACGTCGTAAGGCCGCGTAAATCAAATAGGGAAGGAAGGGGGCGTGCTGTATTTAAATTAAGCGCGCCCCCACGCCAAACGAACTGCGCATGCGCCGGCCTTAAATGTAGGCCACTGCGCATGCTCCATAGTACGCCGCAAATACAGTGATTACGACGGCAACATAATTAACGTACAGGCCTATTCGCAACGAGTTACGCAAACGATGTAAATGACGGAAAAACACAATGCTGTCCCGACGTCCATACTTAACATGGCTTACGCCGGACCTACGCAAGGTTACCCCTCATATAGCAGGGGTAACCTTACGCGTACGCAAACTAGGTAAACTACGTTGACGGCGCTCAAATTAGTTCGGAAATCGGCATATCATGCTCATTTGCATATTCGACTCTGAAATCGAAGGGAACGCCACCTAGCGGCCAGCGTAGAATTACATCTAAGATCCGATGGTGTAAGGGACTTACGCAAGTCGGATCCTAGCGTTATTCCGGTGTATCTTGTTTTGTGGAAACAAAACAATGATACGCCGGCGGGATATTCGAATTACGTTGGTGTATCTGCAGATACACCGGTGTAATTCTTTTGAGAATCTGGCCCACTGTCTTTTTCCATCGCAGACAGCATCCTCTACCTGTCCCCTCCCCCCCTCTGGAAATAGACATTTACTTGGCAGGAGGGATTCCTCTGTCTGCACTGTCTGTGTTGATGGGGGAATCATGCAAATTTCTTTACTGCAACCCCTGTCAGTCTTCTGACTGCCGGCATGAGGTCTGCTTCCTATGATTAACATCACAGTTTAAAAGTTTGAACAACACCTATTTGCTGTTAGCTACACAAGCAGGCCTCTCTTGTGAAAGCATTGCAGTATCTGCCCCTGGGTCCCCAGGCCCCCCAACTTTGTGGACCTCTCAGCCAGTTTGCACCGTCAATGCTGTTTTTATTTTGCCACAAACGAATGCCTCATTTCCACTGAGCCATCAAATGCAGTCACTGTGCCATGCCATCAAACGCAGCCACTGTGCCATCAATTGTCACCACTGTGCCATGCCATCAAACGCAACCACTGTGCCATCAATTGTCACCACTGTGCCATGCCATCAAACGCAACCACCGTGCCATGCCATCAAATGCAGCCACCGTGCCATCAAAACGCAGTCACTGTGCCATGCCATCAAAAGGCAACCACTGTGCCATGCCATCAAAATGCAACCACTGTGCCATGCCATCAAACACAGCCACTGTGCCATCAATTGTCACCACTTTGCCAGCAATTGTCACCACTATGCCATTCCATCAATTTTCACCACTTTGCCATCAATTGTCACCACTGTGCAATCAATTGTCACCACTGTGCCATCAATTGTCGCCACTTAAGTCCTCTTTTGATCCAGCCATGTACTCATCTGCAGCTCTTCTCTCCTCTCACTTTTTGGTCTCACTGAATTCGATGAGGCAGTGGCAGCCATTGGCTCTGGCTGCTGTCATTCAAGGTTAGTGTGAAGAGTGAGTGTTGGGGGGGGGTCCCAAAGTCTGTGCGGGGGCTCAAGAGGAGGTTTGGGGGAACTCTGTGCAGTTCCAGAGCAAGTAAGTATAATCTTGTTATCTTAAAGGGGTTGTAAAGGTTCTAAATAGTTTCCTTTAAGCTAGTGCATTGTTGGCTCACTTACCTTTTTCTTTGATTTCCCTTCTAAATGTTTTTCTTTGTTTTCTTGGTCTGAATTTCTCACTTCCTGTTTCTCCTCAGTAAGCTGTTCAGTAATAGGGTGACCAGACATCCCCAGTTTCAGGGGACAGTCCCATGATTGAGGACACTGTCCCTGGACCAAGTCTGTCCCTGGTTTTGCCCCCAGATTGGATTTACAGTAATAGGGGGCAGGGGCAATTTCAAAGACAGTCAGTGCAGAATAAAAAAAAAAAAAAATTGAATTACATCCCCCCCGCTCCGCCGTGCCTACTACCATAGAGGGGTTGTATTTTTTTCATCATCTGTGCCCCTTTCTGATGATCATGTGCTGGTCGGAGCGGAGGGAATATTTCTTCAGTTTTGAGCGCATGCCCATTCAGCTTCGCTCGCATTTTCTTCTGCCTTGGCTCAAATCCTGGCCAGCCACCTGCCTATCTCCTTGCCTTCCCTGGCGGAGTGATGTTCCTCCGCTCCCCATCCAGAAGTAGCCAGGACCGGAGAGTAAGACTTGAGAGGCTATGAGGCGGGCGGCGACGGGCAGAGGTCACCTTATTCAGTAAGCTGTTCTGGCTGACTAACCCCCAGCCAGAACGGCTCGGATGATGGTGGCAGGTTTACTGAGGAGAAACAGGAAGTGAGAAATTCAGACATTCAACATTTAGAAATTGAAGGAAAAGGTAAGTGAACCAACAATGCACTAGCTTAAAGGCACCTATTTAGAAAATGAATAAACAAACCTTTACAAACCCTAAGGCCTTGTACAGTCGAGTAAATCTATCTGTTCAAATTGGTCGGACACACGAGCAAACCAAAATCCCCGCCAGCAGACAGCGTGCTGATGTGTCGGTGACGTGGCGGTGACGTTGAACCCGCCACGTCACCGCACCAGGAAGTAAAACACTTCCGCGCATGCGTCAAAATCATTCGGCGCGTGTGCGAGAAGACATGTCTGCTGGTTAGCATACTAACCAGCAGACATGTCGGGCGGACGGGTTCCCAGCCGACAGATTTCAAAGCATGCTTTGAAATCTGTCGGGTGGCCAAATCCGTCTGTTTGCCCGTACACACGATCGAATCTGTCTGCTGAAACGGTCTAGCAGACCGTTTCCAGCAGACAGATTTACTCGTGTGTACGAGGCCTTAGAAGAAGAAGAAGGAGAGAAAAAAAAGCATTCACATTCACTTTAAGTGTAAATGTTGTAATGGTCTCATAAATGCAAACAACATCCTTAGCTAATACATGGGTTTGCAGGCTGCACAATACCCCCTCCCCCATTATACCAAAAAACAACCATAGATAATTAATATCCTTTAAAAGAAATACACAAAAAATAAATTGCCATAATAATGGCTGCGGCACTTGTATTGGTTTGTTCACATTACTAATAGAACATTACTTATTAAATTCAATAACTCAAATCATAATAGGACAACATAATTTAAATGCTTAGTCATAAGTACTCAAGCAAATATTATAAATGCAATGCAATAACAAATCCCCCTGATTTAAAGGTGACATACACAATAAAGTGCTCGCAACAGGTGGAAGGGTGGGTAGCCCTTTTGCTGACATGGACCAGCAGCAAGATTGCCTTGGTTTGTAACCCTTTATACATTTTTTTGGGGATTCGGCACTGCATTGTTTAATTGACAATTGCACAGTCGTGCGACACTGTACCCAAATACAATTGATGTGCTTTTTTTTGCGCTATAAACAAAAAAAGACTGACATTTTTGAAAAAAAAAAATATATATTTTTTTACTTTCTGCATGTAAACATGTTATTTCTTCGTCAATTTAGGCCAATATGTATTCTGCAAAAAAAAAAAAATCCCAATAAGAGTATATTGATTGGTTTGCACAAAAGTTATACCGTCTACAAACGATGGGATAGATTTATGGACTTTTTATTCATTTTTAATTTTTTTTACTAGTAATTTTAGCGGAACAGCGACATTGCGGCAGACAAATCAGACACCTAACGTTCACTTTTTGGGGACAGTGACACCAAGGTACAGGTACGTGATTTTGCACTTAAGGGCTGCCCTGTCATAGTATATGTATGTGGGGCTGTCTTTAAAGCGGAGGTTCACCCTAAATATAAGCTCTCCCATGTGATCCAGCATACTGGCGTCAGCGCCAGTATGTTGTTTTTTTTTTTTTTAAATCCCCCACTTACTGTATTATGTTGAATTTTAATTTCTTTTCCCCGCGGTGGACGGCTCTAGTATAGCGCGTCACATCTTACGAAAATACCCGATAAGGACTCGGGTAATCTCGGTGAAAATGCGGCACCTGCGCACAGACCTAGGAGCTGACTGCGCAAGCGCCGTATTTCTCCGAGTCCTATTCCGGCGTTTTTCGGAGGGCGTGACGTGCCATAGCCGTAGGACTCTGAGAAATACGGCGCCTGCGCAGTCAGCTCCGCATTTTCGCCGAGATTACCCGAATCCTTATCGGGTATTTCCGTAAGATGTGACGCGCTATACTGGCGCCGTCCACCACGGGGGTAAGAAATTAAAATTTAACATAATACAGTAAGTGGGGGATTTAAAAAAAAAAAACAGCATACTGGCGCTGACGCCAGTATGCTGGATCACATGGGAGAGCTTACATTTAGGGTGAACCACCTCTTTAAGCGATTAACATTCTACTGAGCTGCCAAGAACCAGTTCTTGAGGGAGTCGATTCCACATTTTCACAGCTCTTACTGTGAAGAGGCCTTTCCAGATGTGGGGGATAAAGGGGTTGTAAAGGTAAAAATGTTGTCCCCTAAATGGCTTCCTTTACCTTTGTGCAGTCCTCCTTCACTTACCTCATCCTTCGATTTTTCTTTTAAATGTCCTTATTTCTTCTGAGAAATCCTCACTTCCTGCTCTTCTGTCTGTAACTCCACACAGTAATGCAAGGCTTTCTCCCTGGTGTGGAGTGTCGTGCTCGCCCTCTTCCTTGAGGGGGAGGGGGCGAGCAGGAGAGTCAGGACGTCCACTAACACACAGCTCCTTTCTTTATCTTTAATGTAGAGAATGTCCTGACTCTCCTGGTCGCCCCCTCCCCCCTCAAGTGAGGGGGCGAGCATGACACTCCACACCAGGAAGAAAGCCTTGCATTACTGTGTGGAGTTACAGACAGAAGAACAGGAAGTGAGGATTTCTCAGAAGAAATAAGGACATTTAAAAGCAAAATGGAAGGATGAGGTAAGTGAAGGAAGCCTGCACTAAGGTAAAGGAAGCTATTTAGGAAAAAAATAAGTGTACCTTTTATAACCCCTTTAAATCTATTTCCCTCCAGTATTAAAAAGTGTCTCCTTGTCCTTCAGTTGGGGTGGAGAGGGGAATACAGAGAATGGAACCATCTATCGTGGCCTTTTCACTAAATTATAAGGCTTCACAAGAAGGTCCTTTAAATGTGTTACTTCTTTTATTAGCTGTTTCCCATGTGTTTTTTCTATTTATTGTCAGACCTTTCAATTTGTTTTCATTACTCATTATTTTGATGCCAATTGGCTTCTGACGTCTCAAGGCATGCAAACTTCCAGCTCACAAACAATAGATATTTATTAAATGTCACACATTCAGTTTTATTTTTTAGGTCCCATGCTAAAGGATAATGAAGTGTTGATTGTATAGAAGTGACTGTTTTGTTTTCATTTTGTGGTTTTGCTTATGCCACTTCCTTCCTTGGGTATGTTCCATATTCAATACAAAGGTGGGGGGGGGGAGCCCTACAATTGTGTCATTCACTCAGGTGACAATAACAGTGGGGCGCTAATTAAGAGAATGAGCCAATCCATTACATCAAGCAGGAAGCTAGAACATCTCGATGTGATGGAATAAGATGATTAAAGTGTTTATTAGCATAATTATGTTTTTCTCCAGTCTAGAATGCTACTGTTCGTAGTGACACTTCTATGCAGGGTGGAGGAGGGAAAAACACATACCGTAACTTTATTGCAGAAAAGGTGACTTTTTACTACAGTTTCAACACCTGTGGTTTTTGTACCCCTTAGGGTATTTCTGCCTAGCCAAATAAAGTGTATTTAACCACTTGATCACCGGGCCTATTTTGGCACTTTTGTCCCTCATGTAAAAATCACAATTTTTTTGCTAGAAAATTAATCAGAACCCCCAAATATTATATATTTTTTTTAGCAGACACCCTAGGGAATAAAATGGCGGTCATTGCAACTTTTTTTCTTGCACGGTATTTGCGCAATAATGTTTCATGACTTAAAAAATAACAAAACAGTAAAGTTAGCCCAATTTTTTGTATAATGTAAAAGACGATGTTACGCCGAGTAAATAGATACCCAACATGTCACGCTTTAAAATTGTGCACACTCATGGAATGGCACCAAACTTTGGTACTTAAAAATCTCCATAGGCGACGCTTTAATTTTTTTTACAGGTTACTGATTTTGGGTTACAGAGGAGGTCTAGTGCTAGAATTGTTGCACGCGCTCTAACGCATGCGATGATACCTCACATGTGGGGTTTGAACAGTGTTTACATATGTGGAGGGGACTTGCATGCGTGTTCGCTTCTGCACGCAAGCGACCGGGACAGGGGCGCTTAAAAAAAAATAAAAAAAATGTTTTTACTTCATTTTTTTTTTACAAAAAAAATGTTTTATCACTTTTATTCCTATTACAAGGAATGTAAACATCCCTTGTAATAGGAATCACTGTGACAGGTCCTCTTTATGGAGAGATGTGGGGGCAATAAGACCCCACATCTCTCCTCCAGGCTTACTAGCATGAAATCGGTGAAAAAAATCATCGATCACGTGCCGACAGCCGCGATTGCGGCTTTGTTTACTTCCGGGTCCTGGGAGTGACGTCATAAGGTCGCGCCCAGTCCTCAAATGGTCATAGAGATGACTGTGACTGTCTGGTCACCAGTCATCGCTATAGTTCTTCAGTGAGCGCCGGACGATTCGCTTTCCGGGCCCCCGATGGCACGGGAGAGCCTGGAGAAGCACCGGATGGTGGCGGGAGGGGCCGCCGCTTTGATTGTTCTTATGGTGCACAGAATTGCCGGCTGAAGACGGCGATATCTGAATGATGCCTGTAGCTGCAGGCATCATTCAGATATCACTGCACAAAGCCAAGGACGTCCTCGGTGATTAAGCGGTTAATATAAAAAAGTAATGTTACCAGTTAATAAATCTTATACAAAGCAGTTTTCAGCTGATCCTTATTGCTTAAAAAAACACGAACATTTTTAAAAATTCCCTAGGAATATGCATTGTCATCTCAAAGGCATTGCCAATAAAAGTGCAAAACGTAGTGTAAGTTGAAGAACACTTTTGTTCCAGAAATCTAAATGCACCCCAAGATTATTGCACCAGCATTACACCACACACCGTGTAACGCACTACTGTGCAGCACTGCATTGGTACAAATAGTACATGCATCGTTTTGGTGTTTTTGGTGCATTAGGCAACCGTTCAATTGAACAGGATGCCTTACTGCAACACATGTTAGCACATGGCATAAATGTGTGTATAGGCTTTTACAGGTTTGGAAATCCTACAAGCAAAATTCTTGGTTATTTTATATCCTAAAATGAAATAAAACTCTATTGGTTTCTTTTTTTTTTTTATCCAGAAAAAAGTTTATTGAGACACAGGTAAAAAAGAGACATACATCGAGATTTCAAATATATAGATAAGATCCAAAACAATCAGTCACATATTCTATTAGAGAAATACCTGCCCACTGCACCATCCATATACATATTATTCACAGAGCCCAACCATGCTCTCCTCCACCTCCCATCGTATGCATCTCCCCACTCTCCTTAAAGGGGTCCTGTCTCAGTGTACTCCCCAGGGTTAATTGACCAGGCCCAGGAGCCTGCCCATAACCAGATCCACCGGGGCCAGTCCCGGTACATCCAGCCAAGCACCCCACAGCTTCTCAAATTTCTGAGGGCATCCCCTGTGCTGGTATATTACCTTCTCCTTCCTGAGCATTTCCCCCACTACATTGATCCATTCTTTCAAACTAGGGGCTTCCTCCGATATCCAATGAGACATTATTAGCTTACGGGCTGTGAATAGAGACCTAATTACCGCCACTCTAGTACCCTCTTCCCATTCCAATTCTTCCAGTATGAGCAGCAGACAATGTTTTGGGTCAGTGGGCAGCGAGACCTGGAACACCCTATTCACGGTGTCCACCACTCCCTTCCAGTATGTGTGGAGCTTCGGGCATCTCCACAGCAGGTGAATCAGGTCCCCATGATCTCTCTTACACCTAGTGCATAGTGGGGTGGGTCGTAGCCCCATGGTAAACAATCTGTGAGGGGTGTAGTACACCCTCAGTAGTAAATACAGTTGCGACACCTTGTGGGAAACATTCAGAGAGCAAATTGGTACAACCCGGAGTGCCTCCTCCCACTGCTCGCCGTCCATCGGGCCCACTTCCCCCTCCCACTTGGCCCTCACTTTCAGCGGGTGTTTTGTCAAGAAGCTATGTAGCAGCATAATATAGCATTGAGATATAAACCCCTTGGTATTAGCTGCCCTTGCAATCAAGTTAAACAAAGGGGTAGGGGGAGGGGGTCCACTCTGAGGCTCTACTCTGGGCCTTCACTGCATGTCTGAGTTGCATATAGTAGAACCTCATCGACTGAGGAAGCCCAAAAAGGCCCTGCAAGGTCTCGAAGGAGAGCAGTTCCCCGTTTCTAAATATCTGCCCCAGATAGGCCACTCCATATCTCCTCCAAAGTGCCCCATGCTGCAGTCTAGCGAGTTCCGGGTATGAGTCATTGGACCAAATGGGACTGTAGTCTGTGAATCCTGTCACCCCCTGTAGATACCTAGCCTTGTTCCAAACTTTTTGAATAAGGTTATATGTCGGGTATTGTTTATTCGGTTTCCCAAAACGCTAGTGATTCCAGAGCAGACGTCACCGACTCACCCCCAACTGTGTGAAGCATCACCAGTTCTGAGGAGCCGGGTCCCTCCCCCTCCCCCTCCTGCCCAGTATGGACTGTACCTATCAAATGCTGCATCTGAGCGGCTATGTAGTACAGCCATGGGTTGGGCAGGGCGAGCCCGCCTTCATCCTTTGGGCACTGGAGATGCTCCAATTTAATCCTAGGTGTGCGGTTTTTCCATATGAGCGAGCGAAACAGTGAGTTAACAATTCTAAATACTTTTAAGGTTATCACTATGGGGGCGTTATGCAGCACATAAAGCAACTGGGGCATGAGGATCATTTTGATCAGGTTCACCCTACCTGCAACTGACAGGCAGAGCGAATTCCACGTCTTAATGCGGTCACGGAATTTTAGCAGCAGCGGGGACACATTCAGTCTTCCATACTCACATATCCTGGGCGTCACCTGGATACCCAGGTATTTGAATGAGGCAGACAAAGGCACCGTAAGAGAGGCCGGTGGGGCCCCCCCTTTATCGATAAGCATCAGTGAGGATTTTGTCCAGTTTATCTGTAGCCCCGAAAATCTACCAAACTCTCCTATTAGGGCCATGGCCCCTCTCAGCGAGCCCTCTACGTCTCCAAGCAGAATCATAGTGTCGTCCGCATATAGCATAATTTTCTCTTGTTTGTCTCCGTATCTAAACCCTACTACCTCCGGGCTGGCTCTAATCTTAATTGCTAGGGGTTCTATCGCCAGGGCAAAAAGTAGAGGCGATAATGGGCATCCCTGCCGCGTGCCCCGTCCCAGGGAAAAAGTCTGCGACACCGCCCCAGACGACCGGATGGCAGCCTGTGGATTATAATATAACAACCGGACCCAGGAAATGTAAGCGTCTCCAAACCCGAACCTCCCGAGGACCTCCCATAAGTATTCCCACTCGACGCTATCGAAGGCCTTCATAGCGTCCAGTGAGAGCAAAGCCCTTTGTCCCATATTATCAGCCGGGGACTGCATATTAAGAAACAGTCTACGCAAGTTGACAGCCGTCGACTTGTTAGGCATGAAGCCCGCTTGGTCCGGGTGGACCAGGCTAGTGATGACCCCGTTCAGCCTAATCGCTAGCATTTTAGCTAATAGCTTGATATCGCTCTGTAGCAGCGATATCGGTCTGTAGGAGCCCGGGTCTAAAGGGTCCTTGTCGGGTTTCAGTATTAACACGATGTTTGCCGTAGCCATAGAGGCAGGCAAAATCTGTCGCTCCCTTGCTGCGTTAAAGACCGTTAAAAGTTTTGGGAGGAGGATGTCCGCATAGTGTTTGTATATCTCCATGGGCAAGCCGTCTGCCCCGGAGCTTTACAGTTGGGGAACTCGGCTAACGCCGCCTGCAGCTCCTCCAAGGTAAAGGGGGCGTCCAGGGCCCTCCGCTGTGCAAGTCCCAGTCGGGGGAAGTCAATGTCATGTAAGTAGGTCAGTAGGTCTGTCCGGGTAAACTGCTCCGTGGGGAGGTACAACGTCTCATAGAATCGTGCTAGCTCTGCCAAAACCAGGTCTGGGGAGTTCACTATCTTGCCCTCCCTAGTTTTGATTGCCCCAATACTGGGAGATCTTTGTTGGGAGTTGGCTATCCTAGCCAGCGTGCGCCCTGTACTTTCGCCCTCTTCAAAGAAAGCCAGTCTGGAGAAAAATAGTTTCCGTTCTGCCTTGGAGGACAGCAGCCGCTCATATGCTGATTGAGCGGACTGCCATGCCTCCCTGGCAGCCTCCGTCGGGGTTTGCACAAAAGTCTCCTCCAGGGCCGCAACCTGTTTTTCAAGGTCCTCTCTGAGCCCGGAAGAGTCCCTTTTCACCCTGGTAATTTCACGGATAAGTAACCCCCTCACATACGCCTTAAATGCGTCCCACCGCTCCGCTGGGGATTCGGCAAACTCTCTACTATCAAGAAACTCCCGCATGCTCCGCTCCACCTCCTCGTGTGACAGGAATAATTTCAGCCAAAAGGCGTTAAACTTCCATGGGGCCCTAGGAAGTGTAGATGGAGGGGAGATAATTAGTCTAGTCACTAAGTGTGAGTGATCTGAGACACTACGGGGCTTATAAACCACATCTGAGATGGATGGGAGCATTGCAGAGTTACTCACTGCCAGGTCTATCCTGGACAGAGTCCCATGCGTTTTGGAGAAGCAGGAAAACTGCCTCTCTAGCGGGTACCTTAACCTCCACACATCAACCCACCCCATCTCATTGAGCAGTCTTAGCAACGGAGATTCCCTCGAAGTGGCAGAGACCCCAGAACCGGGGTGTCTGTCCGCGGAGGGACTCAGCCAACAGTTAAAATCCCCCACTATCAGTAGCGGCAGGTCCGGCCTGCTCTCCAAATAGGCGAGCAACAGCCGGAGCACCGCCACCGTAAACGGCGGGGGTATATAAATACAAGCCAATATACAGTGCAGTTTACCCACCCGGCAATGCAGGAATACAAACCGACCCTCATCATCTACCCGCACATCCAGTTCCTGAAAGTCAATTGAGGCATGTATCATTACACTCACACCCCTAGAGTACGAGGTGTGAGTAGAATGGTAGGCCCTGCCCACCCAAGCATATTTAAGGCAACATTGTGTTTCAGTGGTTAAATGCGTTTCTTGCATACACAGGATCATGGGATGATACTTCTTCAAACAAGTAAACACCATCATACGTTTCAGTGGGGAGCCTAGGCCCCTCACATTCCAAGAGATTATGGGCAGTTCAGCCATTGGAGAAAAAAAAACATGGGTTAACTGGCAAAGACATTCTGAGTGGGGGCGGCTCCCCCCCAAGGGATGGCAATTTCAAGCAGGTACTGGGAGTCCCGGGCATGATTAGGAATATGCAGTCATAGTTCCATGGTGCAGTAGCTGTCAAACAGTGTTCTCGATGAAGAAGGTAAATTTGCAAAGAACTAAAGGCCCGGGCTGACAACGGTTCAGACCCGTACTTCCGGCCTACAATCTGTAAACAACACATTAGTCTGAAAAAAGAAAAGAAACGAGTCCAGGCCGCCAACCGGGCAGACCCCGCGGCTCCAACAGGGAGCGGACCCCCAAAAGGCACATTTCCTCCACGTTTCATGTGGAGAGATCGCATTTTCCTTGCAACTTCACAAGATGACTCAGAGTTCACATCCTAATATAACTTCTCCCAGCAGAACATTGCAGCAACACAGGTGATATGAAAAATATAGAAACTCACTTTTGTGTGGAACTGTAAGAGTGTAGGCAACAGAGTGAGTACCTCCATCAGGGGGGGGGGGGCATCCATCAATCCCCCCATACGTGGGTGCGCAAACAGTGCACTAAAGAGGCATGGCAAAGGAGCCCACCACAGCCTCCGCAGGATCATTCTCCCTCCTCTTCTCTGTCTCGGTGGCGCAGGGCCTGTTCATTGCGATCCAGCCATACCGCAGCATCCTGGGCCGATTCAAAAAAGTGGGTCTGCCGGTCAGCGGTGACCCTCAACTTAGCGGGGTAGAGCATAGCGTAAGGTAGTTGTAGTGCACGTAAACGCCTTTTCACGTCAGAGAACTTGGCTCGCCGACGCTGTACCTCTGCTGAGAAGTCCGGGTAGAAGGACACCCGTACTCCGTTCACCCGGACGTTGGCCTTCTCCCTGGCATGTCTCAGCACCGCCTCCCTGTCCCTATAGTGCAGTAAACGGGCCAGGATGGGTCTGGGGGGTGCGCCAGGCTGCTGTGGGCGACCAGGTGTGCGGTGCGCCCGTTCAACTGTAAAAAATGGGGAGAAGGCCTCCTTTCCAAATACTTCCACCAGCCAATTTTCAATAAAGGTGGTGGGGTCCCGGCCCTCCGTTTTCTCCGGCAACCCCACTATGCGTACATTATTCCGGCGTAATCTGTTCTCGATGTCATCTGCTCTAGCATTAGTGTCTCTGGCTAGCTGATGTGCTGCATGTGCCTCACGAGCAACTGGGGGCAGCTTGTCCTCCACCTCACTCACCCTGCTCTCCACAGCCGTTGTGCGTTCCCGGATCTTTTGTAGATCTTGTCTCAGCAGGGACACGTCTTCTCTGAGGCCCCCAAACTGTTCCTTAAGAGTATTCACTGACGCGGTGCAGACATGAACCGCTCTTAGTATCTCAGCTAGGGTCGGTTGCTCTTGCTCAGGGTCCCCAGTCTCCACACTAGCAGCAGCCGGGAATGCCATAGATTGATCCCCTGTATCAGCCCGATCAACACTTCCCCAGGCCCCCCCATCCAGCTGTCCCTGAGAGGCCTGCGGCTCCGCACCCCCCCCTTCATCCTGATCCGGGTGGCCCCCCAGCTTTTGGGTATAATAGGTCATGTCCCTCGGGTACTCCTTACCCTGTAACTTTGCAGCCTTTTTGCTGGTCCCTTCCTTGGGCTTGTCGGCGCCTCGTGGTGTGCGGAGAGCCTGGGCCGCGCCGGCGCCATCTTGGATTTCTAGCGCCGGCCAATCTTCCTTTTTTTTGGTCATTCCGCGGGTGCAGAGAGCCGGTGGGTGGACCGGGAGGGTGACCGGGTCGGTAGCCAGCGGGAGAGCCGTTTAGATCCGTCGGATCGCTGCTGGGAGAGGATCAATAGCAGGTGCTGCGGAGGAGCTGTGAGACACACGTCTTCTCACATGCCGGTCTTGGCCACGCCCTAACTCTATTGGTTTCTGATATGTTTGTAGGAAAAGGATAGTGGAACTTTTGAGGGTGCCATAAACAAATCAAACCCAATATATAGAAAACATATCAAATGTATTTATACATAGATAAAATCATTAAGATATCACCATACAATAACCATATGTAAGAGATGGACCTCAGTATTTTCTTGCTCTGCGTGTTTCGCAATACGGTGGCTTCCTCAGGAGGTAGACAAAAATGGGAGTGTAGCCTCACATAAAAATAAATAATCAATTAATAAAAACGTACCATCATCCCGGTTAATTGCAAAAAAGGGGAGAGTGGGGGCAGTGGACTGGTTTTGTATTTTATTTACCTTAATGTTGAACCATACTACATGTTTTGTATTCCTATTTGTCTATTCTACAGATTGGTTTGTCCTGATGAAGCAGTGAACTTCCGCGAAACTTGTTGACGTTGACCAATCAATGAAATGTACAAATCTCTGTCTTGTGACTTTTTATCAATAAACTTGTGTTTTACAACTCTGTTTATATTATTTTAATAGTACCGATATAGTCCCTTTATCCAATCATGTGGGTATCCCTGTGGTCTGGCCTCAGCAACCAGTCCACTGCCCCCACTCTCCCCTTTTCCTCAGGAGGTAAGTACTGCATATATGGTCACTGATAACAATATATATCCTATAGACATAAAGTTAGTGGCTCAGACATCAGGAAGATATTGACATTATGAGGTGTTTGGTACACCACAGAGGAGAATATAGGAACTCCAATGGCAATAGGCCAGTGAATCCAATCCAGTCAATCGTCAAAAAATATATTCATCCCAGCATTAGAAAAACTCTCCAATATTTCATGTTCAGGAGATGAATCTTCCAAAGGGAAAATCACAGGCGCCTTCATAGAACAGTGCCACACTTGTCTCCAAAACTGGTTGCTCAATTGGTTTCTGGTGAAACTTTACTTGGCCACATTTTCAATTCTCCAATTCTTACTGCAGGATAAATGGTGTAAATAAATTAGGGTTGTCCCGATATCACTTTTTTAAGACTGAGTACAAGTACCAATTCTTTTTTCATGTATTTACCAATACCGATTACAGATACTTTTTTTTTTATGTCATGTGACAGTTTTGGTAAAAAAAAAAAAGAAGCCTTTCTTAGGTTTCAGGAAAAGGGGACAGCTGTGGCAAGTACCAAGTCCATGGTTCAAAAGTTGGGAGGTATGCTAGTGACAGTATTCAGTGTTCACACATTCTATTTTACTTACCCGAGAAACTCTGTTCTTCGTTCTGCTCGTCCTGCTCTCTGCCCACTCTCCGCCCCTCTTAGCCCGCTCTCAGCCTCCTCTCCGCCCACTCTCTCCGCCCCCCTCACAGCCAGCACTCAGGCCGCTCTCTGCCTCCTCTCACAGCCCGCACTCAGCCCGCTCTCAGCCCGCCCTCTCCGCCCCCTCTCAGCCCCTGCTCGTCTCTTAAAAAAAAGTAGTATCAGTCCTGATACCGATACTAGTATCGGTATCGGGACAACCCCAAAATAAATGCTTTAGAAATGTATGCAGGGGACTATGCAAGTTTCCTGTGTTGACTGTAATAATACTTATGGACACAGTAAGGGCTTGTTCACACTTGACTAAATTTCTAATGCTTAACCACTTCCTTCCCACCTATAGACATATGATATCTGCAGGAGGGATCTCCCATCGTGGGCGAGTGTCATATGACGTCCTTCATTCGGGACCTGATGCGCGTGCCCGGTGGCCGCGATGTCCACGTTCACCCCGCAATAACAGAGCAGGACCGTGGACACACAGATCCACAGCCTGTCGGGTGAGAGGAGCCACATTGGTCTCCTTCCCTTGTGAGTGCCCTCTCCCTACAGTTAGAATCCCTCCCTAGGTAACACATTTAACACTTTGATCGCCCCCTAGTATTAACCCCTTTTACAAGCGTTAATGACAAGTTAAAAACGCTTCCTAAATGCCCAATGCACAGTTTTGAAGCATTTGATGTGTTAAGGTGCATTAAAACTGCTCCATGATGGAAAGTGACAAGAAATAAACACATTTTAATGCACATTTTATTCCACAACCAGACTGCAAAGGCCTACCAGAGCGTTTGTAAAGCGTTATCATAGACTTGAAAAATTGTGTTGATTAGAGGCCTCCTGAATTTACATAAGGCTTCAGTTTTGAAGCGAAGCAACACAGCTCTAACACTTTATACAAAATGGGGGAAACAATATTGTTGCTAGACTGATTTCTGTGTACTCTATCATTCTTTAAAATTCTTAAAAAAAAATATTAATGATAAACTGAAAGTGTGTGTAAATTTGAGCTTGTGCTACTGAGTTCAGTAAACAAAGAGGAATTTTTCAGCCTCCAAGCAGCTAACGATAGCCTGGTAAATATTTGAAAGTAGCCTAGAGTTTTACCTGCTGGCATGTAAATATGAAATATCCAATAGCGGTATTTAATACTTACCTGCCAAAAAAAAAAAGAGAAAACAAAAGTATACATCTGTACACTGATATAGCACTTTAGCAAACATTTAGTTAAAATGTCCTTGAAAGGTATGAGTCACAAACCTTGCTATGCTGCAATTTGATTGAATATGATTTATGTTTCTATTATTAATTAGTTATGCATACATAGAAATAATATTTTTTTTATGTATTTTTTAGGATATAAAGTTTTGTGTTAATCTTTTTATTTTAGGTAGAAGTTACGTAGCAGCTAAATCTGCCTGTATAATCAGCAGCAGAATAAATTGTTAGAACCAAGTGTAGTGGGCACATGGGAACTGATGATGAGTCAAAGTGGAATCTTCTTTGCGTTTGGAGAGTCCTATATTTAAAACTTCCCTGCTCCGGGGATATCAAGTCATGGCTGAATCATCAGAATGAAATCCTTTCCCTCCTGGCATATTACATATTATTCCTTTGTCATTTTGAAGATCATAGCAGGGTCACTTTTAATTATCGTGTTTTCAGTGAATATTTAAGATAATGTACATTGCATAAATTTAAAGAGATGAAAAAAAGGAATATCTGGTCAATGTGCAGGACACATCCCCAAGTGCTCATAATGGGATAATGGTAAACGTAGGAGATTATGTCGTAGTAATGGATTGTGCAACCTTGAAGATAGAAAACAGCACTGCCATGCACTGTGAGCCACAACAGCCCAAGTTTATTATTTCAGACTAAACATTTTAAAAGGGAACATTATTTAGAACATATAAACCTTCACACAAGGTACCTGACTAGCTTTAAGACTAGATACATAAGTTGGTGTTTGCGAGGGATAGGATCAGTGAAGAAGGATCTGTTGTAGCTGATAGTTAAAGCAGAACTCCGGACAAATTTATTTTTCCACATCCTTGTTGCTGATCGCCTACCTTCACCAACTTTTCCATCTATGTTCTTCTGAGCTTTGTAGTTCCTCTGTAATAGGCTGCTGAACTTGCTGAAAAAACGTTATTGCCTGCTGACATCCTGTTTGTAAGACCGCTGGCTGCTATCTCTCTCCTAAGCTCAGCCAGCAGTCTGTAGCCCACTTGTAGTTCTCTAAAAGGGAGCTCTAAAAAACACATTCCTACTAGCACAGTCAGTCAGTCAGTGTCAGTGGGAGAGTAGGACGCTCCGGTCTTCCGCTCGAGTCTGCTCTCGCCAGGGACCAGACAGGCAGATAGTGGCTAGGCAGACTGCTAGGTAGGCTTGCTCTACCCCTCTATCCCTCAAGCAACTCACCATCGGCTTTCCCCCGGCTCTACCTGGCCCCCCTGGCTTCCCTCCTTCACCCCTCTCCAGCAGGTAAGCCATCCACTGAGGTTGCAGGCGGCCGTCCTTTTCAGGACAAGCCACCGCTGCAACTTAAAGCCACGGCTCTCCCCCCTATCCACACCTCCCCTTCTATACCCCCACACTACCAGCCCCTCTCTAACTAACCATCCGCCACCTATCCCTGCAATCCCTGCAATTTTCCGCCGTTTCGGGCGCTTTTTCGGTACCTCCGCGCCGGCCTGGAGGCAATCGCGGCAGCCGCAACTAGGAAAGGCCGGGGCTTCACCCGCGGCCTAGCGGCGCGCCGCTTCTCACCCCCTCCAACCGCCACCAAAGTCCCAAAACGGACCTGATACCCACCCCTTACCCCCTGGAAAGTACCTCACACCCCTGTCTATCAGTCCTGGCCCCAACGGTAGCACCGATCCACCCAATCTGGGAGTTTTTCCAGCCTGGATCCTGCTGCCGATCGGCAGGTCATCTTACTACACAACTTGATCCAGGGTTCGCCCGATCGCCTATCAAGGGGTCAGGAAGGAATTTTTTTCCCTGTCGCTGCATATTGGCGTAGCACGGTCAGGGTTTTTTTGCCTTCCTCTGGACCAAGCCAGGATTGAGGATTCAGTTAATCCTTGACAATCCTTAACCCCCCCCTCCCCCTGGTGTTTGGCGACCATGGTTAATCTGCAATACTCGGCAGAGGCCATTTGGAGTCTGAGGCGATTTGCCGCAATACTACCAGCCATCACCAAAAAAGCCCTTCAAACGGAGCGCCTATTGAGGATCAATCGAAGATCAATTGTCAAAGGTCTCAGCCGTTTTCCCCAACCTAAGCACATATCATGTGCTTTGATCAACACTAGATCGGCAGTAAAACACTGTTTAGAAATCTATGATTTCATCCTACAATACGATTTAGACTGCCTCTTTATTACAGAGAGCTGGCTTACAGCCGACTGTAACACCATTCTAGGAGAATTGGTGCCAGAAAACTACCGTATTATAACGGAAAACAGAATAGGGCAAAGAGGAGGAGGATTGGCGGTGATCCATAAGACGCATCTTGCGATCACAAAACCAGTCCTTCAAAACCCTCTTCCATTCATGGAAACCCTTACTCTACAACTGCAAGCAAACTCCCAGGAGACAGTGCGGATTCTACTCTGCTATAGGCCACCCGGCCCAAAATCGCAGCTTCTCCCTTCATTGACGGACTTTATCTCCACCTATACCCTGAACAGCAAACACCTTTTGCTGCTCGGGGATTTCAACCTCTGGGCCAACTCCCCGCAAGACCCCGTTGCCGACGCCTGCATTGACCACCTGGAAGGATTAGGGCTTCAGCAACTAGTATGTGGGCCCACACATGCTTCAGGTCACACGCTCGATCTTATTTTCAGACACGATCTGGAAATAAAAATCTTGGGAAATGAACCATTGCCATGGACAGACCACCATGCAATTAAATTCATTATTCCCAAATTCCCCCCCTTAATAAAAACATCAAACCCAGTGACAACACACTGGACTAGATGTCAGAAGAAGCTCCACTCGGAACTCTTCAAAGCCACATCTAAAAACAATTCAGCCGCATCTAACGACTGAGGAAACACTGGAGGCCATAAACACAGCCCTATTACAGTCAGCCGACTTAATAGCGCCGAAACGTAAAACCCACATCCGGAAAAATAACGCAGGCTGGTTCAACAACCAGCTGGCGTCACTGAAGCAAGAGCGCAGAAGGGCTGAAGCCGCCTGGAAGAGAAGTCCATCAGTTGAGAACCTCTCCATCTACAAGGCAATAACTAGAAAATACCACAAGGAAATTTTCGATGCCAAGAAAAATTATTTTTCTGAGGCTATGAACAGCGCCCTCAACCGCCCCCGCGAGCTCTTCAAGCTGGTCACTCAGACCATGAATCCAGGATGTCTTGAAGCCCCCAATTCGGACACACAAGAATTTTGCAATGATTTATCGGATTACTTCATTAATAAAATTGAGGGAATCCGGCAAAGCATTCAGCAGAACAACTCCCCCCGTAGCCCCCCCAGTAATTATTCACACAACACCGGCAGTAACTCACCACAATCAGGTAAGTTCACGCTGGAACCCGTCTGTACTCATGACATTAAAAATATCATCGGCGCTCTGCGTAACAGCACTGCGCCGAATGATATCATCCCCACTAAACTGCTGAAGGAATGTGCCGACTTCCTGGCGCCTCCGATCACGCAGCTTATTAACCAATCCTTTAGGGAGGGCATAGTGCCCTCCCAGTTGAAGGAGGGTATAATTCGGCCTATCTTGAAGAAACCCACCCTGGACCCCAAGGATCCACTCCATCGCCGTCCCATAACAGGCCTAAACTCTCTTTCTAAGGTCATGGAGAAAGTAGTGGTACAACAGCTGCAACAGCATCTAGATACCCATAACCTACTTGATCCATATCAATCGGGTTTCCGGGCCGGACACGGGACAGAAACCGCATTGCTCAAGATATGGGACGACGCTCTCGAGGCCGCAGACGAAGGAGAATCTTGTCTCCTGGTTCTGTTGGACCTAAGCGCAGCTTTCGACACAGTAGACCAAAAGCTTCTATTGACTCGGCTAGCTGAAGTAGCCAGAGTCGCAGAAGGCGATTTATCTTGGTTCTCCTCTTTCTTGGAAAACCGTTCGCAAATAGTGAAGTTAGGACCTTTCACCTCTGGAAAACGCACAGTATCATGCAGAGTCCCTCAAGGATCCCCTCTGTCGCCTGTGTTATTCAACATCTATCTTCGTCCTCTTTTTGAAATCATCAGCAGTCAAAAACTGCTCTATCACTCATATGCAGATGACACGCAACTGTATTTCCGCATTTGCAATAAAAAGGATCACCACCTCAATCTAGAGACATGTCTCTCTTTGATAGAGGACTGGATGACCACCAAGAGTTATCTTAAACTCAATGGAGCGAAAACAGAACTTCTCCTGTTTCACGCCAAGCGTAGGAACCAACCAGCAACAACGTGGACACCCCCGCCCATTCTGGGCAAAATCATCACCCCTAGCGCCAAAGTCAAAAGTCTTGGTGTCATCTTCGACTCCCACATGACAATGGACGCGCAAATAGGGTCAGTAGTCAGCGGATCTCACCATCTGCTGCGCCTACTACGCAGACTTATTCCTTTCATTCCTAAAGAAGACGTAGCAGTCGTGGTGGGAACAATTGTTAACTTCAGACTGGACTATGCAAATGCCCTTTACCTCGGACTCCCAAAGTACCAAATCGCTCGTCTGCAAGTTGTTCAAAATACGGCCGCCAGACTTGTGACTGGGAAAAAACCCTGGGAATCCATCTCATCTTCACTGAGAGCCCTTCACTGGTTGCCAATGAAAGACAGAATTTATTTTAAAGCACTCTGTCTAACGCATAGATGTATCCATGGGAATGCTCCCCAATATCTGTGCGAAAAAATAAAAGTTCATAATCCCAATCGCATCTTGCGATCCACCAACCAAAATCTACTCCAGATACCGAAAGCCAGCTACAAGTCCAAAGGAGATAGAAGATTCGCGGTCCAAGGTCCCAGACTATGGAACGCTTTACCAACCAGCATTCGGTTGGAGGAGAACCACCTAGCATTCAGGAGAAAGATCAAGACTCATCTCTTTTGATTCCAAGGGAGACAGGAACAACAAGCGCCCAGAGGCGATTTAGTTCGCATGTGCCGCGCTATATAAGTTTTCATTCATTCATTCATTCATATTTCCTCTAGTGGGCAGAGGGAGTCTTACAGCCCCCCGGTCTGTGCCGCCTATGGAGGAGGTGTCCTCCTCCTCTCTACTCCCTCCTCTGCTCCCTGACAGTCACCACCCCTCCACGCTGGCCCACCCGCAGCCCCCCGCCTGCTATCTCCATGCAGAGCGGGGACTATTAACAGTAATCACTTGTATGACACAACAGGGATCTCCTGCTGTGTCAGGTATAGTATATGAGAACACTGCTTGCTGATGCCTTCCCTCCCGCTGCTATGATTGACAGCACACTGTGCCAATTGTGTCATTTTGGGCACAGTGCCCTGTCAATTATAATGGCATGAGGCGTGGCATCAGTGATCTATTTCTCATATACTATACCTGACACAGCGGGACATCCCCGCTGTGTCATAAAAGTGATTACTGATAATCACACTGGTGGGACTGACCCAGCTGCACTGGTGGGACTGACATGTGGCACAGGTGGGACTGACATGCGGCACAGGTGGGACTGACATGCGGCACAGGTGGGACTGACCTGCGGCACAGGTGGGACTAACATGCGGCACAGGTGGGACTGACCTGTGGCACAGGTGGGACTGACATGCGGCACAGGTGGGACTGACATTTGGCTCTGGTGGTCCCTGACATTCAGCTCTGATGGTCCTATCAAACAGTGTGTTATGTATGGCTTGCTGGCTGAAGAATGAGAGGTGTGATTTATGTTGTCCCAGCAGCCTTTGGTGGAAGCTCTGATTTTGTGAAGGGTCTATAATGGCATAGATTTCTAGCAATTTCATATAATATATATTCAGCGCCTAACATCTCTAACATCTCTAACATGGTCTATGATTGTCTCAAGCATTGAATTGCCAATAAATTACCAATCTCTTGTGATCCTTTGTAGAACTGCTTATAATTAATATTTTTATTATTATTATTGTGGATGTCAGGGGCTGCAGTTGAGGCCCTCTGTATATAATAAGTCTACCAAAGTTTTAGATACTTTATTACACTTTAATGAATTTTAATACACAAAAACACAATATAATACCCATTTTATATATATATATATATATATATATATATATATATATATATATATATATATATATATATATATATATATATATATATATATATGATGTTACGACAATTAGATACCAAAAATGTCACACTTTAAAAATGGCATTTGCCTGTTGAACGACACCAAACTACGGTATCTAAAAGTCCCCATAAGTGATTCTTTAAAGGTTGTCAGTTTACAGTTACACAGGAGGTCTGGAAATATAATTATTGTTCTTGATCTGACTTTTGCTGTGGTACCACATATGTGTGGTGCGATTACCATTTACATATTTGTGCATGAGAATGGGCAGACAGGGGAACTTTAAAAATATATATATTATTATTTACTTTATCTAAAAAATATTTTTTTACACCTCTTTATTTAATTTTTCATACATTTTACTGCAATCACAAGAGATAAACAACATCCCTTGTGACAATATGGGCCGTGACAGGTCCTCTTTATGGGGAGATCAGGGGTCTAATAGACCCCAGATCTCTCCTCTGGCTTCCAATGCAACCAATCAGCCACAGATAGGTCTATGTGGTGACTGGCTAGTAAACACAAAGCTGAAACCATAAGGGACAAAAGCCTTGTTTCTTCCAGTTTCTGACATCACACAGTGGGAGAAACAACATCAGTGTTGAGGTGCTTTTGTGCAGCCCTCTGGACATGTCAGGGGCTACATTTGAGGCCTGCTATAATTTTTCAGTTGACCACCACTGCCCTAATGTTACTAAAATTAAATTGTAACTATTTATTTTTCAAACAATTGCCAGTTTTCCAGTAATCTAAGGAATTCCAAAAAGGTTACATCCTACTCTTCCCATCTAAGATCCTGGTCCCACCCCAGGATTGTGTATTGAGCATTGTGTCACCTATTCCCTACTGGATTTTCTGCATAAACATCTATTTACAAAATCCAGCAATGGTCCAAGCACACACTGCTTAGCTTAAAACTGAAAGAGAAATCTTTTAGATGTCATGGTTGGGATCTTGGTGGGGAACAGCTTGTAGTTAAGTATGCTATGGTTTGATGATTTACTCAAAACGGATTCATCATTTGTGTGTAGTCGTTAAAGTTCCTTACCATATAGACATTGTGGCACTGCATGTTGCACTATTAAAAGATTTACTTAATGGGTAGTTGTAGTATAAAGAGAAAATGTAGCCATTAATATAGCTTTGTCATTTGTTAGTGTTCTTTTGATGGGATATTTTAGAACATTAAAGGCTTCTTAGCATTCAGTCTTGCAGTTTCTTCATAAATATATTGTTATTAAAGGCCATGTTTTCCTTTGTAGACCAAACCTGCACGAAACAGTAACAAAAATCCAATCAAGGAGCCATTTCTACATACTCAGTTAACTTTACAGCTGACAAAAATGTGCCTGCAGGGGACTGACAAATGTCCCTTTAGTATAAATGTTTGCAAAGTAAGAAGTAAGTGTGACCTTATTTTTTAGATTATCATTAACCCAAGGTTGTTGGAGAGAATGTGCCTCTGCATAGATTGGATGGCTTCCTTTTGTCCAGAATTCCAACAAATACCAAGCAAAAGCAATACCTAAACTATTTTGTTAGTACAGATTGACTTGAAGGTAAATAGCTGACGCTGTATACATTTTTTGTCTAACTATTTTGGTGCATATTGGGATTTATTTATTAACGTAGTAACGTAGTATAGCATGTTCACTTTAAAATAAAATGTTTACTTATCTAAGTGATAGAGCTTAGTAAATGAGGGAAAGCTCCGCTGACTTTCATCATCCAATCATGTGCAAGCAAAAATGATTTATTTATTTTTTTTCCTTGCGTGTGATTGGGTATTCTTCACCTCATTTACTAAGCTCTGGAGCAACTGCATTTGAGGAATGCACAGTCTATTTGCCTTTAGTAAATCAACACAAAAGTGTAAATTCACTTTGCATAGAATATCCAATCATTTGACCAATTAAGATTGTTGCTTGCACAATTGAATGATTGAAGTCAATAAAAATTTTTCTCATTCACTAAGCTAGGTGAATTCTCTCCTAGCGTGCAAAATCAGTCTCACTTCTGCAGAGAAAACAATCAGCTTCCGTTACTAAATCCACAATAGTAAAATCAGTGGCCCAGATTCACAGAGCAATTATGCCTGTCTAACTGGTGTTAGACAGGAGTAATTTCAAATTTTGCGCGCCGTATCACTAGTTTGAATCCTCAAACCATGATATGGCGGCTTCGGGCTTCGATCCGAGAGGCTTACATCTTCGTAAGCCTTTCGGATCTACGCTGCGATATTTTTGCGGCCGCTGGGAGGAGTTTGCGTCGTTTTCATGCGTCGGGATATGCAAATGAGTTTTTACGGCGATCCACGAAGATATGAGCGGTCTTCGCAATCGCTTTCGTCTATTTTTTTATACGTACTGTTAGACCAGCTTTTTGCTGGTCTAACGGTGCGTAGCCCATGTTAAGTATGGCCGTCGTTCCCGCGTCGAATTTAAAATTTTTTTTTTTTTTACGTAACTCGTTCGGGAATAGGAATCTCCGTAAACGACGCTACTCAAGAAAAAATGACGTAACAACGTGATTTCGCGCAATGCACGGCGGGAAATTTGCGAACGGAGCATGCGCAGTTCGATCGCCGCGGGAACGCGCCTATTTTAAATGCTTTACGCCCCCTACTCGCGTAGATGGATTGCGACAGGAGAAATACACTACGCCGCCGTCGTTTACTGGACAAAATCTACCTGGATTCCACGTAGAGCCAGGTAAAAAACGGCGGCGTAGTGTATTTCTGATACTCTACGATAGTCTAATTCTATCTGAATCTGGGCCCGTGTGTATATGCAGTAGAGCATGCTTGTTATACTCACTGTTAACCACTTCAATACAGTGCTCTTAAACCCCCTTCTTACCCAGACCAATTTTCAGCTTTCTGCGCTCTCACACTTTGAACGACAATTAAACAGTCATGCAACGCTGTACCCAAATAAAATTTTTTCACACAAATAGAGCTTTCTTTTGGTCGTATTTGATCACCCCTGCGGTTTTTATTTTTTGCTTACTTTTTGCTATAATAAATATTCCCCAAAATATATAAAAAAAATAAAAAATCCTCAGTTTAGGCCGATACGTATTCTTCTACGTATACGTATTACAAAATAGGGGATAGTTTTATGGCATTTTTATTATTATTATTTTTTTACTAGTAATGGCGGCGATCTGCGTTTTTTTTATTGGGATTGCGACATTATAACAAACACATCGGACATTTTTGGGACCAATCACATTCATACAGTGAACAGTGCTATAAATATGCACTGATAACTGTATAAATGTGACTGGCAGGGAAGGGGTTAACCACTAGGGGGCAGAGAAGGGGTTAAATGTGTAGCCTAGTTTGTGTTCTAACTGTAGGGGGAGGTGATTGTGCATAGGGACACAGATCGGTCTCCTCTCTCCCTAAAGGACGTGGAGCTCTGTGTTTACACACAGAGCTCCACGTCCCTGCTCAGTTACTGGGAAATCGCGTGTGCCCGGCGGCGATCGTTGCCCCTGGGCATGTGCATCGGGACCACAGCAAAGCGCGCGCCCCCTAGCGGCTTTAAAAGACAGGACGTCATATGACGTCCTGTCAGAACAACAAAGTCTTCTGCCCGCTGTCATTTGACGGCGGGCGGTTGACAAGTGGTTAAAAAGGCTGCTTGATCCTGTATGCACAGATCCTCCCTTCCCTACACTGTCCCCTTGGACATGTCTGGATAAGACAAAGCCTTTGGGGTCAGGCTGCATGTACTCAGTTTGGTGTGCATTGCTAGATAGATTTGTTTTTATTTGGAGAGTGCATGTGATCAGCACAGGGCCAATTGGCACTGTCCAGACAGAGGGTCAGGGGTCTTGCATCCTGATAGGACAGCTCAGTGCAGTATGAAAACTCCTCCTACAAGCTTTACCAGGAACTGATATTAATGCTGCTATAAAGACTGCTATATACTGCTGATGAGAAAGGGTATTTAGCACTTTATATTTACTAAAATTATTGATTTCCATGTTCTGTGTGAGACCAGATATATTGAATGCAATAAAAACATAGGTATATATGAGGTGTGCACAATAGGATGATGAATATAAATACAATAAAATATTTATTGCAGAAATGATCACACATGAAAGGGTAGCATAAACAAAGGCAAAGCCGATACAATTTTGCACATGGGTGAAGATTGCATTACATTTGAAATAGATGAATATACGTGACAACTAGAACACGCAACGCATTTCGCGAGATGTGACACGCTCTTCAGGGGTGGATGCATGTAGGATATACAGTACAGACCAAAGTTTGGACACACCTTCTCATTCCAAGAGTTTTCTTTATTTTCATGACTATGAAAATTGTAGAGTCACACTGAAGGCATCAAAATTGTGAATTGACACATGTGGAATTATATACATAACAAAAAAGTGTGAAACAACGGAAAGTATATTTCATATTCTAGGTTCTTCAAAGTAGCCACCTTTTGCAGCAGACACATCTCTAGATCAACTGTTAAGAGGAGACTGTGTGAATCAGGCCTTCATGGTAGAATATCTGCTAGGAAACCACTGCTAAAGAAAGGCAACAAGCAGAAGAGACTTGTTTGGGCTAAAGAACACAAGGAATGCATATTAGACCAGTGGAAATCTGTGCTTTGGTCTGATGGTCTGATGAGTCCAAACTTGAGATCTTTGGTTCCAACCACTGTGTCTTTGTTACTGTTACTGATCAAAATTTTTGTGTTCGATTAATCGTTTTTTTTTTTTAATCGATTAATCGACTAATTTCGATTAATTATAACGCACATACAGATCCAACTACTTTTAGCTGATCTCCTTGCAGGCTGATTGCCAGTGCAGCTACCAACCACTGGAAAAATGGAAGGCAGGATACAAAAAACACACAAAGGCAGCACTCGATGGGAATAGCATTAAAACTTTTATAGTCTTCATGTAGATAACTAAATAAATATTGCGCTGGAGATAAAACCGATGTAGCTACATAAACTGTAAAAAGTGTGCGAGTAATACCAAACAGTACCAAAAGCAGTCATAAAAACATGTAGCTAAGTATGATACTGGTATAAAAATGTGTACAACGATACCACTGCTGAATCCAGATGAGGAGAGGTTAACATCAGTCCGTCGGCATGTAGATGTCCCATGAAGGGAACTATCACAACTCCCAGTGGATGGTTGTAGAATCCCAGGTTAATAGAGGAAAGTGTAACATCCCTTGCGTGTGGCAGATAATAAGGTCCCGCCGGCATGCAGATATGAAGGCACAGCAAAGGAGCCCTTCAGATGGACACGGCAAGCCCCGCCGTGTCCGTGACGTTACCGGATTTCCGAGCCTGAAGGCCCAGAAGCCGGCGGAGAGGTGAGTATCAATGAAAAGAATTCTAATCGATCAAAAATTTTGATTGATCAAACAGATTAAAGATTAATCGATTAATTAAAAGTTAATTTGCACAGCCCTAATAAAAAGCAGTAAAGAGGCCAATTGCCCAAAGTGCTAGCAATCAAAATTAAAGGGTTTTCACAAAAACAGGGATGTTTGTAGATAAAAACAAACTGTGTGGCTCTGACTAAAGTTGAATAATGCCCTTACTATAGGTGTAGGACATTTATGTACCCTCTGAAGCCTGACTGGAATATTCCCAGGATGTTACTACGAAGTTGCTAAGTGAGACCTAGTTGTAACTGTTCAACCCCTTCAGCACAGGAGTGAGCTTTTTCCCTGATTCAAACCCCTCACATGCTCTTTCTCTCCCCTAATGCAGAAGTTCTGAGCTCAGAATTTGAGAGCTCACTTATCAACATCCTAGGAGTATTCCAGTCAGGCTTTAGGAGTTATGTGAATACACTTCACATAAGGGCATTATTCAACTTCAGAGTTGTACAAATAGTTTTTATCTACTTATTTGCATGGACAGTTTTTTTTTTAAGGTAAACAAACCCTTTAAAGAACCTTTACATTTTTAAAAAAAAACATTTGAATTTTTTTATTTATTTATTTACCAGAAATGGCCGTTGCTAGGCCATCTTCCTAATCTGCCACTTCCTTCTCCGCGGCGCTCCTTGGTCTCATCCTCTCATTGCCTCCTGGCAAATGTGTCACACTGTCTTCTGGGATCCGTGTGTGTCCCAGAAGACAGACACCCATTCACAAAACGCTGCACGACTCGCACATGTGCAGTAGGAAAGGGACAGTGAAGCCACAAGGCTCCACTGCCTGTTTCCCTTCGTGAGAATGGCGTTAGGATGGTGGAGCGGCACTCCGATCCGATGAATGGATCAGCCTGGTGGGGGCAACATAGCGGGCTCCCTCAACAGGTAAGTGTCCTTATTAAAAGTCATCAGCTACAGTGTTTGTAGCTGCTGACTTAAAAAAAAATGCAGCTGGAACACCACTTTAATCTCTCCCTATGCAGTTTTCCCCATTCTTTCTTTACAGCCGTATAAAATATGTTGATGCCATGGCTGCCTGTGCCCTTCCTTTTATAGTGAGTGGGGCTGGTTCATCCTTTTATTATTGTTATTAGGTATGACTCACTAAAGCGACCTAATTTTTCTTTAACAAAACTAAAATCTAGGTTGACAATTATGATGGGGTAACTGACAATAACTATAGTAGGTAACTGACAATAACTATAGTAGGTAACTGACAATAACTTTCAATGTGTATAATATAAAAATATAGAAAGTAAGACCTTGTTTGTTATGAAATACATTTTCCATGGGTCTTTGTATTTCCTTCTAAATTTATCTAGTTAGTTTTGCCATTTCTCTAGCTAGTGGAACAAGTTCATGACACACTTTATTTTTGAAACTCTAGGCAAAACACCTTAATAGTTTGTCCCCAAACATGGAGGTTATTCAAAATTAGAACAATGGGCAGCCGTGTACAGATTCGGGCAATCTCATTTATGAAAGCCAAGCAGAGCCATGGGATCTGAATCTACTTATTATATACCAACAAACATTTATTCTTCATTGTCTTATACAAACCTGCACTAACCCAGGAGACTTTATTAAATCAGCAAGTAAAAGTACTTGTGATGACTATTGTAATTTAATCTGCTGTCTTACTTTAAAAAGAATATCAAAGACCAGCATTTTACAGTAAGATGGGAAAATTATGTATGAAATTCTTTCAATTTGTACTAGTTTAAGCAAAAGGATAAGAACATTGCCAAATTGCATATGTTTGGAACATAAAGAAAAATGAAGTCTTTCACCATAGGGGTAGATTTACTAAAGCTGGTGCACTCAGAATCTGGTCAGGAAACTGGTCAGGATTAAGGATAGAATGCATTAAAGGGTTTGTAAAGGAAAACATTTTTTTTTATCTTAATAGCTTCCTTTACCTCAGTGCTTTTCAATAATTTTCTGTCATGCCCCCCCTAGGAAGAAGAAAACATTTCGCGCCCCCCCCCGCGCGCGACTGTAAATAGTATCATAACGGTGGTACTGGTGGGCGCACGGTGGTACTAGTGGGTGCACGGTGGTACTGGTGGGCGCACGGTGGGCACGTGGTACTGGTGGGCACGTGGTACTGGTGGGCACAGTGGTACTGATGGGCACAGTGGTACTGGGGGGCACAGTGACACTGGGGGGCACACTGTGGTATTGGGGGGTCTCACTGTGGTACTGATGGGCACAGTGGTACTGGGGGGCACAGTGACACTGGGGGGCACACTGTGGTATTGGGGGTCTCACTGTGGTACTGGTGGGCACTGTGGTACTGGTGGGCACACTGTGGTACTGGTGGGCACACTGTGGTACTGGTGGGCACACTGTGGTACTGGTGGGCACTTTGGTACTGGGGGGCACAGGTGATCCTGGGGCACTGATTTGTTACCTTTTTTTTCCAAGTCCCAGTCCAAGTGTTTCTCTCTCCCTCCTCACACGCGCTGTCTGTGTGAGGAGCGGAGAAGTCGGCAATGAGAGATGATCTCATATGTTTACATATGAGATCATCTCCCATTGGCCGCACAGATCGCGCTGTAAATAGCCGCTGTTATTGGCTATTTATCACGATCTGTGTTTGGCTGTGTCCGAGGGACATGGCCAGCACAGGAGTTTCCCGTTGCGCGCTCGGGAGCGCGCGCTGGGGATTCAGGGCTGCGCTGCGGCCGTACAAATTCGTACGACCGTCAGCAAGTAGTTAAATGAGCCCCCCTTTACGGAGCCTCGCGGCCCCCCTGGGGGGCGCGCTCCACTATTTGAGAAGCACTGCTTTACCTTAATGCAGTGCTATTTTTATGTCCTCATTGTTCGTTTTTGCTCTCAAGTTGCTGTAATTCTTCTCTGATCCCCACATTTCCTGGTTGTCTGTTTCCTGATGACCACAGTGTTGGGAGCTTTCTCTCTGTGGTCACTAACTTCAAGGAGGTGTGATTACTGTGTGTCTAGTTTCTAGTTTCATTTTCCAGACCATCACTGCTCTATGGCTCTGTCTGCTCTGTATGGCAGAGAGGCAGGAAACAACATGCAAAAACGAAACTAGAAACTACAGGTACATTATATGATTGATTTGTATCTATTTTTAATCGTTTTAAAAAGGAATCAGTTAACTATTATGTCTCTATACCCTGTAAACAGTCATTTTTAGCAAAAAAAAAATCTATTTACAACTTGAAGGTTTACAACCCCTTTAAAGCGGAGCTCCAGCCACGGTAAAAACATTTTTTAAAGTCAGCAGCTACTAACAGTGTAGCTGCTGACTTTAAATAAAGACACTTACCTGTCCTAGGCGCCCGCGCTGATGGGCCCCCCGATGCCGGTCCCACGATCGCTCCGGGTCCCGCGCCGCCATTCACACTATGGGAAACAGGCAGTGAAGCCGTACGGCTTCACTGCCCGTTTCCTACTGCGCCTCCGCGAGTCTCACGCTGGCTTGTGAATGGGCGCGCTGCTCTCTGAGAACACACACAGTTCCCAGGAAGCAGCGCGCCCATTCACAAGGAGAAGGAGAAGAAGAAAACACACCGCGGATTAGGAAGAGGCAGATTACGGACTTCCGCATAGCAACAGCTATTTCGGGTGAGTATTTTTTTATTTTTTTTTTCAGGTTTTATTTTTTTATTTTTTTCAAACAACATTGTAAAATGTTGTTATACTGGGTGGAGCTCCGCTTTAACATACGGCTTAAACTGTCGTCGGCCACAAAGTTAACATTACTTAGCACACATAATGATCATATTTTGAAATAATTAATTTGTTACTCAATTGCACAATAGGGAATAGGAACACCTCGTTCTAGAATAGAATGTACATTTACATTGAAAGCAACAGGTCCAAACTAACAATTAGGAACCATTCCGTGTTCCTCCCTATCATGTGATCACCACCACAGAAGATTGTAGAGATTATATGGGTTTGTTTGTTTGCAAACATGATTGCGTCAACTGTCTCTGAAATAAAACTATCTGTAATGTAAAATGACTAAAAATATATATTCTGTTTATTTGTCTGCTTATAAAAAAATATGAGCAGGGTATTTAGTAAATAGTATTTAGTAAAGCAGTGTACCACATTATATGTCCTAAAAAAAAAAAAAAAAGTAAAGTTATTTAGGCAAATTAGGCAAGTTAAAGTGATTTTTTTCTATAAAAATAACAAACATGTTATACTTACTGTCTCTGTGCAGTGGATTTGCACAGAGCAGCATGGATCCTCCTCTTCTCGGTTTCCGGGTCTCAGGTCCCTCCTTGGTGCTCCTGGCCCCTCCCAGCAGCTTGCTATGTCCCTGTGTCCATTCAGACATGGTGCCATGGCCTGGCCATGCCCTCTCCCTCTCCTGATTGGATAGCCAACTTTGATTGACAGCAGTGGGAGCCAATGGCGCCACTGCTGTGCCTCAGCCAATCAGGAGGAAGAGTCTCTGATGGCTGAGACATTTGTGGACATTGTTGGACAGAGATTATGCTCAGGTAAGTATTAGGGGTGCCGAGGGGGGGGGGGCTGCTACACACAGAAGGCATTAAGATAAAAAAAACCTTCTGAATTTACAGCCCCTTTAACACTTGCCAACCAGCTCACGTAGATATACTACGGCAGGTTGGGTATCCTGCACAAACCTACATACCTGTAGATCGGTCTATGCAAGGAGGATAGCGTGGCCACCAGGTGATGTCCCATTCTGCCAGATGGCATGACAGAGATCACTGTTCCCAGTGATTGGGAACAGTGATCTCTGTCATGTTCCAGTAAGCCAAACCCCTCTTTTTACCATCCCCTCTACAGTTAGAACACACCCAGAGGACACACTTAACCCCTAATGTTAACCCCTTCCCTGACAGTTTAATTTTTACATTGATCAATGCATTTTTATAGCACTGATTAATGTAATAATTAGGGTTGTCACGATACCGATACCAGTATAGGTATCGGGACCGATGCCGAGCATACTTGTACTCCCGAAAATACCCCCGATACCAGAATAGAATACTTTTTTCGCCAAACGCCGCCGAAAGCCGCCGAACGCCGCCGCCGCCGCATCGAAACCCGCCGATGCAAGGGGTTAAACATCGTGCGGGAACATCACAGCTTTCATTTGAATAGCTGTAGTGTTGCCGTCCGTATAGACACTCCCCCTTGCTCGTGATTGGATGGATGATCATGATCTGTCCAATCCCGAGGAAGGGGGAGTGTCTATACGGGCGGGAAAAATACAGCTATTCAAGCTGTGATGTTCCCCGGGCGGCGGCGGTGACTAGGTAGGGGAGACATGGCTGGGGGACTTCATATATGGCTGCATTTGTGGGGTACATGGCTGCATATCTGGGAGACTTGGCTGCATTTGTGGGGTACATTGCTGCATGTCTGGGAGACTTTGCTGCATGTGTGGGGTACATGGCTGCATATCTGGGAGACTTTGCTGCATGTGTGGGGTACATGGCTGCATATCTGGGAGACTTGGCTGCATTTGTGGGGTACATGGCTGCATATCTGGGAGACTTGTCTGCATTTGTGGGGTACATGGCTGCATATCTGGCAGACTTGGCTGCATTTGTGGGGTACATGGCTGCATATCTGGGAGACTTGGCTGCATTTGTGAGGGACATGGCTGAAGGGACATGGCTGCATATGTGAGGGACATGGCTGCATATGTGAGGGACATGGCTGCATATGTGAGGGACATGGCTAGAGGGACATGGCTGAAGGGACATGGCTGCATATGTGAGGGACATGGCTGAACGGACATGGCTGCATATGTGAAGGGCATGGCTAGAGGGACATGGCTGCATATGTGAGGGGCATGGCTAGAGGGACATGGCTTAAGGGACATAGCTGAATATGTGAGGGACATGGCTAGAGGGACATGGCTGAAGGGACATGGCTGCATATGTGAGGGACATGGCTAGAGGGACATGGCTGAAGGGACATGGCTGCATATGTGAGGGACATGGCTGAAGGGACATGGCTGCATATGTGAGGGACATGGCTGAAGGGACATGGCTGCATATGTGGGGGACATGGCTGAAGGGACATGGCTGCATATGTGAGGGACATGGCTGAAGGGACATGGCTGCATATGTGAGGGACATGGCTGCATATGTGGGGGACATGGCTGAAGAGACATGGCTGCATATGTGAGGGACATGGCTGAAGGGACATGGCTGCAGGGACATGACTGCATATGTGAGGAACATGCCTGGAGGGACATGGCTGAAGGGACATGACTACATATGTGAGGGACATGGCTAGAGGGACATGGCTGGAGGGACATGGCTGCATATGTGGGGGACATGGCTGCATATGTGGGGGACATGGCTGCATTTGGGGACACATTTAAAAAAAAGTATCGGTATTCGGTATCGGCGACTACTTGAAAAAAAGTATCGGTACTTGTACTCGGTCCTAAAAAAGTGGTATCAGGACAACCCTAGTAAAAATGTCACTGGTCCCCAAAAAGTGTAATTTGGGGTCAGATTTGTATAGAAAATCGCAGATCGCCGCTATTACCAGTAAAAACAATAATAAAATAAATAAACATACATAAATCTATCTCGTAGTTTGTACACATGTTAACTTTTGTGCAAACCAATCGATATACGCTTATTGTGATTTTTTTCCAATTAGATTTTGATTTTAGGCTGTAACTTTAGAAAATATGGAAATGGAAGGAAAGGTGAAAACTTGTGCAAAGAATGGTCTTTTCATGAACTCAACTAAATGTGTTAGAGTAAAAGAAAAACATACTTGGGTCACATGGCAATACTTAATGTAGCCCACTCCATTAGCATTATGTTACCAATGGCCATATTATCAAAGAACTGCAAAGTCATTAGGAAGCTACAGTATGCCATATTACCATATATGGTTGTTGAAGTTTTAATCCAGAAATTTAAACTTCTCCCCATTCTTATTTTTTTGAGTGTCCATAGGCCTCCTGTCTCATCTTTGTGTTTAGTTCAGGGGATCTTAAACCTATGTGTGCAGCTCCTTGGGCATCTAACCCTCTGTTTTGTTTATTTCCTGGGATCACTGTGCACAGCAGCCATTTCCGGTGCTACACACACATATTTTCAAATTAGTCTCATTTTAAGATGATGTGCTGTGTATTTCTGCTGACAAACATATAGATAAGCAGTTAGTGTACTGTAATAAAGACAGTAGTGACTGGGACTAATAAAAACAAAAGGGAATTTTCCAGTAGTCTCATCATTCACTCTCTTACAATTGTACCTCTGCATGTATTAACAACTTAAAGGGTCACTAAAGGAAAAAAATGTTTTGCTAAAATGACTGTTTATAGGGTAGAGAGACATAATAGTTAACTGATTCCTTTTAAAAATGATTAAAAATAGATAAAAATCAATCATATAATGTGCCTGCAGTTTAGTTTCATTTTTAAACTGGTTTCATGTTTCTGTGAAGTAAAGAGACACACAGAACAAAAACAAACAAATACAGGGCAGTGTTTTGTTTTTAAAATGAATCTGATTGGTTCCGAGGAGTTTTAGACACACAGTAATGACAGCTTGGACCACAGTGAAAAGCTGCCATGAGATTTTTCATAAGGAGCCAGGTAAGCAGGAAGTTTGGAGATCAGAGCAGAATTACAGCAACTTCAAAGCAAAAAAAACAAACAATGAGGACATGAAACCAGGACTGCAGTAAGGTAAAGGAAGCTATTTAGCAAAAAAATAAATCTTTTGATGATCCTTTAAGCCACTGTATGCACACCTTGCTAAGAATAAAATAATTCTGATTTACTTCAAAAAGCAATATTTTCTGGATTATGGTACATGAACAGATCGTAGCTAAACTTATTGATAAAACTGAGAGGTTTATAGCCATTTGGGAACCCTGGGCTTTTGTAATATTTCTCTCATACCAGGAATGTTGCCTGGAGAACCGAACGTTTGCGCCATTGCCTGATGGAGCTGGCGCACTTCTCTTCCTCTCTTCCTCTCTTCCTCTCTTCCTCTCTTCCTCTCTTCCTCTTGTCTTCATTCATTCCTTTTCTACGCTTTCTTTTCTTATTCTTTCTGCCACCTCCCTTGGTGCTTCTACTGTTGCTTAGTTGTTTGGTTATTCTTTTTATTGCTGAGACTGACTCCTCTAGAATCCAACTCACGAGGCTGAATTTACACTTTTATTGTAATCGCCATCCTCAGTCTCCCACATAGTGGTGATTTACTAATAGCCGGGGGTAGGTTCACTTTTCCCGAGAGGCACTGTGATCCTGTTGGGGCCTATCGGGGACTGGGAACCGTTGCACCTGCCCCGTTTGGGCCTTCTCTCTGAAATGTTTCAGAGTGGTTAACTGTTCGATAATAGGTAAATTCGCCTTGCCTGCGGATGGCCGCTGTTAGCATGTTTTACTCACTTACTTCATTGATGTAATGTTTGTGTGATTTCTACCCCAGGATTCGGAAGATATTGGCCCAGATTCACAGAGCGATTACGCCTGTCTAACTGGTGTTAGACAGGAGTAATTTCAAATTTCGCGTGCCGTATCACTAGTTTGAATCCTCAAACCATGCTTCGGGCTTCGATCCGAGAGGCTTACGTCTTCGTAAGCCTTCGGATCTACGCTGCGATATTTTTGCGGCCGCTGGGAGGAGTCCGCGTCGTTTTCAGCGTCGGGATATGCAAATTACTTTTTACGGCGATCCACGAAGATACCAGTGGTCTTCGCAATCGCTTACGTCATTTTTTTGCTACGTACTGTTAGACCAGCTATTTGCTGGTCTAACGGTGTGTAGCCCATGTTAAGTATGGCCGTCGTTCCCGCGTCGAATTTAATTTTTTTTTTTTTTTTACGTAACTCGTTCGGGAATAGGAATGTCCGTAAACGACGCTACTCAAACAACGAAGGACGTAACGACGTGATTTCGCGCAATGCACGGCGGGAAATTTCTGAACGGAGCATGCGCAGTTCGATCGCCGCGGGAACGCGCCTATTTTAAATGCTTCACGTCCCCTACTCGCGTAGATGGCTTGCGCCGGGAGAAATACACTACGCCGCCGTAGTTTACTGGACAAAATCTACCGGGATTCCACGTAGAGCCAGGTGAAATACGGCGGCGTAGAGTATTTCTGATACTCTACGCGAATCTATTTGTATGTGAATCTGGGCCATTGTCTTTAGCCTGAATTATTGAAAAAAAAAAGCAATATTTTTCTACGATAACGTCTACCAGTATTTTATCCACCTACGTTGTATCATGTTTAATAGTTATTTTGCATTCTCTAATGTTACTGGAACTTAACTATTAGAGCTTCTAATACCACACAAAAATCTCATAAAACAAAGACGACTTTTGCATGGATATTTTAAGGATCCATTTTCAAAACCAAAAAAGAAATCTTTAATCTGTGGAAAGTAAAGCTGACACATGTGTGTATATATAGCAAATAGGAACATGTTAATTAGTTTTCCATTTCATCTAAAGCCAGTAGTGAAGCGATGTATATAGTGCATCAGAGAGTCATTAGGGAAGACTTTACCAGAATATGTTTCCTTTCTTACGTATAAAGAACTTTTTGACCAGAATCATATTGTGCAACAAGCTCTAGTGCTTTTCCTTCTTCCTATGGCTGAACTAGTGTTCTGATTTCTAAATATAACATCATTGGACAACCAACTTAACAGAGGTTTACAATGCCAATATTTTTTCGGGAAAAACAAACAAAAAGACCTAGGCAACCCCTTAGTACAGGCATACTCAACTTTTAAGTACACAATGGGGTTTATTTACTATCGCTAGAGAGTGCAAAATCAGGCTCACTTCTGCACATATGAGCTTCTTACCCCAGCTTGTTCAATTAAGCCTGGTAATAAAACCTGGAAGCTCATTGGTTTCTATGCAGAAGTGAGCTGAATTGTGCACTCTCTAGCGATAGTAAATAAACCCCATTGTGTACTTAAAAGTGGGGTATGCCTGTACAATACAGCCAAAACACAGGGCCAAACAAAACAATACAACCAGTGCAGCTGTGTCCTAGCACTGCCTAAAATTACAGAGACCAACTATAGCTGAACTCCCCCCTCCTAGTCAAACTCATCACCCTTGTAACCAAGCTGCTTCCAAGTATACAAGAACAGAGTTCTCTCTTTCTTAGATGTCTAGAGTAGACCATGATGTGGTCGCTTAGTTGACATTGCCAATATTAAAGTAGGTCTGCATTCAAAGCTAAGTTTTTGTTGGTTCATAGTAGGCAGCTTATACCTATGTTTAATGCCGAGTACACACGATCGGATTTCCGATGGAATAAAATCCCATGGAATTTTTCGTCGGAATTCTGACTTTCATTAGTCTTGCCCACACACGATCAGACTAAATTCCGACCGTCCAAAACGCGGTGACGTAAAACACTACGATGAGCCGAGAAAAATGAAATTCAATATTTCCAAGCATGCGTCTACTGTACTTGATTCTGAGCATGTGTGGATTTTTCTCCGATGGAATTCCACGCAGACGATCGGATTTTTTTTTTCCATCGGAAAATTTTAAAACATGTTCTATTTTTTTACACCGATGGAAAAAAGTCAGATGGGGCCCACACACATAGGGAAAAACGATCGTGTGTACACGGCATTAGCCCATCTTTTTTTAGTAAGGACTATGACGTTTTCTTCAAATGGTTTCTTCTCCTGTCATTTCTATCTGTCTGGGGCTGACATCTACTTTTGAGAGCAGAAAATAGCTGGAGCAGCAAGAGATGAGGTCAGCTTGAAACATAACTTAAAAAAGGGAAAAATGTATTTGTATTCATCAAGAAACTATTATTCGATGAGAGCATGGCCACTTTAAAGGCCTTACAAGATTTTCCTGTTAGAAAGAACCACTCTGGAACCGGAATCTCTCATGCCCCGTACACACGATCATTTTTTGTGATGAAAAAACCCGAAGTTTTCTGTGAAGTAAAAAACGACGTTTTTGAAACGTCACTTTTCAAAGACGATGTTGCATACACACCATCGTTTTTTTCACAAAAAGCGAGGTTACGTTCACCACTCTTTTCCATTGAAGCTCGATTCATAACTAGCTTCTGGGCATGCGCGGGTTGAAAAACGTTGTTTTAAACGACGTTTTTGCTACACACGGTGACTTTTTGTGAAACAAAAAACGACGTTTTGAAAAACGACACAAAAAATTCAAGCATGTTGGAATTTTTTTTTGGTCGTTTTTTTGAAGACAAAAAACAACGTTTTGCCCACACACGATCAATTTAAATGACGTTTTAAAAAACAACGTTTTTTTTCATCGCAAAAAATGACCGTGTGTACGCGGCATTAGAGATTTAAGACGTAAGTAATCAATCAACAGATACCCATCCAATATGGAAGATCAATATTTGGAAGGGTTGAACTTTAAGTATCACCTCAAGTGAAAGAAAGAATCTTGTTTTATTCAGGCCTGGCTAGAATGCTTACATTTGTGTTGAGTACAATAAATAATATTCACTTGGAGCCATAAAAGCCTTGAACTTAAACTATATTTTAAATGTCAATCCTCTTTTTATTTTGTCAAATACATATAGCAAGTGTCGCCTGCCTTTTGTTGATGTTAAAGGGTGAATAACCCAGTAGAAATGAAAGTTCTTTTAAAAGTATTTTTTTTCAAAACCTCTCTGATCTTTCCTCAGTATGGAGTTTTCAAGCAGCAGAGCTGCAAAGATCAACTCTTCTGGGATAATTCTCCAATATCAGGTGACTCTTTGCCTAAAAAAAAACTACCAATTACACTGTCCATGAAACTTGAAAGATGTATCTGCTTTCCAAGAATAATCCTATAGTGGATATTTCTTCTTACATTTTGTCATAGTATAAGCTGTTATTTTGAAATATGTTGGAGTTGATTTACTAAAAGCAAATAGCAAATTTGCAAGGAAATGTTCATACATCAAGGGAATTTTCCCTTAGCTTAGTGAATGAGGTGATGCTTTGCTGAATTCCATCATGCGATCAAGTGCAGGCAAAAATAGTGATTTTTTTTCCTTGCTTTTGACTGGGTATTTTTTTTTTTTGCAAAGTGAATTTAGACCACATTCACCAATCTAAAGGGAAAATTCTAGTGCAAAGAGAAAATGTCCTTGCTAAGGGAACAGCCTACCTGCCTTCAGTAAATCAACGTCATTGGATTCATTCAGATGTGTAATAACAGTTTTCTTGATCTGCATGCTGGATGCACTTATAAATAGGTTACCTTCATTGTTTTATACAATCTATAAATCTAACAGGTAAGTCCACCTGTGCTAATACAGGAAGTCCCTGAGTTACAAGCATCCGACTTACAAACGATCCTCTAGGATGGGAAATTCATCGTTCCGTCCTTCGAGGTTCCCGTTCAGCTGTCGAAAAGCTCATCGAGCCAAATTTCCCCATAGAACAACGAGGAAATAGAGAGCATGTTCTTTTTTTGGCTCGACGAGCTTCCCGACGGGATGCTCAGCGAAAAGTGTACACACGACCTTTTTCTCGGCAGAATACGTCTCCCATCGAGGTTCTCGCTGGATTCTGCCGAGGAACTCGGTCGTGTGTACGGGGCCTAATAGTTATCGTGGGAAAAAGGTGTCTCCACTGAAGCTTTATCACCAACATTACAGGGGTTTTACCCTTCCCTATGCTATCCAAAAAACAAAAACAAAACATTTTTTGGGCTGGAGTTAAGCCTTTTACACACGACCGAGGAACTCGTTGTAAATGAAACATCGTTTTCCTCGACGAGTTCCTTGTTAGGCTTGTCGAGAATCTTGTCAAGCTTTCTTTGCGTACACACTGTCAAGACAAAATCTCGTCGTTCTCAAACGCGGTGACGTACAACACGTACGACGGCACTATAAAGGAGAAGTTTGATTCCACTGGCGCCACCCTCCTGAGCATGTGTGGGTTTCTAAGCATACACACGAACGTGTTTCTCGTCAAAAACCAGCCCAACGAGGAACACAATGAGGAAATTGAGACTCCTGACGAGGAAAAAGAGAACTTGTTCTCTTTTTTTCTCATCGAGTTCCACGACAGTTTTCTCTATGAAAAACATACACACGACCGTTTTCCTCGGCAAAAAAGCTCTGCCAGCAAGTTTCTTGATGGATTCTGTCGAGGAAAACGGTCGTGTGTACGAGGCCTGACACCAAAAATGTACCTGTTCCAACTTACATACAAATTCAACTTAAAAGAGTTGTAAAGGTCCGTGTTTTATCACCTTAATGCATGAGTCTTCAAACTACGGCCCTCCATTTGTTCAGGAACTACAATTCCCATCATGCCTAGTCATGTCTGTGAATGTGAGTGTGTTTCAATGCCTCATGGGATGTGTAGTTCTACATTAGCTGGAGGGCCGTAGTTTGAGGATCCCTTATGCATCCTATGCATTAAGGTGAAAAACACCTGGCAATGACGGTCCCCCATTGTGAAAGCAATTCTATTGATATTAGCATTATTCCGATGAAGCTGACTTTCATCAGTCTTGCCTACACACCATCAGTTAAAAATCCATTCGTGTCAGAACGCGGTGACGTAAAACATTACGATGTGCTGAGAAAAATGAAGTTCAATGCTTCCGACCATGAGTCGACTTGATTCTGAGCATGCGTGGATTTTTAACCGATGGACTTGCCCACAGACGATTGTTTTCTTTCTATCAGTTTTTTAACCATCAGATAATTTCTAAACAGGTTCTAAGTTTTTTCACAGATGGAAAAAAAAAACGTTAGGGCCCACACACGATCCGTTCGTTTGATGAAAACGGTCCATCGGACCGTTTTCATCAGACGAACCAATCGTGGGTACGTGGCATTGATCTCAAAAAGGAAAAAGAAAAAAAGAAACAACTATTGTTGGTATTTTTTTATTTTCTTTTTTTGCATACTGTCACAAGTCAGTGTCCCTAATTACCACCATACAAGTTATATTATGACACCGTACTGCACTGGTTACAGTATATAAAAAAAATTGTGTTTTTTGTTTTTTTTTTATACAAAGAAAACTTGCATAGTATAAAATCCAAGGGTTGTTTATTCTAAAATTTAAAAATGCGCACTTACAATGCAGATGAAAGTTTGAAGCATGTAATAAATCGAGCCGGCTGGCTCCTCGATATGCATGTCCGTCTTCCGGGTTCAGCTGGTAACGCGGTGACGTCAGAACGTCGCGCAGCTTTTGACACGGTGGACCACAAACTACTATTGACTCGGCTAGTGGAAGTAGCTACAATCACAGAAGATGATCTACCGTGGTTCTCCTCTTTCCTGGAAAATCGATCACAAATAGTGAAATTAGGACCTTTCCCTCAAGGATCCCCCATGTAGCCGGTGCTGTTCAACATCTACCTCCGCCCTCTCTTTGAAATCATCAGTAGCCAAAAACTGCTTTACCACTCATATGCAGATGACACGCAACTGTATTTTCACATCTGCAACAAAAAACATCATCATATCTGTCTAGAGAAATGCCTCTCTTCGATAGAAAACTGGATGACAAAGAGTTATCTTAAAAAGCAAAATGACAAAGTGGGATTTTATATGGGGCCATGCCAAGTCATGGCATGGTGCCCCCGTCCCTATATATTGGCAAAATTATACATAAAAAGGGGAGAGGGGGGGGAGGGGAGAAAAAAAGAGGGAATTTGGACATAGACAGGTGGGACTTTATATGGAGCACACAGTCTCAAGGGAAAACCCAATATCAAATAGTCTGAAAATTAAATTGATTTATTTGGTACACTTGAGCAATGTTTGCATAAAAAATTACATACATAAATATAGTATAATATAATAAAGTTTACCATAAATACCTAAAAAAACACAAATTGATATTGTTTGTACACTTCCCATAAAATTCAAAGAACACTCTGGACATGCATAGTTAATAGGAACATTGAATAGGAACAGCTACAATACGGGTAGATAGATAGCCAAACTTCCCAACCTGCATTGATATGACCCTACAGGGACCCTAGGTAATGGCATCCCATTCTGGGATCCACAAGGCAGTGACATGTGTGATAATAAAATTATACATTTTAATAAAAGTGCAACCACGGCTTATGGCTAGCTCGACGCGTTTCATGGCTTGATAGTACCACTCATCAGGAGCAGGCGCGTGATGTATATCTAGAAAGATATAAAGTTATATAGGAGTTAGATTCATGGTTGCTTGACCTGGAGCAGAGAATATAGTTGCACATATTATAGAATGAAACAAGCCCATAGTAGAACTTACAGACAGACATGCTATGTAAGAATATATAGCGTGGCCCATTAACCCAGAGGTTCACCGGTAAGGTCTCCCACGGAGATGTATGTAATTTTTTATGCAAACATTGCTCAAGTGTACCAAATAAATCAATTTAATTTTCAGACTATTTGATATTGGGTTTTCCCTTAAGACTGTGTGCTCCATATAAAGTCCCACCTGTCTATGTCCAAATTTCCTCTTTTTTTCTCCCCTTCTCCTGGGGGGCCCTCTCCCCTTTTTATGTATAATTTTGCCAAAGAGTTATCTTAAACTCATCAGTTCAAAAAGAGAACTTCTCCTGTTTCACGCCAGTCGAAAGAATCAACTGGCAACAACTTGGACACCCCCGCCCATTATGGGCCAAATCATCACCCCTAGCGCCAAAGTTAAAAGTCTCAGGGTCATTTTTGACACCTACATGACAATGGATGCACAAATAGGGTCAGTAGTCAGCGGATCTCACCATCTGCTGCGCCTACTACGCAGACTTATTCCTTTCATTCCAAAAGAAGACATAGCAGTCGTGGTGGGTACAATTGTGAACTACAGACTTGACTATGCCAATGCCTTCTATCTTGGACTCCCAAGGTACCAAATCGCTCTTCTGCAAGTCGCACAAAATACCGCCGCCAGACTGGTGACCGGGATAAAACCCTGGGAATCAATCTCAGCTTCGCTGAGAACCCTTCATTGGTTGCCAGTAAAAGACAGAATTGCTTTTAAAGCACTCTGTCTGACTTGTAAGTGCATTCAAGGGAAGGCCCCTCAATATCTATGCGAAAAATTAAAAGCTCACAACCCCAATCGCGTTCTGCGATCCACTAACCAAAATCTCCTCCAGATACCCAAGGCCAGATACAAATCCAAAGGAGAGCGAAGATTTTCAGTCCAGGGCCCCAGACTGTGGAACGCCTTACCATGCAGCATTCGGTTGGAGGAGAACCACCTAGCCTTTAGAAGAAAGATCAAAACTCATCTCTTTTTATGACAAAGGAGAAAGGAACAACGAGCGCCCAGAGGCGATTTCGTTTGCATGTGCTGCGCTATACAAGTTCTTCACTCACTCACTCACTTACCCAACGTTTCTTTGCAAAGAAGACGAACAATCGCACATCGCCGCCATTACTACTGTAGTAAAAAAAAAATATTAATAAAAATGCCATAATACTATCCCCTATTTTGTAAACGCTATAACTTTTGCGCAAACCAATCAATAAACGTTTATTGTGATTTTTTTTCCCCGAAAAATATGTAGAAGAATACGCATCGGGCTAAACTGAGGAAAAAAATATCTTTTTTCAAATACCACCAAAAGACAGCTTTATTTGTGGGAAAAAAAGGACGACAATTTTGTTTGGAAGCCACTTTCCACGACCACGCAAGTGTCAGTTAAAGCGACGCAGTGTCGAATTACAAAAAGGGGCCCGGTCATTGATCAGCAATATGGTCCGTGGCTGAAGTGGTTAATTGAACAAGCTGAAGTTAGAAGCTGATTTGCTAACATGCAAAGCTGCACCAGATTTTGCACTCTCCAGTTTTAGTAAATCAACCCACAAGTGTCTATTAGAATACTTTTTGTCACCCACTCTAAATCTGTCTACTTATTGATTGTGATCTCAAAAAAGTGCTGCATGTATTGAAGGTGTCCTAACCAAATCTCCCCCCTCCCAAAAAAGAAAATTGTATACATTGTAAAACTGTAAAACAACCATACTGACTACTGATTCATCACACA
>CM056049.1:654767159-654889659 GCA_029574335.1 Rana kukunoris
ATGATCATAGACTATAGATATGACATGACTTTGGGGGGTCGAGCGAGAGCATGGCAACTCCAGGGTTGTAAGGGCTTTGGTAAAGCCTTCTTTGTTGGACGGGTCGTCTAAAAAGTGTTTAAGCTGTATATAAGACCAGAATGGAAATGAGCATGTGTTAGAAAACTCTGCAAGTTCAGTTTACCGCAAAAAGTGGCCGCTTCGGAAAAAGTGTTTGACCAACATCCCAGACAAAGGCTCTGTATAAACCCGGGGGAAAGTCTGGGTTGCCTCTCACTGAGGTAATGGGGCATAATTTAGCTGAGACTTGCGTGTGCAGTGCAAGCCCTTTCGACTTTGTGAAGGGTGTCTCCAATTAGGGAATGGGTCAGAGTAGTTGGAGATATGTGTTCTCTAGAGAGCCAGGGGACATAGCGTGAATTAGAATTATAGATCATATTTTCTAAGATCACCCAATCTTTACATTGAATATGTACTTTACAGTTGACAATTCATGTTAAATGAACTGCCCAGTAATTGCACTGTAGGTCAGGGAGACCAATTTCTCCCCACGTTTTAGGGAGCACCTGCATCGTTCAACGTATCTGTGGAGGTTTATTGCACCAAAGAAACGTGCTACATATGGACTTATAAAGTTCAAAAATGGAAGGTGGCAAACATATAGGTAGTGTTTGGAGTTTATAGAGTAGCCGGTGGAAAATCGTCTTAAGGATGGATGATCGCCCAAACCAAAAAAGGAGATCCTGACATAATTCCATCAGGAAGTTTCTACTGTAGAGCTCTGCTCAGTCAGAAGGGAGTTGGATACCCAATTAAGTGATGGCCTCTTCTTTCCAGTTAAAGGGGAAATTAGGTTGACATGCTGCTAGGGCAGTTCCGTAGGTAAGGACACATTCAATGCAAAGAATTTGGATTTTCAAGATAAAAAGGAGTTGGAAGTGTTCCAGAATTTGCAAAAGATTGGGCAAGGACGCTAGCGGAGATGAGAGAAAGAGTAGAACATCATCCGGAAATGCTGCAATATTAAATTCACGTTCCTGTACCCACATGCCTTTAATATTTGGATTGGCTGGAATGCAGTGGAGGAGGGGTTCTAGCATAAGTATAAAAAGCAAAGGGAGAACGGAGGCATGCAGAGGGTTTTTTAATGTGGCTTAAAGGGCAACATTGAAAATACTAAAATCTTTTAAATATTTGAAGTTACAAAACAATATGAGTTGGCTCTTTAAACGTGACATAAGAAAAGCAGGTGGTGGTATTACACGTTTTTGTCTTTTTTCTGGCTGTGGTGTGATGGGTCAAGATTGTTGGATGTTGGGTCATGGTGGCAGTGGGGCAACATGCTTGGACAGTGGGTTGGTGTGGCGACAGGTCATTCTTAAAAATGTTTAGAATAATTTTTACTACAAGACTTTCACAGTGTGTCTGTCTTTATTGACATTTTACACTTTATTTATATTTTTGGGGGCATGTACTCCTTGAGTGGATTGATATCCCCTCCATACAAATCCATACTCACTTTTTGGGGACAGAGGACCAAGAGGGAAGGCTTGCCCTTCCCCGTTGAATGGTACCTTCCAAAGGAATGTTACATAGTGAGGTTGAAAAAAGACACAAGTCCATCTAGTTCAACCATAAAAAAAATGTGGCCTGATATGGTTTAGAAGTTGGCACAATATGCTTACTGCCCTTCCCAGCTTGGGCACACAGGCTGCATGTTCGATAAGGACCTAGTGTAAATTCTACAGGGCAAACCCTCAGGCCCCATACACACGGCAGAGAACCTCGACGGCCAGAACACATCATTCCGCCCGTCGAGGTTCTCTGCCGGCCGTCAGAATCTGCGACCTGCCCATCGGGAATGGCAACCAGCCATTCATCCCGACGGGCCGTCAAGCAAATAGAGAACCTGTTCTCTATTTGCTCGACGGGTTTCCTGACGGGCGGGGCAAGCAGAGAGCGTACACACGGCCGAGGTTCTCGCTGGAATGCAGCTCCCAGCGAGGTTCTCGCTGGTTTCTGGCGAGAACCTCGGCCGTGTGTACGGGGCCTCACAGTTTTTCTTGTGTGTAATGTCATTTTAGACGCTGGGGATTTACGCTGATGAACTAGCCAGAATTGGTAGATGGCTGATCTGTGAACCAGTTGGGTTGATGAGCTTAGTTAGGGATTGTCACCTTATAAGTGTCTGAAGAAGCACCAAATATTTTTTTTACTAAGAGCTGAAATATTGAAAATGAGATTTACAAACTGTATAAAATTAAAGGTTTCTGTTATATTCTACTAGAGGAATGAGATTCTACTAGTAAATGACAACAGTTAAATTACGAGATAACTTCCTTTATCAAGAAACTGCAACGCTCCAAGCAATTATGTTTTTATACCTTGTGACTCCAAGAAATATTAGATGCAAACATCCAGAGGGCCCATCTAGCGTGATTTCCCTAACTTACAATAAGGAATTAAGTTACACACCATCAGTCAGCCCTTTGTAAAAATGTGAGGACCAGCTTCAGTTAGTCTACTACCATAACACGCCCCTCTAATGTGTTTTGGCAGGGCATGGGAGGAGAATAGCTGAAGTTGGTCCTCACATTTTTAAACTGGGCTGACTGATATTGTGCTGCTACATTCCAATTTCCATCTTCGGTAAGAAACCCCCTCAGCCATTCATAGCAGTCAATACCCAACTTGAGCATATAGTGCCCAAAGTACTCTAGCAGTTCCTCAGGATACTAAAGAAAATATAAAATATGGCCTAGTTACTCCCACCATACACACAATATACAGTAGCCTCTGATAGCTCAGTGAAGCTAAAAATGTATTTAATTATTTTATTTCAGATACTTACTGTATATAGCACTATCAATTTAAGCAGCACTTTATATATACATTGTACTGTACATTCACATCAGTCCCAGCCCTCAAGGAGCTTACAATCTAATGTCTCTAACTCACATTCATACATACACATACTAGGGCCAGTTTAGACAGGATGCAATTAACCTACCAGCACGTTGAGAGTGGGAGGAAATCGGAGCACCCGGAGGAAACCCACACAGGCACATGGAGAACATGCAAACTCTAGGCAGTCAATTATTGTTCCCTTTACAGATTTACAGCTGTTATAATCATTATTAGGCCCGTTTCACACTAATGCAACAACCCCTCTGACTTTGGGAGCACAAGTTGTATGCCTTATAAAAATCTTTGTTTCCTATGGGAGCTGTCTTAACTGGTCCAACTTGTGTTGGTACGACTTTTGAAAAGGTCCCTGCACTACTTTGGTGTGACTTCAGCCCATTGAATTAAATGCAAGTTGGATCAGCATGAGGACAAGGGCCTCTTCCCCAAAACCCTGGGCTGTGGTTGTTGGGGTATTCCCCGTGGTAGCTCCTATGTCAATCACGATGTCCCCCACTGCCGCTGCCCTGATGAAAATGATAAAAGGAGACACCGCTTCAGGTGGATCTTGCATGCAAATCAAGGAGCTTCTCAGGAAACCAAGGTGGAGGCAATGCACAAGGCAGACATGGTAGATAGGGAAAATTATTGGATAGCCGCACTCAAAAAATCCAAAAAAAGGACGGTCTTTTATTAGTAAAAACCAAACATGCAAACAGAGCACAGCCACAAGAGAGGACAGCTGACACGTTTCACACTTTAACAGTGCTTAATCATGGCTGATTAAGCACTGTTAAAGTGTGAAACGCGTCGGCTGTCCTCTCTTGTGGCTGTGCTCTGTTTGCATGTTTGCTTTTTACTCATAAAAGTCCTTTTTTTGGATTTTTTGAGTGCGGCTATCCAATAATTTTCCCTATTTACCATGTCTAACCTGATGAAAATGTTGAAAAATGCTCCTCCACTGACGCTGGCTCCTGCCCTTCTGTCAGCTCTGGTGTCTGACAGTTATTATATAACTATGGGGTATGGCCATGTGGTTATGTCCCCCGAAGAACTCGCCCCTTTTTGACATCACCACCCTGGACATGATGGGTCCATGACATCACAAGGGGGCAGGGTTTCTGGGGTGACATCACCACATGACCACGCCCCACAGTTATATGCAATCCATCATGATCCAACTTCTGGTGCGACTTCTATTTAAATCAGCGGGATCCCATAGGGAACCATTAATTTTGAATAGAGACAGAGAAAGCCTGATGAGGCATAAAGTGGTTGTAAACCCTTAGTGAAAAAAGAAACATGCAAGACAAAGGCATAATGAGCTAGTATGAATTACTTACCTGAGATCAAAGCTCCTGCAGTCGTCCTCGTACATCGCTCCGGCGGCCAACATCTCTCCCGGAGGTTACTTCTGGGTTTGTGGCTCCGGCGATGTGATTGGCCGGAGCTGTGATGACGTCACTCCCACACATGCAACGGCACAGACTGAAGCAACGGCAAATACGTAGATATCCTGGGTAGCTAAAGGTAAGTCTTATTATAGGCTTACCTTTAGCATAAAGTGGTCTGTAAGGGTTTACAACTACTTTAACGCTCTGTATACAGCGTTAAGCCGTTTAACAGTTTTTACCGGCGTCTGGCGTTTTTACAGCTCTACCGCTGGAGCCTCAGAATGCACTGGCCCTGGGTGGGGGTGCTGGGCCCCCCGTCCCAAAGCACTCACCCCCCCCCCCATGTTGACGACATGTGGCCTGGTAAGGTACAGGAGGTGGACTGCACTCGCCCACGCCACCCCCTTTCCTGACTTGCTGGGCTGCGTGCTCGGATAAGGGTCTGGTATGAATTGGGGGAACCCCATGCCATTTTGTTGGGAGTGGGGGTTCTCCTTAAAGGCCATACAAGACTGAAGGGTCTGGTATCGTCCTGGGGAGGGAACCCCACGCCAGTTTTTTTCCTGGCATCTGTACTAGCTTTACAGCTGTCTTTTTATAACACCCTTGGGCATGAGACCTTACCAGTAGACAAAGTAAAAACATAAAATAAGGGAGCAAATACCCATACATTTTTTACAGGTAAGCCAGTTAAAATAATCTAAAGCAGAATATTTAGGTCCTTGCATGAGCCCAGTTTTAAAGGATCAGAAGTTTTTATCTTTTTTGTCTAAGTATTGGCCTGACCCTATCAGAGACAGACTGAAAAATTAGAATATTGGTAAGTATGCGCTTGTTTCCCCTACAATGTTTATCATTGTTCTTTATTCAAAATCATTGATGATCCAATGTTAGTTTTCCTTATCTGAAGCCTCCTCATAGCTTATTGTTGCCCATACATGCCTCTACACTCACTTCTTCTCGCAGTATAATACTAGCGCCCATATCTAGTAGTGACCTGACCTGTTCTGACATCTAAAAATTTCAAAGTGAAAGGCAAATTTGCAGGATTATATTTACTTGAATTATTAAACAGTCACATAACATTTTAAAAATGTCAAAGTCCAATGAAAAAAACATTCAATTTTTGCACATCCTTTGAAGGTTGTGAATTACATTTACTATGCAGTATTGTGGGAACTTTACAAAGCATATGGTATAATAAGCACCTATAAGTGCCCATGTTACTAAAGATATTCCATGTTAACAAATGTTATAATACTTTAACAAAGCCAAAAAAATGCATGAAACATGTATAGTCATACTTAAATATATTTTCATTTCAGAAATGTACACGCAGGTGTAGGTTTACACATATGCGATCTCAGACATCTTGTGATTTGCACCCGCATTTAATTAAAATTGTTCTGTAAGGTTGAAGACAATTTGCCACTCATCCAAGGGGCTTCCTCATTTATAATTAGTGTCAGAAGCATTTGTATCCATACTTGTAATTCATCCACCTTAATTGACTTGGAGTGTGTAGTCGGATGTTTATTTCCTAAAAACCTGATGGACGTTTGGTCAACCACCTTGATCTTGTTTCAGAATCCAATATCATGGTGTTATATGGGATACTGGGCCACATTTTTATTGTTTAAGTCACATGGCTGAAGGTGCAACTTGTCAAATTGCTGGGGTAATGATGAAAAAAAGCATTATTTGTGGGTGACAGATGATGTTGAAACCCCTACCACTGTTAGGGGATAACTGTTAGGCCGCCTACACACGATCAGACCGGTTTAAGGCCAGTTTCATCGGACCAAATTGATCGTGTGTACGGCCCATCGGACCGTTGTCCATCGGACCAAAGTTTTAAAACTTGCTTTAAAATCTGTCCGATGGACGCCTGACCGTCGGACCAAAACGATGGTTAGTCTGATGAAGCTGCGAGGTGCAGCGTAACATGTAAGACCCGGAACCGGAAGTAGACGTGCAATCCGATCGTTTTACTCGTCTGTTTGTTTTACTTTAAATGTAAGTTGCTACTTTTTTCATTAAATCTTAATTTTACGTACTTCACTATGGTACCATCCTTCTTTATTTGAGCACTACTGGAACAGCTCCAACCACACACCCTGAAACGTTGGTTGGACCCACACTAGGATTACCACACCATCCCATACAGAGGATAGAGGGACATCTGCTGGAGATCCATCTAAAGTGTTATACACATTAAGGCTTTTCCCTTGCCTTAGCAAGGTAAGCGCAATGAGAGCTCACTTAATCCAAGAATATCACCTTTAAAACTTATCACAACACCACGGACGGAATTATTTGTCAATTTATTTGATATCTATTATTTATGCATTTGCACTTTGTTGCACGGTTTGCACTTTGTTGTTTTTGCCCTGGTTTGATGCCAGACTCTCAGTGGTAAATGTTTATGCGCTGATCACTTTTTACTTTATCAGTACACAAAAGCAGCGGACCAAAAATCCGCGCATGCTCAGAATCAAGTCGACGCATGCTTGGAAGCATTGAACTTCATTTTTTCAGCACGTCGTTGTGTTTTACGTCACCGCGTTCTGACCCGATCGGATTTTGGACTGATGGTGTGTACGCACATCAGACCATCAGGCCACTTCAGTGGTGACCCGATGAAAACGGTCCGTCGGACCATTCTCATCGGACCGGTCTGATCATGTGTACAGGGCCTCAAAGGTTGAGTTAAATGACCTGCTCACTGTTCTTGGGAAAATGTGACTTAATACATTTACATTCAACCAAAAAGGGGTAAAATAGAATGAGCTACAAACCAAAAATATGAAAACATCCCCAGTAGCATAGTTTTCTTTTGTCTTCCTTTGCAGAAACGTTTTCTCGCGTGGAAGCACATCCCTCTGCCCTTTTCCTTCCTCATTTGTTCCTGTCTTTGGAATGACATATAAACATGTTTAAAGCAATAAACTTTTTAACTATGTATCAAAAGTGGTAAACTACACTAAATCTTTCATCAATATTATTGCATGTTTTTATTATTTGAAGAGCCAGTGTAAAAGAAATGTGGTGGTAAAAGAGCAATATGGGTTTAACCAATGGCGTACTATGTATTAGTTCATTATGGTCTGTGTGACTGGGTGGGTGGTTCCTTAGGGTTCAGTTGACTACATACCTATTGCAAGTTGTTCCTCTTTCGTATCTCAGAACGTTGGGAGGTATGCAATTGATAGATTTAAGTATGGAAAGTAATGAACCAAAATTGAAAGTTGTTACCAATTTGTATATACAATTTCACACTTGATGTAAATGTAGATCTTAATCTGCTGTCTAAGAACCTTAATAGGTGTTAAAACAGCTGTGTGATGTCTTGGGATATTTTTTCCTTCCATTGCTCTATCTTAAGGCCGTGTCCTTCTTAGCTTCAGTCTGTCTACAGTGTCAGTGGTCTAATTAGTATTTAGGTAAGGCGATATGTGAGATACAATCATATAACCTCTCACTTTCCAGTAAGCGTGGGGTTAATGTTTCACTCTGCACGGTATTCTGCAACATTGCCTGCACAAATGTTTATTAAGTGAGTTATTTCAAGAGCCTGTGACACACAGTAGCTCCTTCAACCTACACCACAAATCCATGAGAGACTTCCTAGAATGAATCATGTTACAGCATCTCAGTCTAATGCCCTCATTAGATGTAGGGATGATGCTTCTATAGTACATATATAGAGGAGAACACCAATATCCAGAAACTTACTCCACTATAAAAAGAAGAGAGTTAAATTTAGCTATAGGGTTTGCTAGAAAAAGAATTTCAGAGCGTGTACACTGCAGGGTTCCTCAATATGGTTCGTAGCATATTGTCTACGTAATATTGCATATTTTGGTTTCTGCAATGGCCAGAACAGGTTAAGACAGACAGATCCTATTCACTAATAATATCCTAACCTTAAGAGACCTTGTCATCAACTTAAAAGTTGCTAAAAAAAATTCACATTAAAACTTAAAAGGTTACGTGCAGTGTTTTTCCTTTTCATAAATGCTTTTTTAATTCATTTGATAACTCTAGGAAAAGTAAATTACCTAGCACAGCCCCCTCCCTCCTTGCACGTTCCTCTCCACTTTTGGGGTGTCTAATTACTTTCTGTGCTGGTCCAGCTTCCCTCCCTACATAAGCTTTTTGGAGATTCCGGAGGAGTGATAGGGAATACTATACAGTGTCACTTGAGCAGCAGCTTTGAGTCAGATGGAGTTGATGCTGACATCACATCCAAGATCACCCAACAGCAGTCTTAGGACTTTTGGATTTCAACACAAGGGAGATTTTTATAGGTAGTTATCCACTTCAACTCTGGAAGATTTACCCCTTTTGCTGACCAGGCCATTTTTTAACGATGTGGCAAAGCTCTTTTGGCCCTGCCTGTGGGTCACAAGAGTACACTTGGTTCTGCACTCCTGTACCCCATATTCAGCCAACAGTGGGCTAAAGTCTGTTGTCAGTTGATGTTACTCAATAGGTCCAGACTCTAGCAGGATCCTGACTTTGATGGCAGGATCGACCCATATGCTTGACCAGCAGTTGGCTCAGTCTCTCAGCACATTGCCAAGAGCCTGAGCTAGCCGCTCCTGCCCTTACACAGCCCGATGTTCCAGTGATGGCTGGAGGGGCGGCAGACCACAGATTGGCAGTCACTGGATCTCTGCTCACTGAAGACAGAGAACTAAGAGATCAGCGGTCTTTAGACATGTGCATTTGTTTTCGTTAGAATGCATTTTCGTCCGAAAATCAGGTTTTTTTAACAAACGAAAACACAAGAAACGAAATCCGAAAGATCGGACATAAAAAATGCTTTATTTTCGTTTTCATTGCGGTAAAAATTCGATATAGAGAGATTCGACATTATAGGGAATAGATTCGACATTACAGGGAATAGATTCGACATTACAGGGAAAAGATTCGACATTACAGGGAATAGATTTAGATTTATGAGAAAATAGATTCGACATTATTACTAGTCATACAACATTAGAATTCTTGTAGGCGGAATATTCGAATGGAAATGTACGATTCGACGTTCCGTTGAATATTCTTTTGACCATTCGACAGAAACCAAGTATTATTGGATTTTCGGACGAAAGCTATTCCCCAACGAAAAACAAAATAAATCAAAACGATTTTCGGGAGTAACTAAATACATTTATTTTGCAAACGAAAATGAAAAAACGAAACAAAATATTCCAGTCTGCACATGTCTAGCGGTCTTTGATTGCTCAGTTTTCAGTTTTAGAAGTGGCAGGGGACAGATGCAGCATCCTAGGTGAGTATGTATGCTTTTTTTTTTTAATCCCATGTTTCTCTTTTAAAGTTCAGTGTACATAGTTTCGAGGTGAAGAGAGTAGAACATACAACACAGTGTTCAGAGCAGAGCTCTGTGTAGTATAAAATATACACAATAATGTATAAAATGAAGTAGTGTGAATTATAGAATGTACAGCACTCTCTGGAAAGTAGAGTTGTGTGGCATGCTTAAAGTTCAGTGTGCAGAACGTGGAGAGGTGCAGAGACTATAAAATACAGGACAGTGTACAGAGCAATGTGCAGTACAGAATATACAGAACAATGTGTAAAATGGAATAGTGTACAGTATAGAATGTACTGTAGAGCACTGTGGGTTGATTTAGTAATGCTAGTGCAAAATCTAGTGCAGCTCTGTGTAGAAACCAATCAGCTTCCAGGTTTGTTTGCGAAAGCCTAATTGAACAAACTGAAGATAGAAGCTGATTGGCTACCATGCACAACTGAACCAGATTTTTCACTCCCCAATTTTAGTAAATCGATCCCTGTGTGCTGAGTAGTGTAGGAGGCTTAAAGAGGCACCCCTCCCTCTTACCTTTTTTGCTGAGTATTCCTCAAATACAGTACATAGTCCCAAGCCCAGGGATCCAGCAATATTTTGCAATTTAATTGGAAATGTATTAAAATTCTACTTACAAAAGATGAGTGATTACAGGCATTAGAAATATAAATCATCCTAATACTCTCACAAACATGATGACACCCCCTAACGCCTCACAGAAAACGTTTATTCAGACGAAACGTACGTCGGCAGGGCAGGCATAGCGGTGATGTCATCACTCTCATGAGAGTGCTAGGGCGATTTATATTCCTAATGCCTGTGATGACTTATCTGTTGTAAGAATAATTTTAATAAATTCCCCATGTTTAATTTGGATGCTGCACAATAGGTTTTTATTTTCTTGTAAAACTAATGGTCGGATCGGCTTCTGTGGGTACGCTGTGGTGTTAACATTGCCTCCTTTTCACCAGCGGTTCCATATGGATGATCTGCACCTGATGTGAGGGGTTACAAAGCTCACAGATGCGATAATAGACCATGATAGGTCTTTGGATCTGCTAAGGAAATATTTTTGCCTGATCTAGTCAGACACTGGGGGATGCACTGAATTAAATGGACTTTTGCACATTATCAATATATGGACTTTTGTGTCACAATTTTTGGGTTATGTGATTATATGCCAGTTTTTCAATTAGACAGTGCCACCTTTCTACTGCTGGTGTCCAGCTTCTTTTAAAATGTAACATCAAAACAGCATTGCAGATATACTATATATATTTATATATGCTCATTTTATTGCTAAAATTACTCTGAAATTTAAGACGTAGCTGGGTGTAGTAACATAAGAAAATTGCCCAACAAAAGGTGAGTACAATATGAAAACTTAAATAAGCAACTTGTATTGTGAGAAAAGAGGAGGGTGGAAAGATGGCTATGGAGAATCAAGGTTTGCTTTTACTACTTGCCGACCGCCGCACACCAATTTACGTCGGCAGAATGGCATGGGCAGGCAAACGGGCGTACCTGTATGTCCCTTTAAATTTGCCGCCTAGCACGCCACCGGTTCACAGGCGGCCAGCGATTGTGATACAGAGAGACAGAACGTGGAGGTGCCTATGTAAACAAGTCATTTCCCTGTTCTGCCTAGCAATATGACAGGGATCTACTGTTGCCTGTGATCTGAAGCAGTGATCTCTGTCATGTTGTAGCAAGCCCATCCCCCATACAGTTAGAAACCTCCATTGGACACACTTAACCCCTTGATCACCCCCTTTTGTTTAACCCCTTCCCTGCCAGTGTCATTTATACAGTAATCACTGGCTATTTGTAGCTCTGATCTCTGTATAAATGACAATGGTCCCAAGATAGTGTCAAAGTGTCTGATGTGTCTGCCATAATGTCGCAGTCCCGATAAAAATTGTCACCATTACTAGTAAAAAAAAAAATATATAATAAAAATGCCATAAATCTATCCCCTATTTTGTAGACGCTATAACTTTTGCCCAAACCAATCAATATACACATATTGCGATTTTTATTACCAAAAATATGTAGAAAAATATGTATTGGCCTAAACTGTGGAAGAAATTCGTTTTTTTTATATATATTTTTTGGGAATATGTATACCAAAAAGTAAAAAATATTGCTTTTTTTTCCCAAAATTGTTGCACTTTTTCATTTATAGCGCAAAACATAAAAACCACAGAGGTGATCAAATACCACCAAAAGAATGTTCTATTTGTGGGGAAAAAAGAACGTAGATTTTGTTTGGGTACAACGTCGCACGACAGCGCAATTGTCAGCTAAAGCAACGCAGGAAAAGAATCGCAAAAAATGCTCTGGTCAGGAATGGGAATTACGAAATACAGCACAGTGTACAGAGTAGAGCAGTGTGAAGTATATAGCATACAACAAATTGTATTCTAGAGGCCCGTAAACGACCTGTTTTTGCAGACAATCCGAACATGTGTACGCTCCATCGGTCAAACTTTTTTTCACTTTTTCATTGGACGAATGTTCGCTGTGAGAACAGACAAACTTTCCGGCAACAAATGTCCTACGTCGGCTAATTCAATCATGTGTACACAAGTCCATCGGCCTAAAGTCCAAAGTACAAACACGCATGCTCAGAACCAATGCTAAAGATCAGACAACAATAGCAGAAGTTGCCCCAAGGGTGGTGGTAAAGAACAGAAAAAACAAGTAGTGCATCTATTACGTCACTACGTTCGTGTTTGTTGGCCGTGTGTATGCATACCAAGTTCACGGGCAACGCCCTTCGGAGTAAAATCCACAGAAAAGTAATTTGGAAGTCTGATCGTGTGTATGAGGCTTAAGATTTAGAATGCCACTGCTACAAGACTGTATTGCTCATCAACTTTCATCTTATTTTTAACAACTTGGCGCTGACAAATTTGTCCTGTCAAGTATCAGTTACAACTACAGCCACTTTTATAGTGACTAAACGATCACTGTTCTCCTAAGTATTCCAATTGCTTATAATTGTTAAGTGCTGCAGAAGAAAACAGCTGTAGGCAGACGTTTCACCTCTCACTATTACTTTTATAGATAATTGCCAAACATTGCAGCTCTCCTGCAGGACTGGACACTCTTGAAAAATCATATAAACAAGTTGTAAATACTTCTGTATGTAAAACGGGTTTTAAGCTATTCATTTTTTTTTTCTGAATTGAGTCATAAATCTTGTCAGGAAAACAGCTTACTTGGACATTTACATGATAGTTCAGTGTAAGAATTTAAAAAATGACAAAATGAATAACTATGGCATAATGATAGCTGGAATGGAAGACCTCATCTGCCTCTAGGTCCCCTGTGTTGTGCCTTCATCGATGACTTTACTGGGTTTTTCCAATTTCCTTCTTCATAGCAAGAGGATAGCCCTAAGAACAGAGTGAATGATTATATCACCTACTCCTTAAAGCATAAGCAGGTGATAGCCAGTTATTAGCACCTTTAGGTCAAAGAATGCATTCCAATGTAGTAACTGTTAAAAGTTTTAGAACTACTTGTATGCATTATGCAACTCTTGGCCTAGTGAGCTAATGGGGTTAATTGAGTTTAGTACAGTGGTGAGAAGTCAGGCATTGCTTATATTGAAGTTTAGCACATATTTTTGGGGGGGTTGGCCAACCTGTCTCTGTAAGCTAAGGTCCATATGACCTATCCCTAAAAGTAGATCTAAGCCCAAACTGCTTTAAATTGAGTTTGTTCAAGTACTGTGAATCATAAATAACGACCATGTTTTTTTTCTTCTACAAAATACTCAGTGCTGCAGGTCTTTTTGTAGCCTCTTCTGACACTATATTAGCAAAAGTATTGGGGCGCCTACCTTTACACGCACATGAACTTTAATGGCATCCCAGTCTTAGTCAGCAGGGTTCCATGTTGAGTTGGCCCACCCTATAACAGCTTCAACTCTTCTGAGAAGGTTGTCAACAAGGTTTAGGAGTGTCTATGGGAATGTTTGACCATTCTTCCAGAAGTGCATTTGTGAGGTCAGGCACTGATGTGAACAAGAAAGCCTGGCTCGCAGTCTCCACTCCAAATCATCCCATAGGTCAAACATTTCCATAGACACACTCCTAAACCTTGTGGACAGCCTTCACAGAGGAGTTAAAGCTGGTATAGCGGCAAATGGTGGGCCAACTCAATACTGAACCCTGTGAACTAAGACTGGGATGCCATTAAAGTTCATGTGCGAGTAAAGGCAAGCATCCCAATACTTTTAGTAATATAGTGTATGCACACACATGTGGATGAAATCAGGGAAATCAGAGAAGGTAGAAACCACAGTGTTTTTGCCATTTGTATCTCTTGGAAACCTTTCTTTCACTTTCTGTCCTGAAGACTCAACATTGGAAGATTTCCCCTCTGGTGGCAAATCAAAAATTGTGGATTTACCCTTTACTTTCCTTCATGGTGACACTGGTGATGAGGAGAGTAAGGCCGTGTACACACGGCAGAGAACCTCGACGGGCGGAACACATCGTTCCGCCCGTCGAGGCTCTCGGCCGGCCGTCGAAATCGGCGACCCGCCCGTCGGGAATGGCAACCAGCCATTCATCCAGGCGGGCCGTCGAGCAAATAGAGAGCGTGCTCTCTATTCGCTCAACGGGATTCCCGACGGGCGGGGCGAGCGCTCTGTGTACACACGGCCGAGGTCCTCGCTGGAATGCAGCTTCCAGCGAGGTTCTCGCTGGTTTCCAGCGAGAACCTCGGTCGTGTGTACGCCGCCTAAAGCACAATCAGTTTTCCTGCAGGTTTTTCTCTTCAGGTTTACCAAAACCATCTAATATAAGGTCAAACCTTAATGCCCTGTACACACGATCGGTCAATCCGATGAAAACGGTCTGATGGATTTTTCCATCAGTTATCCGATGAAGCTGACTGATGGTCAGTCGTGCCTACACACCATCAGTTAAAAAAACGATAGTGTCAGAACGCGGTGACGTAAAACACAACGACATGCTGAAAAAAATGAAGTTCAATGCTTCCAAACATGCGCCGACTTGATTCTGAGCATGAGTGGATTTTTAACCGATGGACATGCCTACAGACGATCGTATCTATCAGATCATTTTAAAACAAGTTCCAATTTTTTTAACCGATGGATAAATAACTGATGGTGCCCACACACGATCGGTTTGGTTTGATGAAAACGGTCCATCAGACTGTTTTCATCAGACAAACCGGTCGTGTGTATGCGGCATAATATGCAATCAGGCAGGCCCTTGCACTACATGGTTTTGGTAAACCTGAAGAGAAAAAACCTGCAGGAAAACTGATAGTGTGTATGGGGCTTTATTGAAAGTGAATTAACCTAATGGTGACACAGAAATAAAAACCTAGTAGTGGTTTTAACCCCCGCACCGCTTTATCAAAATTCAGAAAAAATAAAAGTTATGCCTTTAGATATGCTTTCTCTGTGCAACCACAATAATTCCTGCTTGGGATAGTACATTGTTTAAAAATTAAACTTCACTGTCAGTCTGTATTATTATGAATGAGCTATCATCTAGTTGCTGCAGGTTGGGGCCAGCTATTTGGATCTGGTATCATCACACTGAAAACACGGATGTTAGGATTCCGCCTAGCAATCATAGTCTATGATACCTATCTGCTTTGCTCTAATGGAAATCGTGAAGCCTTATCAGCTGCAAGATATGTGTTTACACAGCTCTTATGGCTGTTATTGATATTTATTCTATCCTTTGAGCCAGAGGTGGCTTAGTGAATCAGAGTGTCAACTTGCTATGACTGCAAAATTAGGACCAAGGTACATATACAGTGTGTGCGTGTGTAGGAATTTTTTTTTCTTCCAAATTCTAATTGTTAGACAGTGTTAACTCCCATGTAAAGCATCTAACAAAATGTCAAATATATAATTGTACAATAAAGAAAATTATTAATTAAACTAGAAATCCATTTGACCCTTCCGGTAATAAACTATTTAAAGGTACAGCAAACCCAAAAGCAATTTTTTTAGGTGTTACTAATAGAATTTAGAAATGTCTGTTATGTGTGCCAGAGATAGGTATTTAACAAATAATAAAAAAAATATATACATAACATTTTAGCCTGATAAGGTTGTGTGGTCTACTGTTCTTTTATGGTTCATTTTAGGCCAATAGAACCGTGCAGGGAAATTCTGTCAAACAGTCAATCAATACTTTCACTTTGTTTCACACACACACACTCATCATAGGTGGCCGATGAAAGCAAGAAAAAGCAGAGGTTTAGCAGACTATTTGGACCCAGGGGTAGACTGGTTAAGTATTTAGCTGCTCTCATTAACTTTACTCTGGAGGGGTACAGGGGCAACCCTACCAGCTAGCCAGTATAGAGTCCCCATGTGCAGAGTGAGCACTGTAGGAAATTGTATCTCCTAATGCCCTGTACACACGATCGGAGTTTCCGTTGGAATAAACTCTGATGGGTTTTTTCGACGGAATTCCATTTAAGCTGTCTTGCATACACACAGACACACAAAATTCTGACCGTCAAAAATGCGGTGACGTACAGCACTACGACGAGCCTAGAAAAATTAAGTTCAATGCTTCGAGCATGCAACAAATTGTTTCCGAGCATGCATGTTTTTTCCCTGGGGGAGTTCCATACAGACAAACGGAATTCGATAGATAAAAAAAAAATTGTCGGAAAAAAAAGAGAACATGTTCTCTTTCTAACTCTGTCAGAAATTCTGATTGTGTGTACGAGACATAACACCACTTAATAATATAATTTCAGTGTTTAGAGGAGTTCTTTAACCCCTTCTCATCTACAATCTGTAATTTAACAGATTGCACCTTGCACATTGCCCAATTCTGAGCAAATGTTAAATTGTATGTATCACCAAAAACATTTTTTTTCTTAGTTTTGGATAAGGCGGGGAAGGGATAAAACACCTGTCGAGTTTTACATTTCTTCCTGTTTTGGGGACAAGGTTTCTACCAGACAGAAATTTAAGGGAAATCTGTAACAGGAAAACAGACAACAAGTGATGAGAGCAATTTCTCACTTAACTGAAAAAATGTTTTTTGCATCCGTCTGGACCTTTATAGGAGTTTGCTTAACTTCTTCCTGGTGAAAAAGTTGTCCCTGGGACAGCAAGTGGGGGTACAGCTCTCCAGGGCCGGACTGGCCTACTGGGATACCGGAAAATTTCTTTCATACATACTGATGCTGCTATATTTAGCCTAGAAGTCTAGGATTTGATAACCTCTGGTCACAAAATATTGTTACCAACTTAAAAAATTGCAAGTACATAGACAGAAAAAATATTTTACATATTTAAACCACTTTAACTGCAGTATTTTTCCTTTCCATAAATTTGATATTATTCATATGCAATGTACCTTTGAACTTGCAATAAAATTTGACTACTCAATGAAGAATCAACCCTATATCACAACCCCGTCCTTGTCATAACCCTCTCCATTTCTCTGTGTGCAACTTTCTGTGCTGGCCCAGCTAGTCCACCCCTCCCGCTCACCACCCTATACATCCTTTTATGCAGCTGCTGGGAGAAGAGAAAAGGGGAATTCTAAAGATTGGCACTTGGGGTTCACTATGCAATAGCGTGTTGGTCTAACTTTGAAACCCATATGTGAAGTGCAGTATTATTATTATATCTTACAAGATGTCCTCCAAGTGCTCACTTTGTTTGGGAATGTTGTTTATGCCATTAAAGTAAACCTACTCTGCAAAGCACAGGTTGACTTTAAATTGCACTCTAGTCAAGATATAAAAATGAAGCCTTGAAATGTATATGGGAATACACTCTATTGGCCTAGAGCAGGGGTCCCAAACTCAATTTTATAATATAAATGTATGCAGGGCTTTTTTCTCAGAGAATAGTTATAGGAACTCAACCACTGCCCCGCAGAACCGCATTGAGCTAAATTGCTCAGTGGGAGGATCTTAAAGGGTCAATAAATACCAGGAGTGCATTATGTGCAGAGTTCAGGAATTTATGGAGCTCAGAGTTTAGGGGTGCACTACCTACAGAGTGCAGAGTTCAGGGGTGTGCTGTGTACAGACTGCAGTATTGAGGAGTGCAGTACATATAGAGTGCAGTGTTTAGGGGAGTGCGATGCACAGTGTGTACAGTTCAGCTCTTTCACAGGGTGACCACATCTCACTTTCACCTCTCCCCCTGGGTGTGAGGGCCGCATGAAATGGTGTGACGGTTAGGATACAGCCCTCCAGCCTTGCGTTTCACACATTTGGTCTAGAGTTTGAGCCAAAATATAAATTTTGGTAGTAAACTAAGCCACCAGATTTATTTTGACATACTCTAATCCTCATGATCATGTTGAAACACCAGTTTCTCCAGTGTTCCTACCTACCCCCTCTGTAGGCTGTTTGCTATATTGCACATACAGAGAGAGGAGAGTGCACAACCCAGTTGTCCACTTAAAGCCGTAATAAACCCAAAAGCAAACATTTATTATTTAGCAGCTGACCGATTCTTAGGCCCTGTACACACGGGAAAGAATCTCGTCAGGAAAAAAACGTTGTTTTCCCTGACGAGATTCTTGGCAAGAAACTCTTGCCACCCGAGTGTACAGACTCTCATTTCAAAAGAACCGCAGTTCTCTTGAAAGGAAAGATGCGGTGACGTCATCGCGTATGACGAGCATGCGCTCGTCACATTCGAATGCCGTCGCCGCCATCTTGCTTCATCCTACCTATGCCGTGGAAGCTGCCGCGCATGCGTCAAAGTCATTTCGAGCATGCGCGGGTTTCCACGGCGACAAATATACACACTCTCGGGTTTCTCGTCGGGAAACAGGCCGACAAGAATCTCGACTAGAAAAAAAGAGAGCCGGTTCTCTTTTTTTTTCATCGAGATTTTGGCCAGATTTCCTGACGAGAAACCTGAATGCCTCGTACACACGGGGAACTTTCCTCCATTTTCATCTCAGACCAGTGATCTAGCCAGCAAGTCTGGTTGTTTTACATGCTTACGTGCTTACAACGATCAGTTTTATTTATTTATTTAAAAAACTTTAACCCAAAAAGAAAACTGTTTGTTGTAACTGCTTATAAAATGTTAGCTGGAGTGTGGTTTTAATTTGTTAGTATAATTAACCGCCTGCCGACCGCTCACAGTAAATATACTGCAAATGGGCGGCAGGTACAGGCACGATCATGTACATGTTCATGATCGACCTTCTTCCAGGTTTGAAGCTCCTGCCCCCTGCTGGCCCATGCTGTAATTGAACACAGCATGAGTTTGACAACTGATTTGAGCTAAAAACAGCTGATCAGCTGTGTCCAATCACACACAGAGTCCTGTGTTTACAAACACACAGAACTGTGTAAAGGCAACAGTGACTTGGTTGTTTCTTCTACCTGCAAGACAGGGAGAAAAAACAGCCAGGTAGCAACGTAAAAGCAGCACGCGTTACACATTGTTAGACACACAATTAACCCCCTTGACTGCCCCTAGATGTTAAGCCCTTCTCAGCCAGTGTCATTAGTACAGTTTAATACTGATCACTATATTAGTGTCACTAGCAACATCAGTGTCAACATCATTGCCCCTCCCAGATAGTGTCTGTTAATGCCAGATTGCTGCCACACCATTACAGTCACACTATAAGGTGCTGATTACTACCATTACAGTATAGTGTCTATAGTTGTGTAAATTACAGTATATATACCATAGTTTGAAGATGTTATAAATTTTGCACAAACCAGCTAATATACACTTATCTGTTTTTTTTTTTTTTTTTGTGGTTTTATCAAAGACATGCAGCAGAACACATTTTAACCTTAATTCATAAAGAAATACATTTTTTTATTTTTATTATTGGATATGTTTTATAACAGAAGGTAAAACATGTTGGGCCAGATTCTCAGCTGAGATACGACGGTGTATCTCAGATACACCGTCGTATCGCAGTTTTTTTCAATGGGTATCTATGCGCGTGATTCTTAGAATCACTTACGCATAGATACACTAAAGATCTGACAGGTGTAAAGCAATTACACCGTCGGATCTTAGATGTAATGACAACGCCGGCCGCTAGGTAGCCTTTACGTTGTTTTCTCATTTGCCTATGCAAATGAGCCTAATACGCCGATTCCCGAACGTTTTTGCGATGCGGTGACGTAGTTTACGTAGGTTGCATACGCGTAAGGTTACCCCTGCTGTATGAGGGGTATGTTTCCAAAGTGCCGTCGTTGCCATGTTAAGTATGGCGTCGGGTCAGCGTCGTCTTTTTCCGTCGGTTACGTCGTTTTACTAAGTCGTTCGCGAATAGGGAATTGTGTAAGTGACGATCACGTCGTTTTGACGTCGGTTTCAACTACGCTTTCCGAAGTGAGCTGGAGCATGCGCACTGGGCTTTTTTCCCGGCCGGCGCATGCGCACTTCGTTTGACGCTGGGGCACGCTTTATTTAAATACAGCATGCCCCCTCCTTCAGTATCTTAATTACGCAGCCTTACGACACCGCATTTACGATACGCCGCCGAAAATTACGGAGCAAGTGCTTTGAGAATACGCCACTTGCTCCAGTAATTTGCGTAGACGTAGTGTAAATGCGATACGATACACTACGCCGTCAGATACGCAATTTTTTGAGAATCTGGCCCGTTTTTTTTTTTCCAAAATGTTTGGTCTTTTTATTTTATATAATATTATATATTTTTTATATATAATAAAAAAAAATGTATAAACAGTGTTGCATGGCCGCATAATTGCCAGTTAAAATAGCGCAGTGCTGAATAGCAAAAAATGCTCTGGTCCTGAAGGGGGTAAAGCCTTTCGGTGGTCAAGTGGTTACATTTGCTAGTATACCTAAAGTCTCATACACACGATCGGGATTTACGACAGGAATTGTGTGATGACAGGCTGTTGTCGGAAAATCTGACCGTTTGTATGCTCCATCGGACAATTGTTGTCGGATTTTCCGCCAACAAATGTTGGATAGCAGGCTTCAAAATTTTCCATTAACAAATGTATGTTGATGGATTATCCAAATGTGTGTACACAAGTTCATTGGACAAGACTCCAAAGTACAAACACACATGCCCCTAAGCAATGCTAATCATAACACAACATTAGCATAAGTTGCCCAATGGATTACACTAAAGAGCTGAAAAACCATGTCGTTTTGTGTTTGTTGGCCAACAATTGTGTTTTGTTTGTATGCAAGACAAATTCCTGGCCAGCGCCCAGTGGGGGCTGGTGCTCAAAAAACAATTGCAGCCTCACTGTGCCCATCAAATGCAGCCACTGGGCCATCAATTGTCACCACTGTGCCATGCCATCGTGTCCCACGATCGTCAGTCACAGGAGCTGAAGAGCGGGTGTAAACACACCTTCCTCGTTCTTCACTGCGGCAATGTCAGTGATCGTCTGTTCCCTGATATAGGGAACGACGATCACTGATGTGACATGTCCAGCCCCACCCCCCTACAGTTAGAAACACACATGAGGTCACACTTAACCCTTACAGCGCCCCCTAGAGGTTAACTCCTTCACTGCATTGTTATTTTTACAGTAATCAGTGCATTTTTATAGCACTTTTCGCTGTGAAAATGACAATGGTCCCAAAAATGTATCAAAATTGTCCGATGTGTCCGCCATAATGTCGCAGTCACGAAAAAAATCGCTGATCGCCGCCATTAGTAGTAAAAAAAATAAATAATTATAAAAATGCCATAAAACTATACCCTATTTTGTAAACGCTATAAATTTTGCGCAAACCAATCGATAAACGCTGATTGCGATTTTTTTAACCAAAAATCGGTAAAATAATACGTATCGGCCTAAACTGAAAAAAAAATGTAATATCTTGTTGGGGATATTTATCATACCAAAAAGTAAATAATATGTTTGTTTTTTTTCAAAATTGTCGCAATATTTTTGTTTATAGCGCAAAAAATAAAAACCGCAGAGGTGATCAAATACCACCAAAAGAAAGCTCTTTTTGTAGGAAAAAAAGGACATCAATTTTGTTTGGGAGCACGACCGCGCAATTGTCAGTTAAAGCGACGCAGTGCCGAATCACAAAAAGGGGCAAGGTCCTTGAACTGCATAATGGTCCGGGTCTTAAGTGGTTAAGAAAACCAAGCAAAAGCATAGAACACTACACAGACGACCTTTGTGACTTTAGCACAATTACCATGTGTTCTAGAAAGCAATACTAGCTCACTGACTAATGCTACCGAATGCCTAACATTGCTCATTATTAAATCTTAAATATTTGTGCCAGTATAATATAACCTTAATTAAAAATATATAGAATTTATGAATGTGTATATGTATTTTTAGGTGATTGCTGTGACACTATCCACTTTGAAGTATACATTGCATTAGCCCCTATGTGTTCTGCATATGGTTCATTTGCTGAATGTTACTTTGAAAATGGCATTTCACAGCATTGTACTGGTTAACGATAAGACCTCCTGCATCTCAGAGTTCAGAATGGCTTCTTTTTTGTAGAAGAATGTTGTATTTTATGTGACGAACAATGTCTTCTCTACCAGTATTCGTTAGTTCCAGGAATCAGCATTCCATTCTACTTTAATAGACCTGCATTATATTTCAACATCACCCTCACCATGAGAAAATCAAGCATGTTCAGCATTTAAACTCTTTAGAGCTTGTCAGACTTTAAATCAGTAACCAATCAGTCAATAAAAATATTTATCTTTTACAATACATGTCTCTTTTCAAACAATGACAATGTAGTATTGAGATTGTGTGTCAACAATGTATCACAAAGGTCAAAAAGGACCTGTGCACCTTATCATACAGAGAAACACACCCTCCTTCCTCCTCCTCCTCCATTGAGAAATGTTCCTTTATTGATTACGCTGCTTGTCAGACATGTGCAGAGCAAAAAAGATTGTTTTGTTTCAATTTGCTATTTGCATAAATTCATTTAGTTTAATTTGTTTCATTGTGTTTTTTATTATTATTATTATTATTATTTGTTTCATTCATTTGAATTTGAATCAATTCAAATTTTGTGAATTGAACTCAATTTGTCAGAATTCCGATTTTTTTTATGCATTCAAATTCCATTCATTTGAAATTGAATTTATTCTATTTGAAATTAGAATTTTGGAAGATGGTTATATTATTTCTATTCCATTCTATTCTATTGTTCTTTTCTATTCTATTATTTTCTTTTCTATTCTATTATTTTCTTTTCTATTCTATTATTTTATATTCTAATGTAAACTTATTTGAAATTGCAGGCCAGTCAAGTAGGGCTGCAACTAAAGATTATTGTTTTGATTAATCGATTAATCAGATAATAGCCTTAAAAAAAAAATAAACAATTCTGGGGCCAATTTGTTGTTGGGCAGATTACAAAACATATATTGCCACAAAAACACATTACATTCTTTTCTGCAGCTTCTCTATTGAAGTATATTGAACAAAAAAAAATAGCATCTTTTTGCGTTAAAAAGTCCTTGCCCTTTCCAAATACGCAGCAGCTGAAAAAAAATCATGGATGTGAACGTGTCCCATAGGAAAACATGTAAATGAACTGCAGTGTGTTTCTGCAAAAAGCACCAAAACACAGAGGTGTGACCCCGGCCTGAGATGTTTAGTAACATAATGGGGTTAAAAAAACAAAAATAAGTACAAAAAGGACAAATAATCGCTACTGTTAGGCCGTGTACACACGATCGTCTTTGTCCGCTGAAACTGGTCCGACGTTTCAGCAGACAAATCCGATCGTGTGTATGGGCTAACGGACATGTCTGACCGGCTGACAAATTTTAAAGCAAGCTTTAAAATTTGTCCGCTGGAGACATGTCCGTCGGATATGTCCGCTGGTTAGTACACTAACCAGTGGACATATCTGCCCACACATGCTTCGACGCATGCGTGGAAGTTTTTTACTTCCTGGTGCGGTGACGTGGCGGCGTCAACGTCACCGCCACGTCATCGCTCTGTCTGCCAGGGGATTTTGATCCGATGGTGTGTACACCCTGTCGGATGAAAATCCGGAGGAGACATGTCCGCTGGAAACAGTCCGTTGGACAGTTTCAGCGGACATGTCCTTCCGTGTGTACGCGGCCTAAGGGGTTCATTTTTTTTTACTGTGGGACAGTGAAAGTAATATTTACAGTAGCGATTTGCTTTTTTGTACTAAAGGGCTCATTTTTTTTTTAACCCCATTATGTTACTGGCCGATTAAACGATTATGAAAATTGTAATCGATTAATTTATTAATCGATTAGTTGTCGATTAATCGATTAGTTGTTTCGGCCCTACAGTCAAGTTCCTGGTGGGCAGTCATGTTGCAACAGGAAGGCGCCATCCCTAAACTATGCCCACAAAGTTGGAAGCATAAAACTGTCCAAAATGTCTTGGTATGCTGACGTCTTAAGAGTTCCCATTACTGGAACTAGCCCAACCCCTGAAAAACAACCCCACACCATAATCCCCCCTCCACCAAATGATTTGGTCCAGTGCACAAAGCAAGGTCCGTATAGACATGTATGAGTGAGTTTGAGTTGGAGGAACTTGACTAGCCTGCACAGAGTCCTGACCTCAACCTGATAGAACACATTTGGAATGAATTAGAGCAGAGACTGCAATCCCTGCGATCTCCTCCACATCAGTGCCTGACCTCACAAATGTGCTTCTGGAAGAATGGTCAAACATTCTGACACATACCTTGGTGATCAGCCTGATGTGCAGAGGGAGACCTCTTGTACAGCCCTGATTCCAGGGTCACTGGGGTTGGGACAGTAACCGTAGGAGCACAGTGAGGTATGAGTGCCTGCTGGGTACTCTAAGACCGGAGATGATGACCACTGAGACAGGCTGGCGAAGGCTGGAGGGCAGAGGATGCAGGTCTGCTGGGCACAGGTCAGGAAATGCAGGTTAGCTGAATGCGGATCAGCTGGATGCAGGTCAGCAGGATGCAGGTCAGCTGGATGCAGGTCAGGGAATGCAGGTTAGCAGGATGCAGATCAGCTGGATGCAGGTCAGCAGGATGCAGTTCAGCTGGATGCCGGTGCGCCAGAGAATAGCAGGTGCGCACAGGTGCAAACGGCAGGCAGGAGAGGGGTCAGGCAAGCCAGGTCATACACAGAGGATCAGTTCAGGCAGAAGCAGCAGGCAGAGGATGGTCAGAGTTCAGGCTGGTTTTGGCAACGGAAGATCAGGCAGACAGGTAAACAGAGCAGGGTCAAGGAAGCCAAAGGTCAGGACTAGAGACAGCAGCGAGGTCAGAGAGCAGGGTCAGTATCAGATCAGGTGCAAGTTCAGAGTCAGGTCTCAGGATAAGCGATCAAACAGCAACGAATGAGCAGCAGACGCCCCCTTTTATAGGCCACTGGGCACCAAGGCAGTGTTACTTTTGGCGCACGTCTATTTATCATTGGAATCCTGCTGGCTGGGATGCGCTTGAGCCCTGTTACAGGTCTAAGAGGCGTGCGTCCATGACACATTCCATAGACACACTCCTAAACCTTGTAGACAACCTTTCCAGAAGAGTTGAACCTGTTATAGCTGGAAAGGGTGGGCCAACTCAATATTGAACCCTATGGACTAAGACTGGGATGCCAGTAAAGTTCATGTGTGTGTAAAGGCAGGTGTCCCAATACTACTGACAATATAGAGTAAGTAAATCAACATTTCCTTATTTTTTTTTTACAAAAACAAGTTTAGATCCTTAAAGCACTATTATTAAGTAGTCTCCCTGGCTGTATCATTATGTCAGATTTTTGCATCTCAAAGCGGTACAATTGTTTTGCAAAGAAATTTGACGTTTTATATTGTAGGCCTGTAATCCTTAGGAATAACTCACTTAAATCTGTCCAAACAAGAGTCTAGTAGACATCCCAGGTATGATAAAGTTTGAAACACAAAATCATAAATCATAATATTATAAATAACTATAAATAATTATAAATAATAATAATATAATAATAATAAAATTAATTTCCCCACGAATCACTATCGCTCAATTCTGCAAGTTTTCTTATTTACTATTGCTGTTTTCTAGCTGGTCTAAAACCACTTTTGACGTAAAGGGACACTTTTTGGTTGCCATGGACAATCTCAAGTTTCCAGGCAGAAAGAACAATGTATATAATATAAAACTGCATGCAGGGCTCTGGACAATACATTAGGGAAAAAGGTGAAATGATTTTATACAGATTACAGTGTACTGTATGTGTTATGTTTTTTGTACGTTTTAAATTTGCCGCTGGGGCTCTGCCCCCATGCGGTGCAGCCATCGGGGAACACAGCGGGGGGACATCGCAGGATCCTGGGGACAAGGTAAGTAACCTGGACCAGGATTCTGCAATGCAATCCTGAGTGTGGCTCGGGGTTAACGCTAATGGTACTGAAATTTAACTGTGGGCCACACTCGGGATTACCACCAGGGAGGTTAATATGAATATTTACCTAATCATTATATATCACTTAAAGGGGTTGTAAAGGATTTTTTCTTTCCCTAAATAGCTTCCTTTACCTCCTTCATTTACCTCATCCTTCAATTTTGCTTTTAAATGTCCTTATTTGTTCTGAGAAATCCTCACTTCCTGTTCTTCTAACTCCACACAGTAATGCAAGGCTTTCTGGTGTGGAGAAAGCCTCTTGAGGGGGCGAGCAGGAGTGTCAGGACGCCCCCTAACACACAGCTCCTTTCTTTATCTGCAAAGTAGAGAGTGTCCTGACTTGCCTGCTCACCCCCTCCCCCCTCAAGAGGCTTTCTCCACACCAGGAAAGCCTTGCATTACGGTGTTGAGTTACAGACAGAAGAACAGGAAGTGAGGGTTTTTCAGAAGAAATAAGGACATTTAAAAGCAAAATGGAAGGATGAGGTAAGTGAAGGAGGACTGCACTAAGGTAAAGAAAGCTATTTAGGGGGAACAAAAATCCTTTACAACCCTTTTAATTAATTATAAATATTTAAATCATTATTAAAGCATTAAACTAAGGTTCTTTCTGAAATCCTTACCCCACTCTACATAGTTACATAGTTACATAGTTAGTCAGGTTGAAAAAAGACACAAGTCCATCCAGTTCAACCATAAAAAAAAATAAAAATAAAACAAAGTAAAACACAGTACATCCTCCCATACACCCAACTCCATACCCACAGTTGATCCAGAGGAAGGCAAAAAACCCCAGCAGAGCGATGATCCAATTTGCTACCGGAGGGGAAAAAATTCCTTCCTGATCCCCCGAAAGGCAATCGGATTTACCCCGGATCAACTTTACCTACAAAACTTAGTACTCAGTTATATTATGTGCATTTAGGAAAGAATCCAGGCCTCTCTTAAAGCAATCTACTGAGCTGGCCAGAACCACCTCTGGAGGGAGTCTGTTCCACATTTTCACAGCTCTTACTGTGAAGAAACCTTTCCGTATTTGGAGGTGAAATCTCTTTTCCTCCAGACGTAAAGAGTGCCCCCTTGTCCTCAGTGCTCTACTTGCATTACCTTTTTTGCATCATGGTTGGCGAGGATGGATCTGTCAGCCTGGGAAATCAGCAATATGCCAAATTAGGTCAAACATTGCTGTGATGCCTCCTATTAAATATCATGCAGGCTTCTTTTTTGGGATGGGAAGGAATACACTATACATACAATTGAAGTATGCCGATGTAAACCCATCCATCATAATGCAGCATATAAAAAAATGCTGTCAGTTCAAGCTTTTTTTGGCTTTATGTGTGTTTGTGTTTCTCTGTCATACTGCAAAACTGAAAAAGGAATCCATGGACTGCGTATGTTCTTTGATCTGCACACATCTAATATTGCTAAAGCACTTGTAGTTTTATGGCCTCTGCATGTCTAAGTGACAAGATGACTTACCATAACAAATCAGCTCGTGAACGTGTACAGTGACAGTGACATGAGGAGACAACACGTCAAGCAGTAAATCATAATACTGCAGTGTCAGTGACAGACACCGAGATATAAGCAGAAAAAAAAAAACTTTTTGACCTAAAGCACAATATATGATTTATCGCTGGTTGAGCGACTGTCTTTCCGCAGTTAGTGTTGCATCACTGAAAACAAAACAACTTTAGGAGTTTAAGTGCTCTGGGCTGCATGCAAAAAGTTGCCTTCATTTTAGCAGGACAAAGGAATAATATGTATTGCCACAAGCCAAGCAGCTTTTCCACTTATAACTATAAATAAATGTATAGAGGACTTATAAATATTTTATCTCTCTTTCTTTCTTTCTTTCTTTCTTTCTTTAAAAAAAGTTTAAAGCGGAACTTCCCTCTCTCAATTATGCAAAAGTATTCTCTTCTTTTCTTGCTATGATGTCTTATTATGAACTTTCTATCTATATAGAATACCACCCACCGTGGGTTCCTGACTAAGCCCATACATGGCGAAACTAGTTGAACCTCAACACGAGTGGCATGAAGAAGACTATCTGCAACTACTTGCATATACTGTACTTTTTCCACTCAACTATGACTGTTTTTAGCATTTGTGAAATATATTTATTCTAAATTTGTTATAATACATTTTTTTCTATTTTTTCTAAATTACTTTTTGTCTCGATGTTTGGGGTTTATTCAAACTCTCTTATATATATTTATTTATTACATCTATCCATTATGCATCATCACAAATCCCATACCACATCCCACTTAGGGTAACATTTCTAATCTCAATTAAAGGGGTTGTAAAGGTTCATTTTTTATTTTCTAAATAGGTTTCTTTAAGCTAATGCATTGTTGGTTCACTTACCTTTTCCTTCCATTTCCCTTCTAAATGTTTTTTTTCTTTGTTTAATTTGTCTGAATTTCTCACTTCCTGTTCCTCCTCAGTAAAGTGTTCAGTAAGCTGATCTGACTGACTTTCCACCGCTCGGATGATGGTGGAAAGCTTACTGAGGATAAACAGGAAGTGAGAAATTCAAACAAAGAAAAAAATAATAATTTAGAAGGTAAATTGAAGGAAAAGGTAAGTGAACCAACAATGCACTAGCTTAACCACTTAAGGACCGGACCAATATGCTGCTAAAAGACCAGAAGTGTTTTTACAATTTGGCACTGCGCTGCTTTAACTGGTAATTGCGCGGTCATGCAATGTTGTACCGAAACAAAATTTGCGTCCTTTTCTACCCACAAATAGAGCTTTCTTTTGATGCTATTTGATTGCCTCTGCAATTTTTATTTTTTGCGATATAAATGGAAAAATACCGTAAATTAAAAAAAAAAAAAAAAAAAATTCTTATAAAAAAAAAAAAAAAACATTTTAGTCAAACATTTAGGCCAAAATGTATTCAGCCACATGTCTTTAGTAAAAAAAATCGCAATAAGTGTATATTTATTGGTTTTCGCAAAAGTTATAGGGCCAGATTCAGAGAGCCGTAACTCCTGTCTAACTGGTGTTCAAATTACGCGCGTTTTTTAGCTAGTCTGAAACTTCAAACCATGAATAGACGGCTGCAGGCTTCAATTCGACTGGATTACGTGTTCGTACGCCTTCGGATCTACGCTGCAATAAAATTGCGGCCACTGGGTGGACTTCCCGTCGTTTTCCGCGTCGGGGTATGCAAATGAGCTTTTGCCGGCGATCCCCGAAATTACGATCTTCAATCGCAATCACTTACGACACCTTTAGTCATCTTTTATTTGCGTAACACTATACCAGCTTTTTGCTGCTCTAATATTAGACAGCCCATGTTAAGTATGGCCGTCGTTCCCGCGTCGAATTTCAACGTTTTCCGACGTCTTTTATTATTTTTTACGTAAGTCGTCCGGGGATAGGAATGTCCGTAAACCACGCTACTCAAACAAAAAATGACGTAACAACGTGATTTCGCGCAATGCACGGCGGGAAATTTCTGAACGGAGCATGCGCAGTTCGATCGCCGCGGGGACGCGCCTAATTTAAATGCTTCACGCCCCCTAAGCGCGTATTTTGATTATGCGGCGAGAAATAGACTACGCTGCTGTAGCGTACGGGCAAAAATCTACCAGAATTCAAAGTAGAGCCTGGTAAAATACGGCAGCGTAGAGTATTTCGATTACGCAGCGCAAATTTAAGTGTACCTGAATCTGGCCCATAGCGTCTACAAACTAGGGTACATTTTCTGGAATTTACACAGCTTTTATTTTATGACTGCCTATCTAATTTCTTGAGGTGCTAAAATGGCAGGGCAGTACAAAACCCTCCAAATTACCCCATTTTGGAAAGTAGACACCCCAAGGAAACTGCTGAGAGGCATTCCACATGCATTGCAGTGGCGGCTGGTGCTCAAAATTTTTTGGGGGGGGGGGCGCAAACGAAAAAAATGCAGCCTCACTGTGCCCATCACATGCAGCCACTGTGCCATCAAACACAGCCACTGTGCCATCAATTGTCACCACTGTGCCATGCCATCAAACAGCAACTGTGCTATCAATTGTCACCACTGTGCCATGCCACCAAATGCAGCCACTGTGCCATCAATTGTCACCACTGTGCCATGCCATCAAACAGCAACTGTGCCATCAATTGTCACCAATGTGTCATGCCATCAAATGCAGCCACTGTGCCATGCCATCAAATGCAGCCACTGTGCCATCAATTGTCACCACTGTGCCATGCAACACAGCAACTGTGCCATCAATTGTCACCACTGTGCCATGCCACCAAATGCAGCCACTATGCTATCAATTGTCACCACTGTGCCATGCCATCAAACACAGCAACTGTGCCATCAATTGTCACCACTGTGCCATGCCATCAAATGCAGCCACTGTGCCATCAATTGTCACCACTGTGCCATGCCATCAAACACAGCAACTGTGCCATCAATTGTCATCACTGTGCCATGCCATCAAACGCAGCTACTGTGCCATCAAACGCAGCCACTGTTCCATCAATTGTCACTAGGGTTGTCCCGATACCACTTTTTTAGGACCGAGTACAAGTACGGATACTTTTTTTCAAGTAGTCGCCGATACCAAATACCGATACTTTTTTTAAATGTGTCCCCAAATGCAGCCGTGTCCCCCCACAAATGCAGCCATGTCCCCCACATATTGCAGCCATGTCATGTCCCCCACATGCAGTCATGTATGTCCCCCCACATATGCAGTCATGTATGTCCCCCACATATGCAGCCATGTATGTCCCCCACATATGCAGCCATGTATGTCCCCCACATATGCAGCCATGTATGTCCCCCACATATGCAGCCATGTATGTCCCCCATATGCAGTCATGTATGTCCCCCATATGCAGCCATGTATGTCCCCCATATGCAGCCATGTATGTCCCCCATATGCAGCCATGTATGTCCCCCATATGCAGCCATGTATGTCCCCCATATGCAGCCATGTATGCAGCCATGTATGTCCCCCATATGCAGCCATGTATGCAGCCATGTATGTAGCCATGTATGCAGCCATGTATGTCCCCCATATGCAGCCATGTATGTCCCCCATATTGCAGCCATGTATGTCCCCCATATGCAGCCATGTATGTCCCCCATATTGCAGCGATATGTCTCTCATACCTTTTAGATATGCTGATGCCGCCTCTGCCGCATACCGCCGTATCCCCTGCACAATCGCGTAGCGCATTACAAGCTTTCATTCTAAAAAACTTGTAAATGGCCGCGCTCCGTGTATTAAAACTCCCCTTCTCCGGATGGAGGGATCCGTCCAATCCCACGCAAGGGGGAGTGTCTATACGCGGATTCGTGCATAGACACTCCCCCTTGCTCGGGATTGGAGGGATCCCTCCAATCCGGAGAAGGGGAGTGTCAATACACGGCCATTTACAAGTATTCAGAATGAATGCTTGTAATGTAAGCTATGCGATTGTGCAGGGGGATACGGCGGTATGCGGCAGCGGCAGCGGCGGCGTCAGCATATCTAAAAAGGTATGAGGGACGCATCGCTGCAATATGGGGGGGGAAGTATTCTATTTTAGTATCGGGGGTATTTGCGGGAGTACAAGTACTCCCGCAAATACTCGGCATCGGTCCTGATACCGATACTAGTATCGGTATCGGGACAACCCTAATTGTCACCACGGTGCCATGCCATCAAACGCAGCCACTGTGCCCCTCAATTGTTGCCATTGTGCCAATTGTCACCACTGTGCCCATTGATGCCACTGTGCATGTCACTGTGCCCTTTAATTGTCACCACTGTGCCCCATGATGCCACTGTGCTTATTGTCACCACTGTGCCCCATTATGCCACTGTGCCCATTGTCACCACTGTGCCCCATGATGCCACTGTGCCCCATGATGCCACTGTGCCCATTGTCACCACTGTGCCCCATGATGCCACTGTGCCCCTTGTCACCACTGTGCCCCATGATGCCACTGTGCCCCATGATGCTACTTTCCCTGTAAAAATCACTTACCTGAAGCTTCCATGTCCTCCCTCGATGTCTTCTGCCGCCGTGGTGAATCTTCAGCCAATCAGGTTCCTGATAACCAGAATCCGGGAACCTGATTGGCTGATTGGCTGAAACGGCCGTCAGTCTTATGCCTGCGCTCCGAGTATAGACTTCCGAGAGCCGGAGTGCGGTACTGGAAAAGCCTATGAGAGCCGCTGGCTTTGATAGGCAGTTCCCCTCAGCCAACCAGCTGCCGCTATTCGGGTAACCGGCAACCCATGTCCGGTTATATGAATAGACCAGGCAGCTGGCAACAATGATAACACACATTCAATGCATTGCATTGAATGTGTGTTATATGCGAGAGGGGGTGGCGCTGCAGCGCCCTCTATAGACAGCCGACAGAACTGCGGTTAAAATGTCAAAATTACATTTTAGCCGAATAAAAGTTCTTAAAGGGCCCGTTTTTTTTTTTTGTTTTTTTTGTGACTGCGGATTGAATAATGACAAAAAAAATTGTCACTAAATAATATATTATAGTCATACTATAACCTATAGCTCTCAACTGTTCCTGATTTCGAGGGACTGTCCCTGATTTGGAACAAAGTCCCTCCCTTCCTCTTTCCTTCTCATTTGTCCCTCATTTTGGACTGTTATATATAGTTATACAGTGGTGGCCCGTCCATAAGGGGCACATACGCGCCACCCCCTTAATCCATGCGCGCGGCCCCTAATCTACATGCAGGGTGACAGATATTTGGATTCCTGAGGCTATAATTGGCTTAAAAAAAGGGAGGTCTCAGGGATCAGATTGCCCAGCGGTCTCATGACCCACTTCCTGTTTGGCTGGGAGGAAAAACAACGGCCCTGGAGCGAGGTCTCAAGGGACGGCTCATCTGCAGCTACATCCAGCATTTCCCAGCCTGGACAGTGGAGGGATGAAGGGGGGAGATCAGAGTGTCATCCCTTGCCAGGACTCGTCATCTGACTCTTAAGGTGAGAAGGCCTCAGATTGCCACTTCCCAATGACTGTCTCCTGTGCTAGGGGGGGGGGGGGGGCTTGTTGCAGTCCTCCCATCCATCCATCTCCTGCCATGTGGGTGGCTGTCACCGGAGTCGCAGGGGGTGAGGGGGTACCGTTGTTTTGCTGCCCCCTCCAAACTATTGAGCACCAGCCGCCACTGTATTTATATATAAAATGCACTTAGTTATTACTGTATCTTTCAAAAAGTGTTTCCCATTGCTAAAAATTTCATCCAAATTCAAAAGTTCTGCATTTGAAAATTTCAATAGCCAATATAAAGGAGTAGTAGTGCTAAGAGAAAGCCCTTGTGGGTTTAACTAATCCTTTTTGGGGGGTTAATTCTCCTTTAAGGGGGTGTGGTGAGGGGGCATGCCCTACTCCTACATATTTTTTCTGGTAGGTGTCTGTCCTTTATTCCCATTTCAAAATGTTTTTTTACATGAAACAATCAGATTTTTTTGCTAGAAAATTTCATAGAATCCACAAACATTATATATACCGTAATTTCAGAAACAGAGGCCCTAGAGAATAAATTGGTGGGTGTCTAAATTTTGGTTGTTACACAGAATTTTCTCTGCCGTATTTTAGTAAAATACACTTTTTTAATTTTTTTATGAATACAAATGCAATAAACAACCCCATTTTTTTTTTAAATATAAAAGAGGATGTTACACCGAGTAATTAGATACCAAACATGTTAAGCTTTAAAATTGCACACGTCTGTGCAACAGCTATCAACTTTTTTAATTTTTTTTAAATGTTGCCGTTTACTTCCAGGGAAACCTGAAGTAATATAAGCTCATTGCTTCCAGGTTCTTATATCATAGAGGTGATCAAAGCCATTCCAACTGCAGACATTAATCCAGTATAACCATTTAAAGTATAAAGATGTATGGGTAGCTCGCTGGTCATACAAACATGTGTGAAAGACCGTAATGTTAATTTTTTGAGAGGTATGTATGAAATATTCTGTTAATATTCTGCATTCCTCTACCCACCCAGCAGGTAGCACTGTAGTTCTTTGCACATAATTTATTGCAGCAGCAATTAATCTCTTATCCAAGGGCTTAAGCTGACCTGCTGAACAGAAGTCAATTGTTTGATCAACTTCTATTGAAAGGACATGTTGGAAAATGTTTCCTTATCAGCATCTGCAGCCAATTGATGCTGTCATTAGAATACAATGTCCTAAAGGGGGAATTCCTCCATCCACCTAATTTGCTCATTGGCGCTGTGTGGGCACAGCAGCCTATTCATTTAAATTGGCTGCTGTGCCCCTTGAAACACAGGGGAAAGGTCCCTACAGTATTTTAGAAATTGCAGCCTGCATGGGATCCACAAGCGCAGTGTGGTTTCCAGTGCAAATGCAATTTTCAGTGCATTGAGTGCGCCATTACAATTAACGCCTCCCGCACCCATCAAGTGCATTTTTCTGATGTTAACCTACAGTAGCCTTAACCTGAGCTTTCAATCAGAAAAAGGGAGCTATAAAACGTTTGGTTCTGCAGTGCTGGCACCTTAGATTACCCATTTTCCTCTGCCTTGTAATAAATGCGTATTTGTTAAAAACAGAAAAATTCTGAAGCCTCGTACACACGCATGGTTTTCTCGACAAGAACCAGCAAGAAAACTGCTGGCAGGGCTTTCTTGCCGAGTATACCATGCGTGTGTACGAGGCTTTCAGGTTTCTCATCAAGAAAACTGCCCAAAATCTTGACGAGAAAAATAGAGAACCTGCCGAGAAACCCAAAAGTGTGTATACTTACCTGTCAAGGGGCAAGATGCATGTCTGGGCTGTCACAGTGTGCGTCAGAGGGGGACGGGGTCACGTGACGCGTGGCCCGCCTCCCCTATAAAAGAAACGTCAAAGCAGCGGAGCTGTGCTCTAAATGGATAGATCTTCTCATCGCTGGACCAACCGGCCATCGCTCGAGAGATCACCCGTCGCTGGACCGATCACCCGTCGCTGTGGCCTGGTGCGGTTCAGGAGAGGGGGGGCCGCACTCTGTCCCCCCCTCTTTTCTGCGGCCGGCCAGGTCAACATGCTCGGATAAGGGGTCTGGTGTGGATTTTAGGGGGAACTCCACGCCATTTTTTTTTTAAATTTGGGGTGGAGTTCCTCTTAAAATCCACACCAGACCTGAAGGGTCTGGTTATGGATATTTGGGGGGAACCCCACGTCATTTTTTTTTAAATTGACGGGGGGGGGTTCCCCTTAATATCCATACCAGACCTAAAGGGTCTGGTTATTGAATTTGGGGGGACCCCCACCCATTTTTTTTTTTTTACTAAAAGTCCCTGTCCCATTGACTTCAATGGGGTTCGGAGTCCGGGTTCGGGTTCCCGAACCCAAACTTTTTTTTAAAGTTCGGGTTCGGGTCCGAACCCGAACATCCAGGTGTCCGCTCAACTCTACAGCCTAGCAAAAGCAGAATTATTTTTGGGATGGACAAGGGATGTGATCACTAGATGTTTTAGCTCTATGGTATGGCCTGGATGCCCTATACCCTGGATGCCCTAAGCCCTGGTTTCTGCTAGGTTACCTGCTGTGAAGGTAGCCTAACAAAAGCAGAAGTATTTTTGGGATGGACAAGGGATGTGGTCACTAGATGTTTTAGCTTTATGGTATTGCCTGGATGTCTTAAAGGGGTGTTCCAGCCAAAATTTTGTTTATTAAAAGTCAGCAGCTACAAAAAGTGTAGCCGCTGGCTTTTAATAAACACTCACTTACCTGGTCCTGCGTTCCAGCGACGCGCCGACCGGGGCTCCGCTCCTCTCCCCCCCTCCCCAGCCGGCGTCTCCATCTCCACTGCGGGCACCCAGCCGTGACAGCCTTCGGCTTCACGGCCGGGCACCCACTGCGCATGCGCGAGCCGTACTGCGCATGCGTGCGCGGCGCGGCTCGCCGCTGATTGGAGAGGCGATCGCATGGGACCTGTCAGTGTCCCATGTGATCGCCTACAGGGAGGGGGCTGGTGTAGGCGATTAAGCTTAATCGCCTAACCAGCCCCTCGGCGGAAGCAGGAAGTGGGACAGGAAGTCCCACTCCTACTGAAGCCCCCACTCCCCCCCCAAAAAAATTACATGCCAAATGTGGCATGTATGGGGGTGAGGAGTGGGTTAAGAAAAGGTCGTTTTTGTGGGTGGAACACCCCTTTAAGCCCTGGTTCACACCTGTGCGGCTTTGAAATAATCTTCTTTCAATGTCGCTGTGACTTGAATGGTCCCATTGCCTAATATATGGTGCGAGTTGACATGTGATTTTGAACTGTCAACTGTCAACTGACAATCGCGGAATTTCAGACAAGAAAAATTTGAGAGCTGGTTTGAGCGTCTCTATGCAATTCCGACGCTCAAAAATCCTACGCATGCTCAGAATCAAGCAGAAGAATCGAACTGCCTATTGAACTTCATTTTTCTCGGCTTGTTGTAGTGTTATACGTCACGGCATGCTTGAACCTCGGAATTCCGACAACATTTGTGTGACCGTGTGTATGCAACACAAGTTTGAGCCAAAATTCAGTCAGAAAAAAATCCAGGGTTTTGTTGTCAGAATTTCCGATCGTGTGTATGCGGCATAAGTCTTCTGTCAGGAAACAGAGGCCCTGCTTACAGTAAAGTGGAAGCAATGCTCTTACTGTAGAAGAGTAAGTGTGAGGTGCTGCTGACTTGTATTGCTGACAGAACTTGTGATAAATATTGATTGTCCATAAGAACCATGGTAACTGAGATATGAAGTAACAAAGCTATCTACAGCATTGAAAAGAGGTACAATCGGAATTGGCACTGTCTTAAATTACAAGTTAACTATTACTTTGTGAAGATCATCCTTTAGCCTTTTTCTTTCAATCATCCACAGAGCTGCTACAAGGTTACGCACCCTTAAAAAAAGATGTACCCTTCTCTATGTATTTGGAATTAGCTAAATTTCCAATACTTGTGTCTGTTGTGAACATGGTAAAGAATCACACCCCCCCCCCCCCCCCTTAAAATAATCACATGTTGTTGCTTTTTAGCCTGAAATTAAGAAAGGCAAAGTTTTTGTTTTATCCAGCTGTATTTGCTCAGTGCAACTTATAACATTCAAGTGAAAGCTATAACACCAGTGGTCGCCCGTTCAATTCATGCTCCCAGACCCTAATCTACATGCAGGATGCCCAACGCATGGATTCCAATGTTTTTTCTTAGATGCATGTGATTACAGCCTGAGGCTCGAATTGGCTTAAAAAAAGGGTGGGCTCAGGGCACAGATCACTGCGCCCTGAGCCCACCCAGTTGAATTAACATTCTCTATTGTCTTCCTGATTCTTTTCCTGGCCAAGAGGAGAAGGGATCCTATTGGCCGCTAAGGGGAGGTGAAAGGAGACACAAGGGAAGCCTCCAAAAATCTGAGTAGGAGACGCAGGCCAAATAATTACATTTTAGTCTCATCTGACCATAAACCTTTTTTCCATGTGGCCTCAGAATCTTCAAAGTGCATTTAAGGTGGTCAGATGAGACTAAAATTAAAGTATTTGGATAGAGAAACCCAGAAAAAAAAAAGAATAAAAAAGTTAATATATTGCAACTTACTAGGGCTTCATTTTGCAAACTACCAGTCCCCCTACTTCCCATGTAATTAACATTAACAATGGCAGACATGTTTGAAGTCCAGCCTGGGTTACAGCCATGGCTGCCTCCATACATACAGTGGAGTTGGTGGATGTAATCACCCAGGAACAGGTGTTTTTTTGCAATATTTCCCTGTAAAAACAAAGCCTAAATAGAGAAAACACAGTCACCTCATCTATTGACTGGTAATCTGACATTACATTTTTGGGTTTAGATATGTTTTAAAAATGTAAATAAAGGGACTCTGTTGCTTCAATAATACTAAAAGCTGACAACAGATAAGAACTATATACAGGTACCCAAAGGTGCCTAATTGGGATGAGCTGAACACCCCCCAGTTTGGTTTGCATCAAAACATTCGAACGGACTGAAAGTTCACACAAACTTTCGAACCCTGTTAAAGTCTATGGGACTCGAACGTCTGAAATCAAAATTGTGAATTTTGAAGGATAATATGCAAGTTATTGTGCTAAAAGGGATTGGGGACCCGGGTCCTTCCCCCAGGGTACATGTATCAATACAATTTTTTTTTTTTAAAACTTCATTTTTTTCAGGGGCAGTGATTTTAATGATGCTTAAAGTTAAAAAAAATGAGTCTGAAATATTCCCTTAAATTTCATGCCTGGGGGGTGTCTACATCATACCTGTAAAGTGGCACGTGTTTCCCTGACACAGTACACTGACTGAAAATACTGCAGCTGCCTGCCTGTGGTATTATTAGGAAGAGAAAACCAGCAATTGTCTGCAGTTAGCTTTAGTTGCACACTGTGCACAGGATACACTACTCTGTCTGAAAAAACTGCAGCTACCACAATCAACTGCCTGCCTGTCAGTATATTAGGATGAAAATAACAGGAACCAATTTAGCTAAACTGAATACAGTGTGTATATATATATATATATATATATACAACACCTGGGATGCATATATATACTGCATACACTGTAACTGCAGCTAACTGACTCGTCTGCCTGCATCTAACTCAAATGAAATGACACTGTCTCTCTCTCTCTCTATCTCTCTCAGAACCTGGAACACACTACAAAAGGCAGCCACGCAGGTTGCCTTATATAGTGTGGGGCGTGTACTAAACCCCCTGAGCCATAATTGGCCAAAGCCACCCTGCATTTGCCCAATTATGGCTCTCCGTTCTTACAGTGCTGTGATTAGACAAAGCATGCGGGTCATAGTGCATGCTTGGCCAACCATCAGCCAGCAATGCACTGCGATGGCGCAGTGAATTATGGGCCGTGACACCCACTCGAATTTGGCGCGAACAGCCCATAATGTTCGCAATTCGGCGAACAGTCGATGTTCGATTCGAACATGAGTCCGCCCTGAACTCGAAGCTCATCCCTACACATACCTTCACTGTCCTCTGTTTCATCCTATATGTGGGCAGGTCTGATCTTCTGTACTTTTTGTACATATTGATGAAGGTATTTGGTCAGCTATAACCAGCCTTTGGGCCAAACCCCCGTTGAAGTCCTGTCGTGACGAAACGATCGTAGGGTGCCGTGTCGTCATCGTGTTCCGTCTTGAACGAAGGCGTTGTTTTCCATTCGAGTAGCGAGAGGTATCGGATTGGAGAGGTTACGATCTGATTGTTACATGCCTTTTTCCATCAAACAATTGTAAGTGCAATACTTATTAAATCCATCCTTTTTTACACATAATACTCTGTGAGAGTCCTTCTCTTTTTATCGTACATGTGCTTGTCCCGGACCCATTGCTGAGCTGTACCTTGTTTACAAGTGGATTGGTTGCAGGGAGACGGAACGTCCCTATGCTTCATGAGACTGATGCAAAGCAGTCTTTATTTGTGGTAAGCAGGCAGTCTTATCTCACGGGTGCAGGGTGGATATTCTTCTTCATCTTTTAGCACCTTGGAGTCTACGTGGCTACTTTCTTCACAGTTTTCTCATCACAAGATTTACACTGGACTTTTCTACTAGATCTCACAACTGTTCAGCATTGGAGATTTATTTTATTTTAATTCATTTTTTCTTTTCTTTGTTTTTTAAGCTTTCCTCTGGTTTATTCTTAATGAGCTTATGTTCACATATTTAATAATTAACTTGTATGTTTTTTTATCAATCTTGGATAGCGCTGCACCTCCTGTATTTTTCATATTTGAATATTGTCAGGCTGAATATCAGGGCAGATTTTGAGTCACATTACTGTCTATATCTTACGTACTATTAAGTCAGCCGGTTCAGCAGGGGCCATACATAATTTTGATTCATGTATAGGCAGGCTGGTTATACAGTAGTTGATCTACTGACAGACTTCTGTACAACCAGCCAGCTTGAAAATGTCCAGAAGAACAGCGCCATTGGCTATATCCTACAGTGCTTAGCGATATAGTCTGACGGCAGAGAAGTCTCCCTGATGTCAGAATGCATTAACCAAAGCAGGGATGATTCTCTCATGCACATTGAGTGTGTGGATGGGGTATCTGAGTCCAGCGGGTTTAAAACATATTTTATTAATGTATGGGTTGCCTTAGTTGTTTAACTGAGGCCTCAGTATAGTTTTGCTTTAGGCTCTTTGTACAATTAAAATCTTTTTAAATGATTTTATTAAAGATTATGGGCCAGATTCAGAGAGCCGTAACTCATGTCTAACTGGTGTTAGACTGGAGTACTTTCAAATTACGCGCGTTTTTTAGCTAGTCTGAAACCTCAAACAATGAATAGACGGCTGCGGGCTTCAATTCGACTGGATTACGTGTTCGTACGCCTTCGGACCTACGCTGCAATAAAATTGCGGCCACTGGGTGGACTTCCCGCCGTTTTCCGCGTCGGGATATGCTAATGAGCTTTTGCCAGCGATCCCCGAAATTACGATCTTCAATCGCAATCTCTTACGGCATCTTTAGTCATCTTTTTTTGCATAACACTATACCAGCTTTTTGCTGCTCTAATATTAGACAGCCCATGTTAAGTATGGCCGTCGTTCCTGCGTCAAATTTCAACGTTTTCCGATGTCTTTTATTATTTTTTACATAAGTCGTCCGGGAATAGGAATGTCCGTAAACGACGCTACTCAAACAAAAAATGACGTAACGACGTTATTTCGCGCAATGCACGGCGGGAAATTTCTGAACGAAAAAAAGCATGTTCGCATGCGGCAGGGGACGCGCCTAATTTAAAACTTCACGCCCCCTAAATGCGTATTTCGATTACGCGGCGAGAAATAGACTACGCCGTAGCGTACGGGCAAAAATCTACCAGAATTCGATGTAGAGCCTGGTAAAATACGGCAGCGTAGAGTATTTCGATTACGCAGCGCAAATTTAAGTCTACCTGAATCTGGCCCTATATTTTTATTCCACCAGATTTCCTCCTGATGGTTAGAACTTTTACTAAAATAATAAAGGTTACAGATACAGTATTTATAGACAGAAACAAAGGCAAATACATTTGCAAAATAGGATTAGATGCCCATAGAAACCATTTAGGCCCCTTCCACACGGATGCAGAACCTGCTTGCTTAGTGGAGGATCTCTCCATTGATCCTTACTGAATGTATGACAGGTAGGTGTCCGTTCCGCTTTGCAGAGTGGACACGGACATAGTACCCCCTTCTTCTATTGGGAAATTGGAAGGAAATGGACCGACTGTCTGTTTCAGTCCGATGTGATCTGCTGAACGGATGGCAAACAGGTGCTCCATCCATCTGTTTTTGGTGGACAGCATTGGATCGGATAGCAGTGAGTGTCAGTGGGCATCTGCCACTTTATAGAAGAGATTGGAGGGTCCGATAAGGTATGCCTAAACGACTGAAAGGTGGACCTGATCAGACAGCCTGTGTGAAAGGGGCCTAAGGTTTTATTTTTTATTTTAAATAAACATACCCTAGTACAATTTGCTTTATTAAATACACTTACCTTCCTTTCCACTCTCATGTGACCAAGCGCCACACAGACATTCTTCTAAAAATGTCCCCGTTCCTCATCTAAGCATGCTGTGGCCCATTCATTCTTACGAGCGAGCCAAATTCCAGCATTCCTACAGAATATGGCTCATATATTGGAATTGATGGGGGCCATGACCCCTGTATGCAAGAGAAGCCGGTGGAGTCTTTTTTGGAAGTAAGCTGCCAGACAAGGTTGTGCACTAAGGCTACATTCACACATGGCGGGCTCCATCGCAGTCCGTTCCGACGGAGTCCGCCTGTGTCCGCCAGCTCAGCGGGAGATCAATCCGCAGATCTCCGCTGAGCTGACGGATGACAAGCTCCTCTCTGCTCACTGAGCGGGGAGGAGCTTGTGCAGCGCCGCTATCTCCTATGGAGCGATCTGATGAAAATGGACAGCATGTCAGTTTTCATCAGATCTTATCTGATCCAATCCGAATGGACGGATGGGGAGGTATCCCCCATACGTTTGTTTTTAGCGGATCGGATCAGGTCGGATGTCAGCAGACATGTCTCCGCTGACATCCGACGCTCCATAAAGATGCATGACAGGGGCGGACTGATCATTGAGGAACTCGGGCACTGCCCGAGGGCCCCATGCCACTAGGGGGCCCCATAAGGGTTGCCAGGCTCATGAAAACCAGGGACAGTATGTAAAAATCTGTGTTTTTTTTACATCTGTCCCTGATATGTCTAAAACCTACATGCTTTTGATGTGAAAATCCTGAGATTTTAGCTGCCCTGCTGGCTTGGTGGCCATCTGTAAAATGGGGGCCCCATAATCTTCTATTGCCCAGGGGCCCCATGAGTTGTCAGTCCGCCCCTGATGCATGGGGCACCCGTTCAGGTCCGCTGTCAAAACTGACAGACGGACCTGAACGGACTCAAGTTGCTGGAATGGAGAGGAAGGTAAATATTTATAATGTCAGGCTGAATGCATGGGAGTGAGGATTTTTTTTTTTAAATACAAGTTTAATAAAAAAAAAATATATATATTCTTTTAAGTAGAATTAAAAGAAAATCTGTTTTATTTTTTGCCATCTGCATCGCAATGTTGAGATTTCCCTTCCATTCCTCTCCCATAGCCCCAAAAAAAAAGTGAGAGAAAACCCCGCCAAAGTGAGGGAATCCCTGGTTGTCATCAGAACTAATGTCTCCATTGGAAATATCCCCACTGTTGGCGTTCTGGTAACAATCCAAAATTTGAGATTTTTTTTTTACTTTTGGCAAAAACAATAAACTGGACATATATAGAGGGATAATCTCCCTAACAGGGGCACAGACGGCAATAAAAACTGACAGGTGTTCTAATCCCTCTTCACTCTATCCAAAGCTAACAAAAAAGATTTTGCCTTTAGTTATACGGAAACATTGGACAACCCATCAGTGCTGGTTATTTTTATTCAACATCTTCAAATCATTTTTTACTCTTTGAGTTTTAGGCAGGTTTTGCCAACAACAAGACGCATTTTAAAGTTTGCCCAATTAGTCACATAACTCTTCTTAAAGTGTGGAATGAATAACAATCATTAAATTCGAAACACTGTTTGCTTTTCTATTTGAGCCTTTCAAGAGAGGCAAAACAAATTAAGATTTTCTAGCTGGTGAGTGCACTGTCCATTTATCCATGAAAAACCCACAAAGCAGTAGGTTTCAGATAAGGGGCCATGCACACGCAATGCGGACTGTTGTTAGTTTAGGATGTAATAATGTATTATAGCCTGGGGCATCAATGAACCTTTCTGTGGGGTCATATTTATCTAAAAGATCTCCAGGCCAGTTGCACAAAGTAAAAGCCAGTCCACCATTCAGTTATATTTTAAGGAAACCTGTAAGAATGTAAGTAAGGGAGCAGCCACCGCTGACTTGTTTTTAAAGATTCAGGCTCCAGGTCTTCCACTCTTGTCCTTTCTTTGTAGGTCAATGATTTGCAACAAATATGCAAATACCTGGTGTCCTGATACTTGCACTTGTGCATGCTTGTTCTTGGTCGGAAACACCACTCTGCTTCTGGGAGAGCTTTTACTGAACTGCGCAGGGAAGTCCTAGTTCATGGATTTCATAACAAGATAGTCGATTAGTAGAAGTAGATGTAAGGTGCTGGATTTAGATCTCTTAAATCTTTGTGGAGCTTTGTCAGAGAAAATACAGATTGCAGACCTCAAGTATGTTAAGTATGGTAAGTATGTTATACTTACCTGGTCTGTGCAGTGGTTTTGCACAGAGCAGCCCCAATCCTCCTCTTCTCAGGTCCCCCCACGGCGCTCCTGGCTCTTCTCTCCTGCTGAGTGCCCCCACAGCAAACAGCTTGCTATGGGGGCACCTGAGCATGCCCACTCCTGAGCCTCTGCTCTGTGTGTCCCGCCAGCACTCTCTCCTCACAATGGGGCAATGGGGAGGGAGAGTCCCAAGAGAGACGAGGCTCTCATGCACATCTCTGAATCAAGATGGGGCTTAGGTAAGTATTGGGGGGGGCTGTGCAGAAGGTTTTTTACTTTCTGTGTCTCTGTCCCCGTCCCACCCCCATGTCGCTATTAATAAAAATAAAAACCTACAATGGTCACTGCCAGCTCTATTAAAGCCTGGCATACCACACTGTGTAAGTTTATGCCACACTATGTAAGTGACTCGCGGACGCTTTATAGCTCAGAGACAGGGCTTTTGCGGGAGCCAATGTGATCTCCCCAGCTCACATCAGAGGGAAATCTTGGCCCCTCCCACAGAAGCTATGTTTCGAGGCTGTAATGCGATCGCGAGTCACGTGACCAGCCTGAAGATGGCTCTAAATAGGTATTTACAACGCTCGTATTTACAAATGACTTATATAGTGTGGTATGCCAGGCTCTAATAGAGGGGCTGGCAGTGTTTTAGAATTTAGACTTTACAAACACTTTAAAGATGAAGAGGCTTGAAAAAAGAAAACAAATTTAGTTACCACATCCAAAGACTGGTAAGCTACAATATATACAATTTTACTTTTTATGTTAACTTATGCATTAATTTCTCCTTCTCTGCTGACATTAAAGCATTTCTCCAAAATGGTGAACATTTTGTCAAATTCGCTAAATTTTTAAGAACATTTTGGGAAAATTAAAACCCTCATTATTTTCCTGGAGTTGCTGTAAAATTGAAAGTCATAGATTGTTCCTTTCTATTGGAGCTCAGTTCATGTCCATGGAAATCCAAGCCATTGTTACCTTGTCATTAATTTGCTGCTGTGCACTTTATGTAGAGGCTTAACAAGGTTTCACCACAATTAGTAACTGTAACCTAACCCCAAGGCATGCAGATCTGTGTGTCTCTTTAACAATGACATTGTAATGCAAATAATAATGTGTACATTCTCTAAAAGCTTTGAAAGGTGGCAAATGTTCAGCTATTGGCCTTTTGTTAATGCATACACTAGGACTGATTACAATCTATCATTGGGAAGCTTAAAGGGCATATGCTGGATCTCATCTTAGCCATAGGTCGAACATTGTTTCATGTATATATTGTATAGGCTTTATAAAAGGACAAGGCTGTCATTTACAGTGGGCCTTAGAGAAAGAATGTGTGTGTCCTGGGGATTCAGAGCATTTGTAAGGCATGTTAACCTGACAATTATACACAAGAATGGCTGTAGTTATGTTGTTAATGTGAATATTTAACAACTTTTAATTAGATATTTTTATTTTATATTCTAGTTTAAAAAAAAAAAATAGTAGGAACATTTAAAGGGCTTTGTTTTCTTCACATAGATAGATAGATAGATAGATAGATAGATAGATAGATACAGTAGCTCTACACTATATATATATATATATATATATATATATATATATATATATATATATATATATATATATACCCTGCTTAAAAAAAGTAAGGAACACTTTTGAATCAGAACTCCTGGGATATTGATCTGGTCAGTTAAGTAGGAGGACAGGGTTGTTAATCAGTTAATCAGGCAACAATGAGACAACCTCCAAAACAGGAATGGTTTTTCAGGTGGAGGTGTCTGACATTTTTTTCCCTACTCATCTTTACTGACTGTTTTTCACTAGTTTTGTATTTGGCTCGGGTCAGTGTCACTACTGGTAGCACAAGGCGATACTTTGACCCTATAAAGGTTGCACAGGCAGTCCAACTCCTCCAGAATGGCATATCAATATGTGTCATTGCCAGAAGGTTTGCCGTGTCTCCCAGCACAGTCTCAAGAGCATGGAGGAGATACCAGGAGACAGGCAGTTACTCTAGGATAGCTGGACAGAGCCATAGAAGCAGGACCAATATCTTTGTGCAAGGAGGAACAGGATGAGCACTGCCAGAGCTCTACATAATGACCTCCAGTAGGCCACTGGTGTGAATGTCTCTGACCAAACAATTAGAAACAGACTTCATGGGGGTAGCCTGAGGGCCTGACGTCCTCTAGTGTGCTCTGTGCTCACTGCCGGACACTGTGGAACTCGATTGGCATTTTCCATTGAACACCAGAATTGGCAGGTCCGCCACTGGTGCCCCATGCTTTTCACAGATGAGAGCAGGTTCACCCTGAGCATATGTGACAGAAGTGAAATGGTCTGGAGAAGCCGTGGAGAACTTTATGCTGAATGTAACATCGTTCAGCATGACAGGTTTGGTGATGGGTCAGTGATGGTCTGGGGAGGCATATCCATGGAGGGATGCACACAACTCTACAGGCTACACAATGGCACCCTGACTGCCATTAGGTATCGGGACTAAATCCTTGGACTCATTTTTTTGAGCAGTGTATATATAGTACAGTGTATATATATATGTATATCTATATATAGATATAGATCTATATATATGTATATCTATATATAGATATAGATCTATATATGTATATACAGTATATAGATATAGATCTATATATAGATACATATATATATATATATATATATATATATATATATATATATATATATATATACTGTATATATATATATATATATATATATGGGGTTATATATGGAGAGTATCTGGGGTACATGCATAGAGACGATCAGCTTCCATTTTTTTGCAACTGAACAAGCCAAAAAGCTGGGCACAGAGATTTTGCACTCTCCAGTTTTAAAATCCCCCTGGTACAGCTTCTGCATAGAGACCGATCAGCTTCCATTTTTTTGCAAAGCTTAATTGAACAAGCCAAAGTTTGAAGCTGATTGGCTACCATGCACATCTGCACCAGATTTTGCACTCTCCAGTTTTAATATATCTCCCCCTGTAAATATTTAAGAAGGACTCCAGACAATGAGAAAAACAACAGTTTTAGACCCCATTCACACTTGTGTAACTTATAATGCGCCTTCGGACATCAAAGTCGCATGAAACGTCGCACCCCATGTATTCCAATGATAACCATTCATATATGTGCAACTTAAAGTGGTTGTAAAGGCTGCAGGTTTTGCATTATATGCAGGAAAGTAAAACAAAAACTTCAGTGTGCAGCTCCCCCCTCAGTTTTAGCCGAGGTTCCAGAGGAGCTGAATATTATTTCAAAAGTTCCTCCAGGATAAAACAGTTGAGAAAGGCTGGCTTAGACAGATGTCAGGAAGGATTGAGAAACAATAGTAGAATCATAAAATGGCAGTCTCAGTTTTCATGCTGCAGCAGGTGCAATATAGGTGGAACACTGGCAGCGGTCTCCAAACTATGGCCCTCCAGTTGTTCAGAAACTACAATTGCCATCATGCCTAGCCATGTCTGTGAATGTTGCAGTTTTACAATGCCTCATGGGACTTGTAGTCTTGCAACAGTTGGAGGGTCGTAGTTTGAAGATCACTGGACTAGAGGTACATACGTAATAGTGGTCATACCTGATTGTAATGATATTTTTGTCTTCCCTTGTTTTTCTATGATTGTGCATTGTTAATCTGCTCAGGTAACAATGTAGAGCTAACTCAGGCTGGAACTTTCGTAAAACCTGTATTTTTCACCAGCCATTTTGCTCCCTTCTCTCATCCAAGACGTCTTATACTGCTCATCAAGCTGCTCTTAAGCCATTTAGCCTGCAGCCAGTCTGACGGATACCTTTGTGGGCTCAGGCAGTGACCACATTGATGGCAGTCACTGACCAAGCATATCTCTCATTTTCGAGCCGTCAGATCCATTTTCTTTGGCTGATTTAGAATAAAGGTGAAAGACCTTGTTTAGTACACAAGGCTGCTCTCTGGCAAATGGTCATGGATTATAAAAAAAAGATATAGTTTAGGCAGTAAAGAGAACATAAATGAAAGAAAGGAACAATCAATGTTGATACATTGCTATTATAGTCCTCAGGGAACTTTTAACTTCTTTAGTTGTTTACAAATCTCACTTGATAAGATTGTAAAGCTGCCCTTAATGGGACAATAACCACAGACATGTCTTTTGCTTAAAGGGGAATTATAATGATTTTATATCTATTTTGTTTCAGTTATTTATTTTAAGAAGTTTTAAAACTGATGTTTAATATCTGTTTTTTAAAATGTGTATAAAATATTTGTTTTAAAATTAAAAATGTTATACACGGTTCACACAAGACACAAGTCACTTAACATTATGGGTTATGACTGTGTGCAGACATCGCCAAAGAGGTCGTTTGCTTTCAGACTGTCTCTCTCTAATGGAACCTTCTTACAAAACCATGGTAATTGAGAGACAGGGAAGAGTATGAGTAACTTCTCCAACTTGTCCAGTTCTGAGTGTCATTTCCAGCTTGTGCTACCAAGCAATTTTTTTTATATATATATATATATATATATATATATATATATATATATATATATATATATAGTGTGTGTGTGTGTGTATGTGTATATATATATATATATATATATATATATATTTTACTTTATGCTAATAAATGAAACCAATAAAAAGATTTAAAAGATCAAATGTATTTATCAATGTAGACCAATATTTATTCTGCTACATATTTTTGATAAAAATCCCAATAAGCGTATATTGAATGCTGTGCACAAAAGTTATTGGGCCAGATTCAGGTACACGTACATTTGCGCAGTGTATCCGAGATACGCTACGCAGCTGTATTTTACCAGGCTCCACAACGAATTCTGGTAGATTTTTGCCCGTACGATACGGCGGCGTAGTCTATTTCTCGCCGCGTAATCGAAATACGCGATTAGGGGGCGTGAAGCATTTAAATTAGGCGCGTCACCGCGGCGATCGAACTGCGCATGCTCCGTTCAGAAATTTCCCGCCGTGCATTGCGCGAAATAACGTCGATACGTCATTCGTTGTTTGAGTAGCGTCGTTTACGGACATTCCCATTCCCGGACGTTTTACGTCAAAAATAAAAAAAGACGTCGGAAAACGTTGATATTCGACGCAGGAACGATGGCCATACTTAACATGGGCTGTCTAATATTAGACCAGCAAAAAGCTGGTATCGTTTTACGCAGCAAAAAGATGACTAAAGATGCCGTAAGAGATTGCGATAGAGGTTCGTAATTTCGTGGATAGTCGGCAAAAGCTCATTTGCATACCTTGACGCGGAAAACGACGGGAACTCCACCCAGGGGCCGCAATTTTATTGCAGCGTAGACCCGAAGGCGTACGAACACGTAAGCCAGTCGGATTGAAGCGCAAAGCCGTCTTTTCATGGTTTGAGGATTCAAACTAGTGAAAAAACGCGCGTAATTAGATACTCCGGTCTAACACCAGTTAGACATGAGTTACGGCTCTGTGAATCTGGCCCATAGTGTCTATTATTATTTATTTACTAGTAATGATGGCGATCAATGATTTTTAGCGGGACTGCGACATTGTGGCAGACAAATCTGACTCTAAGGCCTCGTACACACGATCGGACATATCCGATGAAAACGGTCCGCGGACCATTTCCATCGGATATGTCCGATCGGGAGTTTGATCCGATGGCGTGTACACACCATCAGATCAAATTCCCCGCCGCCGGACGGCGCGGTGACGCGGCGGTGACGTTGACGCCGCCACGTCACCGCCACGTCACCGCACCAGGAAGTTAAACACTTCCGCAAATGCGCCGAATCCATTCGGCGGCGGCGCGGCGGCGGTGGGGGACGACATGTCTGCTGGTAAGTGTACTAACCAGCAGACATGTCGGGCGGACAGATTCCACCGGATAGATTTCAAAGCATGCTTTGAAATCTGTCGGGTGGAGAAATCTGTCCGCTAGCCCATACACACGAGCGGAGATGTCTGCTGAAACGGTCGGGTGGAGAAATCTGTCCGCTAGCCCATACACACGAGCGGAGATGTCTGCTGAAACGGTCCATCGGACCGTTTTCAGCGGACATATCCCCTCGTGTGTACGAGGCCTAAAAGGTGGGAGAAGAGGGCGCTAGTGAGACAATTCACCTGTGGTAAATATGTCCTGACAACTGGGACACCCTGGGTGGGAGATCCTCAGTACCAGGATGATTGAACACTCAGTAATTGGAAATATATTGCACCTTAGGCCGCGTACACACGATCAAATCTGTCTGCTGGAAACGGTCTGCTAGACCGTCCCAGCAGACAGATTCGATCGTGTGTACGGGCGAGCCGACGGATTTGGCCACCCGACAGATTTCAAAGCATGCTTTGAAATCTATCGGGTGGGAACCCGTCCGCCCGACATGTCTGCTGGTTAGTACACTTACCAGCAGACATGTCGTCTCGCACCGGCGCCGAATGGATTCGGCGCATGCGCGGAAGTGTTTTACTTCCTGGTGCAGTGACGTGGCGGCGTCAACGTCACCGCCACGTCACCGACACGTCAGCGCGCCGTCTGCTTGCGGGGATTTTGGTTTGCTCGTGTGTACACACGAGCAAACCAAAATCCAAAGAGACAGATTTGTTCAAATCGGTCGGTCCGACCGATTTGAACAAATTAATTGCCTCGTGTGTACGAGGCCTTAGACTTAACAAACAAATATAAATTAAAAAGTGAACACTGATAAGTCCATGTGAATCTAGTGAAATAGAGAAAAAAGAGAATAATATATTGTATATATTGTGAGTTACAAAAGAGCACAGTTCATAGGGGAAACACTTGATAGAATGCCGCAATTGGTGTTCATATAGATGATCCAAATGACAGTATAGCTTCCACCACCTAAAGGTCTACACCCGAAGTGCTCTTAGTAAGACATGCGCTTACCAGAAAAAGTGGACCACTTTAATTAAAAAGTAAGTCTGCTGCGCTTGGACAGGTTCCAGTGCCTGTGACACTCACGATCAGATGTTGGACCTGGCACATGACTGCAGCAGCGATATCTCAGATGCCCAATTGCAAAAAGAGAGAGGGAGGGGCTAATAGTGTAAAACCTTTTATTAAAATACAGACAAATAGAGCTGAGTGGCCCCTTACTTGTAGGTGTGCCTGCCCGACACTAAGACTGCTAGCGTGTCACCCTGGACCTTCCCTCGGCTGAGTTGGATGCCGTGGAGCGTGTGTTTAATGATTGAGCTGCGGAGACCAGTGGCGGACTTGAGCCGCCGACATATGTTTCGTTATAAAAATGTCATCAGGGGGGTACTGAGGATCTCCCACCCAGGGTGTCCCAGTTGTCAGGACATATTTACCACAGGCAAATCTGACACTAAGTGGATCAGTGACACTAATATAGGGGTCAGTACTAAAATAATGTACTGTCACTGTACTAATGACATTGGCAGGGAAGGGGTTAACATCAGGGGCAATCAAAGGGTTAACTGTGTTTCCTGGGAGTTCTTTATTATTGTGTGGGGGATGCTTTTGCTGGGGGGAAGACAGAGATTCGTGTTCCTACTTAGCAGGAACACAAGCTCTCCATCTTGCCCTTTCACAGTACGGCGGTCTGCCTTTCTGCAGACTGCCATTTTGCCTCTCCTAAAACAAATCGCCGTGTCCTGGTGGACACTTTATGTCTGTCGAACACGCTGATTGGCTCCCGCTGTGTCCAATCACAGCAGGAGCGGGTCGCCGGAGGCACGTGCGCGCCCCAGTCCTACTGCACAAAATCACGTACAGGTACAGTATATCGACGTTGAGCAGTCCTTAACAGGTTAAAGTAAACCTGTGCCCAGACTGCACACTTAGCACCACAATCACTGTTTTTTTCCAGCCCTTGTAAACAAATACTTTGTGATGTAAGTTTCTAGAAACCATCTAAAACACACATTTAGTGTATATGTTTTGATCTTTTAGGAAGATCTTCAGTTTTCCACAGTGAAGAACCTCTGAAATTTGCAGGGATTTCCTCTTATTTCCTGTTTTGGCTATGGGACAGGAAGTGAAAAGAGAAGTACAGCCAAGCCTTGTTTGGCTTTACTTCTGCTGTGGATCCCAGGAGTGCAGCTTGTTCTGCAATCCTGTGACCTGTTTTCAGCAGATGGCTGAAGTCACAGAGCGGTCCAGGCTTGGGAAGGATCTTGGACGGGATCAGCTGGCATGCCTGGACCGGCACCCGGCTAAGCCTTTCAGCAAGGAGACGCAATGAGAGGCTGAGCAAATACTCGTAATCGGGACAACCCTACCTCCTACCTTCTAGTCCTTCATCATTTCCTGCCACACCTATCACCAGGATTTCTCCTTAGTCTCCCCCATCCTCTGGGATTTCTCCTTAGTCTCCCCCATCCTCTGGGACTCTCTACACCAAACTTTTCAACTATCGCTTACTCTGTCCACCTAAAAAATCATCTCTTTAGGAAAACCTTTCCTGATTCCACCAAAAAAGTGAACATTTACTTTTCCCACCAACTCCTCCCCACAAAGCCTTTTGTACCACTTGCCACCCATTTTAGATTGCATGTTTACACAGAGTTTGTGAAAGCTGTACTGCTATAAGTATAAATCATGCATATTAAAAGTAATCTATAGTCTCTCCTACTGGCAGTTGTGTCATCAGAAATGACTGTTGGATGGAGCAGCATACAAAAAAAAAACAGCTAATTTTAATTCCCAAAAAATTGAAAAAATCACTGTTGCAGATGTGATGATAATGTCAGAGTTCAATAAATGAACATAGCGCAGAAGAGAAGGGGCATTGGGGGAACAGTTATATGTAGTAGAGAAAACAAAAGGGTGAGAAGGATTTTGCAAAGTCAGGCCCCATACACACGGCAGAGAACCTCGACGGGCGGAACACATCGTTCCGCCCATCGAGGTTCTCTGCCGGCCGTCAGATTCTGCGACCCGCCCGTCAGGAAAGGCAACCAGCCATTCATCCTGACGGGCCGTCGAGCAAATAGAGAACCTGCTCTCTATTTGCTCGACGGGTTTCCCGACGGGCGGGGCTCGCCCAGAATGTACACACGGCCGAGGTTCTGGGCAGAATGCGGCTCCCAGCGAGGTTCTCGCTGGTTTCTGCCGAGAACCTCGGCCATGTGTACAGGGCTTCACACATTTCCTTTTCCTTCCCACCGGCATTCAGCTGCTGCAGGGTGAGCCACAAATGATTCATTCCAGCTATTTCCTCACTAGGCACTAATCACTCACTGTGTTAATTCATAACTGAAGCATAGTAAACTGTGTTTACTAAGCTTTAATTCATGAATGTGTTTCCCCAGTCATTTTTTCAGTCTCAAAAGTAAGACAGCGTTGTGAAAAAAAAGTCAAAAGATTATTATAAAAAAAGTAAAATACAATAGTTATTTTTTGTTATAAAATCAGACTAAAATTTCAAAAAAATCCATGCCCGATATGTAGTATCATTTAGCCACACCCACTGTTTGCCACCACATGCTACATGCACCCTAGGTCGCTATGTCCCTGATAGAGGCCCCCTTTGCATTAGTTTGCCCAGGGGCACATGATGCTGTTAAAGTGGTTGTAAACCCCATTAACCACTTCAGCCCTGAATCATATTGCTGGTCAATGACCGGGCCACTGTTTGCGATTCGGCACTGCGTCGCTTTAACTGACAATTGCGCGGTCGTGCGACGTGGCTTCCAAACAAAATTGGCATCCTTTTTTTCCCCACAAATAGAGCTTTCATTTGGTGGTATTTGATCACCTCTGCGGTTTTTATTTTTTGCGCTATAAACAAAAATAGAGCGACAATTTTGAAAAAAAATAATATTTTTTACTTTTTGCTGTAAAATATATACCCAAAAATATATATATATAAAAAAAAAATCCTCAATTTAGGCCGATACGTATTCTTCTACATATTTTTCATAAACAAATAGCAATAAGTGTTTATTGATTGGTGTGCGCAAAAGTTATAGCGTCTACAAAATAGGTCATAGTTTTATGGCATTTTTATTAATATTTTTTTTTACTAGTAATGGCGGCGATTAGCGATTTTTATCGGTACTGCAACCTTATGGCGGAAACTTCGGCCACTATTGACACATTTTTGGGACCATTGGCATTTTTATAGTGATCAGTGCTATAAAAATGCATTGATTACTATAAAAATGCCACTGGCAGGGAAGGGGTTAACACTAGGGGGCGAGGAAGGGTTTAAATATGTTCCCTAGGTGTGTTCTAACTGAAGGGGGGGGGAGAGACTGACTAGGGGAAATTACAGCTCTGCATGTTCCTTTGTTCCTCTGCTTATGTGATGGGAGTGTGTGCCTTTCCTCCAATCAGCTCTCACACCATGTATGCCAAGATTCTCCCCCCCTGCTGGAAGAGGAAACAAGATTTCAAAAATGATCTGCACTAAAGAGTGTAGAAAGGGAAGACAGGGATGTATAACTTATGTAGGAGGATTTGTTTCATCCCAGTGTATCATCTGAGGCTATTCACTGGGTATAGGAGAGGGTTTACATCCACTTTATAGTGGCACTGGTACCATGGTACAAGAGAGCACCACTGTAATAATAGATCAGCTTTAAAAGGAGCATTTAGTGTATTTGGTGTATTTTACACTGTAGTTTTGCTATGAGTATATATTTTGAGTTCGTATTCCAGTGTTCACTTTAATTTTTATTTGTGCACTGCCAGAGATGGTACATGCAACTTTTTGGGTGCATTTCGGTGTGTGAATCGGAGTTGCAGGCTAAATTGAAACCAGGTCTTAATTAATCGATCACCCCACCCCCTGTCATTTTTGGATATCCTTTTTTTTTTGTGCTGTTTTGTACCTTTTTTTCCTTCCCCAGCAGGATTTCCGTCCTAACCTGGCAGTGGCGAGGTACAGTATGTCATCTCGGTATTTGCATCGGCCCTTCCTCCTTCCCCCCACTGCCTTCTGGGACCTTTGTATGTCTCAGGAGACGACAGGGCTATTCAGAAAGCACAGCGCAACTCGTGCATGCACAGTAGGAAACCAGCTGTGAAGCCTGAAGGTTTCACTGGCGGTTTCCTTTAGTTGCAATGGCGGCGCCTGCACCCAAGCCGATAGACAATTTGGCTTTGGGGGGCCGACATCGTAGGATCCCTGGATGGGTACAGTATTTGTAGCTGCTGACTTAAATTTTTTTTTTTAGGCTGGAACTCAACTTTAAGCAGTCCATTTAAATGAATGTGTACCAACGTACCTCAACAGAGTGAATGGGCTGGTAAAAATATTAAAGGGATTATATATTTTCCATAAGGCACCAAAGGACTGAAATATGTGATGTAGGAAGATTTTATTTTTGCTAATATTGTTCCTAATAGAAAGAATTTATCATATTTATTTAAGTCCTGATTTTAAAATTAAACAAGGATTTTATTAATTATTTGGCTACCAGGAGCAACAAGAATATTTTCCTCTATTTTCATGCATTCTAAGTCCTAAAGAGAAATATCTGTTGTCACAGTGAATGGGGCTTTTTATCTAAGATAGAACAATTATATTTCATGTAGAGAGAACAAAAGCTATACGCTGTAAAGAATTTTTTTTTTTTTTACAAGGATATCAGCTCCAAACCAGTTTTTCTTTTTATCTGTGGCATCCTTTTAATAACAGATACATATTTACATACACGTTCCTATCCCTTATCAGTGTGAGAGATAGTTGAGATAAAGCTATTGCACAAAGCCTACTCAAGTAATTGACATAAGATGGGGGTATGGCATACAGGCATGATCCAGTCAATGAACATTATTTTTCTTTTGCTATAAGCAGTGTACGAATGTGCCTTCTTATATTGCTTAAAGTGTAAGTTCACCTTTACAGAAAAATCTGTAAGGTGAACTTACACAGGACCCCCCTCCTCGCCCCACCCCACCCCCCATCCCGCTGAACTGCATGGCGGAGATCGCCCGTTCTGAGCCCGGGTATAGTCGCCTCACGGCAGCTATACCGGGGAAACTTAACCTTTAAGCATATATGTTCATGCAGTACCCAGGTACAGCTGACAGCCCCACACCACTAGACTGTTCCTATGTAGGAAAAAAAGGGAACTATATAAAAAAAAAAAAAAAGAAAAAACAGCTAAAGATTCACCAGTGTACAGTTATCCGTGAGTGTATACATATCCTGTCCATTAATCCTGATCCGATAACAGTCATCTTATGTCTATAATTCGGCCAGTGGAGTCCATGCTCTCAACCCATTCTGGATAGATTTATAGGAGATTGCTCTTCTTTTGCTGCGGTTATCTACCATCCAGCTCTTTGCATATATTTTGTGGCCTCTTACTCTTCCATTAGTGAATACAAGCAAGCCGCCTCTGTTGCCTTCTGCTTGACAACCATTGATCTTCTGTGAGGCTTGAGGTCGGGATTGGGCTGAGACCCATGTGGTCTGCACCACTGCGCCATTGCCTGTGGGTCTAAACATCCAGTTACATTCATATATTTTATAGCTTCCACTTCCTTATACCCTGATGAAGACTTTGTATAAGTTGAAATGTGTTGGCTTGACTTGATGGATATGCAATTTATTTTAAGAATTTCATGTATTCCTGCAGTATATGTATATTGTAGGAATGGTATAAGATCAATACATGAAGTGTCTAGACCAGACAATTTTAAACCATTGTTCAATAAAAGTTTTTTTTACTTTTATTACACTGATTTGTAATTGTGTATTTTTTATTGCTGCAACAAAGCCCCATAGGAGATATCTTTTGTCTAGTCATGTATAAGGGATGGAGCAACCTTCTTCACACGATATAATTACTAATCTCTGCTTTCTTATGTTTATTAGTACCTCCACCAGCTACAATATGAACATCATTTATTCAAGGCAAACCTACTAGCCTCTAAAGCCAACATACATGCCTCAATTGTCTTTTATTTGAGATATACAGGGGGAAAATCAGTCAATTCCCCCATCTGTACTAACAGCATGGACAGAAGTATCCTCAGTGCCGGCTATTGTATTTGAACAGCTGTGGCACCCTGTGAGGGCATAGTGGTTGTACTTCATTTTCCACCCAGCTCAGTACATTTTTTAATTGATTTTTGTTCAATTTCAGCTGAATCAGAAGGAGACAACGTTTAAGAATAGGCAGTTAATGCACCGCAACAGGCCAATTAATTCACACACACTTTTTTTCTGACACTGTAATGCACTAAAATGTGGTGTTGCCAGCAACTGTACAGTGTGTTGGAGTGCCATTTATAATGCTTTGGGGGCAAATAAATATTATAGGGCTTCAACGTGGTTCTAAAGCCTTAAATTCCCCTCTGTGTGATCTATGTATATTGCAATGCTTGTAACAAATCTTGTTGCAGATTCCTACCTTTTGTTATTCTGGAGAATCAGCTGATTGTTTCTGTGTCCATGGGAGTGGTTTTGTAATTGTCATTTAGTTGCTGCACCTGCAGGGCTTTAATGAGGAAAGTTGCAGGCTCTGCATCTCTTTAGACATGATTTCCTGAGTATCTCACTGAAAATGCATTTTTTGTTGTAGGGGATGCACAAAATAAAATTTGTATCTTAGTGCAGACTTCTGGGAAAATCAGTAGGGCATTCACACAAGCAGGAAATTACGTACCTGGGGGGCGTGCTATTGTGTATAGAACACCTCCAGGTAGCCACATTGCATTGCAATTTACAGAGAATTACAGTGCTGCTGTTTGAAAATGAAAGGTAATTTCTAATAACATTCAATTACAAAATGAGTTGAGTGTCGCAATTGTATACGCTATCATATTATTTTTTTTATTTGCTATTTTTTTATGTTTTTCACCTTATTACATTCTATGCATTAAGTTTAAAAACCTTCAGTGCTGCTGTTTCCTCCCAGCCGTCCCCCCCTTTTTTTTCACCTGAACCCAATAGGATCCAGTGATATGCATGACAGCAGCGGCTCCCGCTGCTGTCTCTCTCCTCATTGGACAGCTTGAAAACAAGAGGAGCCATTGGCTTCTGCTGCTGTCAACCAAATTCTGTGACACAGGAGTGGGGGGGCAAGGCTGAGTCCCACTGTCTGTGTTAATGGATGCAGTAGTGGGACTCGGGAGTGAGCATGCATGGGTGCCCCCAGAGATAGCAGCTTTCCATTGGGGCACCCGCTTAAGTGAAGGGGCCTGGAGCACGAGCGGGGGGGCCCCAGAAGAAGAGGATCAGGGCTGCTCTGTGCAAAAGGCAGGTAAATATGACACATCTGTTATTTTAATTATTATTATACAGAATTTATATAGCGCCAACAGTTTACGCATTGCTTAAAACGTTACAACGTTAGGGCAGACAGAACAGTTACAATACATTTCAATACTGGAGAAATCAGAGGGCCCTGCTTGTTAAAGCTTACAATCTAGTAGGGAGGGCAATTAAAAAAAAAGTTAAGGTTTAGAACCACCCAACTAAATCTTCAGTTGGCATCAGCTAAATAAATTCCAGGTGCAAAAAAAGGCTTTCAATATCTTACTGTTCATCTATTGTCTAAGCAACCAAAGCCTGAGTAGAAACTTCTATCCCCGGAGAGCAGCTGAGTGGTCTCTTGCTCTCTCTATAGAAGGAGTGGACTCATTGTAGAGGTCCGACACACATCCTGTTGAGTCAGACCTATAACACTGCAATTAGCAAGGGTCATGTTCCCTGCTAGTTGGTGAGCTATGGCTCAAAATACAGCAGGGGACATGTTGAACTTCTTTAAATATATGACCATTTTGCCACAGAGACCAATCAGTCCAGTTTAGAGCATGCTGAAAGAACTCAGGCTTTTCTACATATGGCAAACTGTAAGATTCTTGTTTGATGCACCTCGATTGTATTTAGTTATTTTAAACTGGTCATTAGGTTTTTACATGCATTCTTGTGAATATATTATCTAGAGATTGTAATGAACAGGAGCCTGTGTCTTGTGTTTTCCAGCCATTTAAAAAATCATCCTTTAGGACACACTGGCGGAAAAGCTTTTATGAATTAATTATATGTGGATACAAACTGGTTGAACTCCTTCTCATTCTTGCATCAGTTTGGCCACCTTGGTTGGTTGAGAAATGACAACTTTAAAGTCGCTTTTCCTATTGTCAGTGAAAGTTTTCCAGCAGGGCACATATGCCTTAAGCCTCATACACACGGCCGGGTTTCCCTATGGGAAAACTGCGAGGAGAGCTTTTGGCCAGGAATCCCGGCCGTGTATATGCCCCTCGCAGTTTTTCCGACAGGAAGACTGCCCAAACCCGCTGGACAAAAAAAGAGAACCTGGGATTCCCAGCGGATTTTTCCCCGGCAGTTTTTGTCAGTTTTCTTATGGGAAAACTGTGATGGAGCATACACACGGTCGGGATTCCCAACCAAAGCTCTCATGTGAGTTTTCCCCACGGGAAAACCTCTCGCGTGTGTACAGGGGAAAAGTTATAGAGCAGGTTCTCGGTTTTCCCCTCTGGATTTCCGACAGATCTTTTCCCGTCAGAAATCCTGGTCGTGTGTACGAGGCATAAGGCTTCCAAACAAGCCAACGAGTTTTACAGCTAAATCTGAACAATTTTATCATACAATTTAGGAGTAACCAAGACTGGGGCCACAGCAAGAAATGGAGTTTGCAACACATATCTATAAAAATAAAATTGCCTTCATTGTGACCCACTGGCTGCAAAGCTATTTTGAATTATATGTGGATACAAACTGGTCAAACTTCTTCACATTTTTGCAGCAGTTTGGCCACCTTGGTTGGTTGGTTGAGAAATTACAACTTTACTAGCATTTTACAATCTTGCTTTTCCTGTTGTCAGTGAAAGTTTTCCTGCAGGGTACATATGCCTAAGGCTTCCAAACAAGCCAATGAAAGTGATCAGCAGCTCATTTGGAGCTAAACCTGAACAATTTTATCATTAAGTTTAGCACTCCCCAAAACTGGCACCACAGCAAGAAATAGAGTTTGCAACACATATCCATAATAATAAAATTGCCTTCATTTGTGACCCAATCAGTAATTAAGAGGTTAAGCATTTTGCTACTTACAATCTAGAACTTAAACAAGAAGTGATTATGAAAGGAGAGTCGATTTTCAGCTATTCCAAGTGCTTTTGACTGGTTTCCCAGTGGGGCCAATTTGCTAATATTAAGCATTTTTGAGCTAAATAGAATTCAATGAAGACTGAGAAGTGCAGCTTAAAAAGTTTAGAACTGAATTTGAAATTAGTGATGGTAGCAGAAGAGTCCCCTAACAGAGAGAATTTGTCCTAAAGAGCTAATTAATAGGAAATTATTGCTGGAGAATGTGCTGCTATTATCTAAGCAAGGGAAGAGAACAATATTTGGTATTACAGATCTCAGTAGAATTCCTGACATCTCTGCAGTGTTTGAAAAGCACTGTGTTTGTGTTGAGCGTGCTGTATTAACGGTTTAGTAATTGCATTTCATGTTTACGTCTGCTCAACATCAACTATTCATTACTTATGTCATCATTTTCTGAAGCTAGTAATGTTATTTTACTTACTTGAAATGCAGGGTGAAAATGAGCACACGTGCTGTATGAAACAAGTGGCAGGCACCAGTTATGCTGATTTTTTTTTAAACCAGGATACATCCTGCATACCTATTAATTTTCTGAGATGGTAAAATGAGACACCCTTTAGTACAAATGAAAAAGCACACAATCCTGCCATGCCCTGAGTTGGGAGGACCATAGGAATTATTATGCAGAAAATGATTGGTTAAGTTCACAAATGCTCAATTCACCACTCCCTTTTCTTTTAGGCACACTTATGAAAATAACAAATGCAATCATTTAAAACAGCCTTTCTCAACCCGGATTCTTACAGAGGTTGCTAAGGATTCCTTGAGCACTGATGGTTTGATCTCCTTTCTACAATAGTCATTAATGTAAAAGAGCATTTCCCCCCTGACCTCCAATGTAAGGGGTCCTTTTTTCCACTCACCCCCAATGCAAGAAGGTTTTATCCCATTGGCCACCAATGTAAAAAGACCCTTGCCCCACTGAATATTAACGCAGTGGTCAATTCTCCACCATCCACCAATGTAAAAATAGACCTTGCCCACTGACCAAAACTAAGCAAAAATTAAATACAGAGGACTTTGTTTCCAGAGATGAACACTCCCTCCAAATCATGGACATGGGTATGCTGTTCTTTCGGAGCGCATGCACGTCACCGGCTGCTGCGCCGTAGAATATCTCCTAAATAGTACACGTTTAGGACATATTTGCTTTAAGGTTGACCCACTTCTACTCCAATTTCACTGAGTGGTTGTGTGTCTTCTTAAGCTCCCAGAAACTCAATCGTTTTTTCTCTATGCTAGATTAGCCATTAGGATGAGTTGAACCCCCCCCCCCCCCGTTCGGTTCGCACCAGAACCTTCGAACGGACCAAACGTTTGCGGGAACATTTAGAACCCCATTGACGTCTATGAGACTCGAACGTTCGAATTCAAAAGTGTTCATTTTAAAGCCTAATATGCAAGTTATTGTCGTAAAACGTCTTTGAGAACCCGGGTCTTGCCCCAGGGAACATGTATTAATGGAAAAATGTAAAAAAATATGTAATTTTTTCAGGACCGGGACTCCTGAAAAAACGACCGTTTTTAAAACTTTTTCTCCTTTGATACATGTTCCCTTGGGCAAGACCCGGGTTCTCAAAGACGTTTTCACAGGCAAACTATAGACACCCAGCAGTTACAATATTTAAAGGAATTTTTCATTTTTTAATTTATTTTTATTTAGGCATCATTAAAATCACTGCTCCTGCTGGGTGTCTATGGCTGTGATAATGTCTTTAAATAGCACAATCACCTGCTTGCCAGTAAATTAGGAAGAACTGATCTAGCTAAACTATACAGTGTATAAATATATGTACAACACCTGGGATGTATATATATCCTCTACACACTGTAACATTAACTGGCTAGCCTGCCTGCCTGCTCTATCACACTCTCTGTTTCTCTCTGTTCTCTGTTAACTGCTGCAACACACTACACAGGGCCGCCTTGCAGGCGGCCGTTTGTAATGTGGGGTGTGTACTAAACCCCCTGAGCCATAATTGGCCAAAGCCACCCTGGCTTTGGCCAATTATGGCTCTCGTTTTTTTGCGCGCTGTGATTGGCCAAGCATGCGGGTCACAGTGCATGTATGGAAAATCATCAGCGTGCAATGCTACAGTGAATTATGGCCCGTGACGCGCCACTTGAATTAGGCGCGAACAGCCCATAAGTTCGAATTTTGACAAATGGACGAACAGACGATGTTCGAGTCAAACATACGTTCGAATCGAACGTGGAGCTCATCCCTATTAGCCATTGAGGTATTTGTATATCCCTATATTTTCTCCTCTCAAGGGTCTCTTCTCCAGAGAGAATAAGTCTAATGTTTGTATTCCTTCCTTATACCTGAAGTCCTGAAGGCCCCTTAGAGCCCATTCACACAGGGGCCACACGACATCTAGCACGACTTTGGGAGGCAACTTGGACAAGACATGAGTATGAATCATCAGGCAACTTCAAGTTGCCTCCAGGACAGTACAAGGAAACTTCAAGTTGCCTCCAGGACAGGAGGCTTTCCAGTGGCCAATCAAACAACAATCAGCTCTGTGGGAGGGAGGGGGAGGGAGGGGTTTGCCTGAGAAATGTATGTTATCTTCCTGTATTGTTGCTTCAGTTAAGACAGTGATCCCACTTCTGAGGCAACTTCGATTGAAATCAATGGGTACTAGTTGCCTACAAGTTGCCTACAAGTCGGATTGAAGTAGTACAGGAACCTTTTCTGAAGTCGGAGCAACTTCAGTAGTGTACATTAGGACGGCTCCCATTCACTTCCATTCATTTTCTCGACCGCGTGACTTGGGGCAACTTGGGGCGACTTGAAGTCGGATTCCAGGTCGCCCCAGTGTGAACTGGCTCTTATTAGCTTTGTTGCTCTTCTCTGGACTCTCTCCGGTTCCAGTACATCTTCCCTAAGGACTGGCGACCAGAACTGGCCAGCATACTCAAGATGTGGCTGAAGTCTTGTAAGGTGGTAGAATTATAGATTTTTTCTCTTGAGTAAATGCCCTTTTCAATGCATGCTAATATTCTGCTAGCTTACATGCTGGCTATGTATATGTGTACGCTATGTATATGGCATTGTATACTATTACTGCACCTGTAAAATACTAGGACCCCCAGATTTTTTTCCCATCCTGGATTCCCCCAAACGTTCTTCGCCTAGCGAGTAACTTTCTTAGCTCCCAAGTGTAATACTTAACATTTTTCAACATTAAACGTTATTTGCCATGTAGTTGCCCACCCCTCTATTTTAATTAAGGACTACTTGTGAGGTTTCTATATACTCATGTGAAGTACATTATGGCAAATTTCCAGTGGTAATTGGGTTGGCCTGGGTTGAGTTGGGGTGGTAAAAAGACATGTAGATTGAAGCATATATGAGATTTTAATGATTGAGTTTACATATACATTAACACCTTCCCACCAGTTGTATGCATTTATGTGAAAGAATGGGGACGTTAGCTGCCACATATTGTATATGCATACAGTTGGCACCACTGATCCTATGCCCCCTGGAGCCCCCTGTTTTACTTACTTGATCCCCGAATTTTTCGAGATCCTGCATCGTTCTCTCTATGCCTGATCGGCTCTTCATTGGATAGATTGATAGCAGCGCAGCCATTGGCTCGGCCGCCGGGAGTCAGGCAACCGGCAGCTATGGACGCCAATTGTATGGCACGGGAGCTTCCCAGAGGGGGTTAGCTCTTGTGGGGAGGAACCGCAAGAGCCACCGTGGGACCCCAGAAGAGGAGGATCAGGGTCACTCTGTGCAAAACTAACTGCACAGTGGAGGTAAGTATGATATGTTTGTTATTAAAAAAAAAAAATCTGAAGCTTTAGTACCACTTTAACCACTTCATTATCCGCCCATAGTAATATGACGTCAGCAGGAGGGATCTTCCATCCTGGGCGGGCGTCATATGATGTCCTGGAATTCCCGGCATTCTATCCCCTATTTTGTAGACACTACAATCAATCAATATATGCTTATTGCAATTTTTTTTACCCAAAATATGTAGAAGAATACATATCGGCCTAAACTGAGGATTTTTTTTTTACTTTTTTAAATTGTGATATTTATTATAGCAAAAGGTAAAAAATATTGTGTTTTTTTTCAAAATTGTCGCTCTTCTTTTGTTTATAGCGCAAAAAAAATTAAAACGCAGGGGTGATCAAATACCACCAAAAGAACGCTCTATTTGTGGGGAAAAAAACATAAAATATTCATTTGGGTACAGTGTTGCATGATCACGCAATTGTCATTCAAAATGCATCAGCGCTGAAAACTAAAGATTGGTCTGGGCAGGAAGGGTGTGAAAATGCCCTGTATTGCAGCAGTTAAGGACCCTCCAAGTATATAGAAAAAGTATATGCAAAGCGTATAAATATAATAAAACAAAAGCTAAAAAGAAAATCTTTTGTGTCCAAATATTTTTACATTTACTTTCATGGTAATCACTAGCGATGAATCCAAAGTGGACCAGTAACTGTGACAGAAGTAAATAAGAGGCCAGACAGGCTCAGAGACAGATGCTGAGGTGTCCTATAATGAACTGAGTATTTATAAGGGATTTTCATTCACTTCTCAGAATTGCCATGATTCTCTTCTAGATTATCAGAAATGGATGGCATCGTAGACAAATCGTTGCATGCACAGATGTGGGTTTAAGGTAAAACTGGAAAAGATTTGCATATTTAGTTCTGCCTTGCAGCCTTCATTTAAAAGTGGAATTAATGATCTGGTAAATTATTGCCGTTCTGAGTCTATGGTGCGGAGGTATATACAGTATTTGCACTCTGCTCTCCGAATCTAAGCCAAAGTTCAGCTGAAGGTCAACTTATAACTAGCATAGAAAGTCATGTGCCTCTTAAGTTGGGTAGTAGTATGTCACTTTGAACAGCCCTTATCTGATACTATTATGACCTACCCAGTGCTGACAGCACAGAACAGGCTACAAAAGCCATGTGATGATTATTTAAGGCATCGCTGAGTACAACATGCAGCTGATATTAATCCAGTCTTTCAGGAATATCAGTCGTTCTATCAAAGTTTAACAGTTGAAGGGGAGGGCACATGTGAGGTGGAGAGGGAAGGAGTGGAGGCATGACATTTAAAGGCCAAATTGCATTTTGTTTTCCACCGATACACTTTCACGTTAAACTTATTAAAACCCTGTGTGCCCACTTGAGAAGCATTACACAACGTGAACTTTTAGACAAGGTAAAATGCATACTACGTTCAATGAAGGTATAAAGCACTACCAAAAAATATTAATTTGTTTGGGAAAGTTACTTTTTGTTTATAATATTTTTATAAAATTTTAAAAGAAAAGAAATACAATAAATAAGACAAGCATTATCTGTCAATGCACTGAAAACCAAAATATAAGTACGAGTCAATGATACAACCAGAATACAATATTCTCCTGGGTCCATATAGAACTGCCAGCTAATAAAATCTGAATCAGAACTATCACAGGACCTCTCAACTGAGTGTCCAACTGACCCCAAGGACCCGTCCCACAACAGAAGATTTAAACAAAAAATAAATAAAGAAGAGAGTAAAGAAAAGAATAGGCAAAAAAAAAGAGAAAAGAATAGAAAAAAAAAGAGAAGGAAAGAAGGAAGGAGGGGGGGACACTCTAATTTTAAGCCATGTACACACGATCAGACCAAACCGATGAGACTGGTCCGACGGACCGTTTTCATCGGACCACCTCTGAAGTGGTCTGATGTGCGTACACACCATCAGTCCAAAATCCCATCAGGCCAGAACGTGGTAACGTAGAACACAATGACGTGCTGAAAAAACAAAATTCAATGCTTCCAAGCATGCGTTGACTTGATTCTGAGCATGCGTGGGTTTTTGGTCCGATGCTTTTGTGTACTAACCATCGTTTTGGGCCGACGGACAGGTGTCCATCGGACAGATTTTAAAGCAAGTTTTAAAACTTTGGTCCGATGGACAACGGTCCGATGGGCCGTACACACGTTCAATTTGGTCCGATGAAACTGGTCTTCAGGCCAGTTTCATCGGACCGGTCTGATCGTGTGTACGCGGCCTTAAAGAACAAATCTCCAATATCGATCTAGATCTTCACGTGGTCGTGAGATAGTCGATACAAGGGTCCCAAACTTTATGAAACTCAGCAACCTTGTCCTCCAAAATAGCAGACAACCTCTCATTCACCATTATCCAAGATAATTTATTCTTAGGGGACTTCCAAGATGTCGCTATAGATATTCTTGCCGCTACGAATATATAGGCTATTAACTTTTTCGTGCACTTCGGTGCTCCCTCTACTGGACGTTCCAGCAGCGCATTCAGAGGCGATTTACGAAGATTGATATGGGTTAGTGAGTATGTGAAATTGTATGTGCATATCCAAAATCGTCTCACTCTCAGGCCCCGAACACACGACCGAGTTTCTCGGCAGAATCCAGCAAGAAGCTCGATCCATATTCTGCCGAGAAGCTCGATCGTGTGTACACTTCCGTCGAGCGTCCCGTCGGGAAGCCTGGTCGACGAACTCGACGGCCGGCCGAGAACCTCGTCGGGCGGAACGATGATTTTAGCCCGACGAGGTTCTCGGTTGTGTGTACGCGGCCTGAGACATGACCACCAAATGTGATACATAGTACCATCCGCATTACAACCTCTAAAGCACTGTGGGGACGCCCCCGGGAAAGTTACTTTTATTGAAGATTTTTATTTACTGAGAAAAGTACAAATACAAAGCCAAGCAACTCAAGAAACCAAGTCGAATGTGTTCCTAATTGCTTTAGGTTACCTTTACATTTTTTATCTTATTGAATATTTCTATTCTTTTAAAGAAATATATGGTAAACCCTTTAAAGAGCGACTTTTGCTGAGAAGAAAATGTTTTCCCTTATGGGTGATGTACATTGCAAGGATTTTAACAAACTTTGTTGCAGCGCCCTACCTTTTACTTCTGAAATAGCTGTTTGTCTGTTCCCATGTGCAAAATGAATATTAAAGGGTCACTAAATATATATATTTTTTTTTTAAATAACAAACATGTTATACTTACCTCCACTTTGCAGCTCGTTTTGCACAGAGTGGCCCCGATCCACATCTTCTGTGGTCCCTCGGCGGCTGTCTCGGCTCCTCCTCGCAAGGTCTCAACACCTTCATGCAAGCTCTCTCCCGTGGTGTTGAATCCTTGTGAGCGCGCTCCCGTGATACAGCTGGCGGCCATAGCCCCCCTATGCATCCGGTGTGGATATTAGGGGCCAGGCGCATAGAGATTAGGGGGGCAGTGCCCATTATGGGCAGGCCGCCACTGTTAATAACACTTTAAATAATTCACTTGCATGTTTCTAGAGATCAGGTTCCCATTTCCAGGAGCATGGGCTGCTTTTGTTTTTAACCCTAAGTTCTGGCATGCAGAAATCAATTGGAATACATACTTGAATAGCTGGCAGTAGCATAAGGAGCTGCAGGACAAGATTTATTGCCCTACCTGTCCAGTGGCGGATCCAGAGTCTAGTCTCAGGAGGGGTGCTACCAGAAAAAAAATTTGGGGGCAATTTATCAGGGAAATGACTGGTGTTAGCGCTTCAATGATTACGGCACCATGGTTGTTATGGTATCAGGATGATTGAAGCACATTATTTATATTTTTACATTGTAATATAAAATGAAATGGTTCAACTCACCATAATGCAGAATCAGTGGGAGCCCCGAGTGTGTCACTTGCCACATCACCTGCCACCAGATGCAGCTTGTCACTTGCCACGTCACCTGCCACACATTGCAGATTGTCACTTGCCACACGTTGTGGATTGTCACTTGCCACATCACCTGCCACAAGTTGCGGAATGTCACTTGCCTGTCACCAGATACAGATTGTCACTTGCCACGTCACCTGCCACATGTTGTGGATTATCACTTGCCACGTCACCTGCCACAAATTGCGGATTGTCACTTGCCACACGTTGCAGATTGTCACTTGCCACATCACCTGCCACAAGTTGCAGAATGTCACTTGCCTGCCACCAGATGCAGATTGTCACTTGCCAAGTCACCTGCCACAAGTTGCAGAATGTCACTTGCCTGCCACCAGATGCAGATTGTCACTTGCCAAGTCACCTGCCACAAGTTGCGGATTGTCACATGCCATGTCACCTGCCACATGTTGCGGATTGTCACTTGCCACAAGTTGCGGAATGTGACTTGCCTGCCACCAGATGCAGATTGTCATTTGTCACGTCACCTGCCACAAGTTCCTGATTGTCACTTGCCACATCACCTGCCACATGTTGCGGATTGTCACTTACCACATCACCTACCACAATCTGCGGATTGACACTTGCCACGTCACCTGCCACATGTTGCGGGTTGTCACTTGCCACATCACCTGCCACATGTTGCGGATTGTCACTTGTCCCCTTAATATTCGGGCTTGTGTGTGCATGCACACCACCGTGTACTGCGTGACCGTGCCGCAGGTCCCGCGGACTCGATGTCTGCTGATGTCCCGCGATCATGGCACGGAGAGGCTCTGCCTAGCAACATGACAGGGGTCTACTGTTCCCTGTCATCAGGAGCAGTGATCTCTGTCATTTTGTTGTGAGACCATCCCCCTTACAGATGGAATCACTCCCTAGGACACACTTAACCACTTTATCGCCACCTAGTGTTTAACCCCTTCCCTGCCATTGTCATTTACACAGTAATTAGGGCATTTTTATATCACTGATCGCTGTATAAATGACAATGGTCCCAAAATAGTGTCAAACGTAAATAATATGTCCACCGCAATGTTGCAGTCATGATAAAAATCGCAGATCGCCGCCATTACTAATAAAAAAATTTGTATTAAAAATGCCATTAATCTTTCCCCTATTTTGTAGACGCTATAAATTTTGCGCAAACGAATCAATATACGCTTATTGCGTTTTTCTTTACCAAAAACATGTAGAATACATCTTAACCTGAACTGAGGAAAAAAACTTTTTTTTTTTTTTTTGGAGGGATATTTATTATAGCAAAAGTAAGTAAACAATATTGCTTTTTTTTTTCAAAATTGTCACTCTTTTTTTGTTTATAGTGAAAAAAAAAATGAATCTGCCGAGGTGTTCACATGCCACCAAAAGAAAGCTCTATTTGTGGGAAAAAAAAGGATGTCAGTTTGTTTGGGTACAGCGTCGCAAGACCGTGCAATTGTTAGTTAAAGCGACGCAGTGCCGTATCGCAAAAAGTGCTCTAGTTAGGAAGGGGGTAAATCCTTCTGGGGCTGAAGTGGTTAAGGATGTAGTATTCTTCCACTGTATGAGAACCTAAGTTCTAGCTTTGGGTCAGGAAGGGTTTTGACTGGCTGATCATTCCTTTGACCAGAGGATCACATGACCCAATACCTAGGTTTTTAGTCATGTGACAAGCACTTAAGCGAGCCAAGAGCAGAATTTTCTCTAGGAAAGGTAAACATTTTAGCCCTTCTATTACACTTTATCAATTCCAAAAAGACTGTTAACATAACATTAAGTTAACATTTGCCAGAATAGAGATAAGCCAGTCAAGTTTGACTGACTTATCTCTGTTCCTTTGAGGTTCTGATGCTCAACGATGATCGGCTTGTGATTTTCATTCCATACACTTATCAGATTGTCACATGATTGAGTCAGAATCTCTCATTCAGAAAGAATAAATTCTACAGATGGAAAGAACATCTGGTTAAATGCCATTCGACATGGCAGACCTGTATGTTAATGCAAAACTGGGCTTTTAACGGGACTGTTGAGTGGTTTTGTATAGATCTTATTTATTTATTACTTTTACAAATGAAAAATAACTTTTTTTTTTTTTTAATTGTATGAATATAAAATAATTTTATAAAAAAATCAATGTAAAAATTTAAAAATAAAATAGAATTGACACCCCATTGCCTTCATTTGAGGCATCATCACACAGTTCAGATTTTACTGAACCAAAACAATGGCCTGTGGACAATACCATTTTAGTCTACTAGACCTTACAACACATGGTTCATGGTTCTTCTGGTAAGCAAGTGAAATGTTAAAAGCATTAATAGTATTTGCACACCATATACAAGGAGTTTTTTCCTAAAGTATCTCTGCTGCAGGGAAGTCCCACAGTAAATGTTTTCCAGTAGAAAACATATCTGCAGCAACCGCCAAAGCATTTCATATTTCATTCCAAATTGGCCCAATCCCAAGCTGTTTTGACAGGCAAAGCTTCAGCAAGCTTGCCCTTACTTCCTCCAGCACATATAATGAAAAACTGAGGCTATATTAATGATAATGCAATATAAAAGTATAGGGGCAAAGCTTGGTGGCAAGCTATGAGCTGCCCAGAAGGTCCATAATTGTGCCTGAACTGCCAGTCATTGACAGGTCCTCTTCCAACCATTGACAGAGTCTGATTAACCACTTTCTGACCGCTGCACGCCAATTTACGTCGGCAAAATGGCACGGGCAGGCGCATTGGCATACCTGTACGTCCCTTTAAATTTGCCGCCCAACAGACGCGCGCCCGTCACGTGCCTCATGAGTGCGCTCGCGGGTCCCAGGAACTCGATGTTCCCGGTCGGCCTGCGATTGCGGTCAGCAAAGGCAGAACAGGGGGGTGCCTTTGTAAACAGGGCATTCCCCTACTTTACCTAGTGACACTGTCACTGATGACTGTTCCCCATGAACGGTAACGGTCATCAGTGACGTGTCACTCGTAGCCACGCCCCTAACAGTAAGAATCACTCTCTAGTATTGACGTAACCCCTTCAGCGCCACCTTGTGGTTAACCCCTTTACTGCCAGTGTAATTTTCATAGTAAACAGTACATTTTAATAGCACTGATCGCTGTAAAAATGACAATGGTCCCAAAAATGTGTCAAAAGTGTCTGATATGTCCACCATAATTTCCCTGTCATGATAAAAATCGCTGATCACTGCCATTACTAGTATAAAAAAAATATTAATAAAAATGCCATAAAACTACCCCCTATTTTGTAGATGCTATATAATTTTTGCGCAAACCAATCAATAAATGCTTTTTGTGATTTTTTTTACCAAAAATATGTAGAAGAATATGTATCGGCCTAAACTGAGGGACTTGGGGATATTTATTATAGCAAAAAGTAAAAAATATTGCATTTTTTTCAAAATTGGTGCTCTATTTTTGTTTATAGCACAAAAAATAAAACCGCAGAGGTGATCAAATGCCACCAAAAGAAAGCTCTATTTGTGGGAAAAAAAAGGACATCAATTTTGTTTGCGAGCCACGACGCACGACCACGCAAATTGTCAGTTAAAGTGACGCAGTGCCGAATCGCAAAAAGTGGCCTGGTCTTTGACCAGCAAAATGGTCTGGGGCTTAAGTGGTTAACTTGTACATTTGTTGGACTGCACCATCTCTCAGTAAAGGATCCATTGTTTTATTTCAACATTGGATTTTCATACCTGACAGTATTAATCTTGAGGCATCTTGCATAATAATGCCGGGCATGGAAATGTCTATACACCGTCACAAATTTTTGTTCTTATTATTGGCCACACAGTATGGTTAAGACTGGTTCAGCTGCAAGAATAGCCCTTACCACAGTGCACACCTCTTTGCTAACAGATGTGATGACAGCACAATCCTAGTGCAATCTTAAAAAGTGATAGCTCTCTTCTGTATATAGCAAACAAAGACAATTAATGGCACATCAATTATCCTGTGCATGAGTGTGTATGACTGAACACTTCAATAACACTCGTTGTTTGTGTTTCTAAAACTCCTAGGTAAAAGGACACCCACTGCCTGAAAGTACTTCTTATGTTATGACACCACCAAAATATTTTAAACGGTGAAAGGAGACCTTTTTGTGACAAGACAAAAACATATAAACACTGTAAGAATGACAGGAAAAGGGGCAGTTTCTAACCCCCTTTTCCTCATGGGAGAGCGACGGGTGACAGTTTCAGGTTCCCCCTGGGGAGCCTTAGGCTCCCCTGAGGGAATTTGGCGGGCTCACTTGGTCTTCAGGTGACCTTTCCTGGGGTCTGGTATAGAAAACCCGGGAAAAGCCAGTTGAAAACTGGTCGGAACCAGCCCGTTTTTGGGCTATTTAAACCGGGTTTCGTTAGCCCAGGCTCATTTGCCTCAGAAGACATAGGAGCTTATATTATTATATCTTTGTCGCGGCTGTTTTTTATGTGGTAGTGTCATCTTTGTTTTTCTAAAAAAAACAAAAAACACCAACAAAGGGGGACTAGCTATGTTTCTCATATTTATTTAATTTATTTATTTATGAATAAAGTATATTATTTATTAAGCTGGTACAATTGTTTTTGGTTAGTTTGAAGCTGGGTAGTTGTGTTGGCAGCCTGAGCCGTAATGGCTAGGCTAGCTTTTTAATGCTTATTTAAATGCTTATTTATTTCTGAATTGTGTTGAAAGTATTTATTACAATAATTTGAAACCAATATTAAACAACCGCGGCCGTTAACATCCAACAGTTGTCTGCTGTGTTTTATTTAATTAAAGTATTAAGGGGTATTTCAGTGTTTTAAAACAGTGGCCCCATAGTGATCATGTCTTTCAGTGCCTCCATATACTCTTTATGGCTTCAGCATCAGGGGGCTTCCCATTTTGTTGTACTTATACATGCAGGGCCAAAAAGAGGACATATGTTACTACTGTTGCCATAGGAAACCATAGGAAACCCCTCTACAGTGTTCCAAATCAGGCAAAGATATGATTGCTTATTGGTTGGGGGGAAAAAAACGATGTTATTATATCAAAGACACTTTGGGGGGTCATTTACTAAAACTGAAGTGTGCAAAATCTGGCGCAGCTCTGCTCAAAAACCAATCAGCTTCCAAATTTTATTGATAAAGTTGATAAAGTCACGTGATAAAACATGTCAGGGCGGATCCAATGACATCATCCACGATCCCGGAAGTGTATGCCGAAGTTTTATGCTCCTTAAGGTGCCAGGGTCCACCTGCACATGCTTTTATGCTTTTATCTGTGTGCAGCATTTTGTGCACACTTAAATGTGAGTGTATTTTAGAAACTTTTAATAAATCTTTTTCACGTTTTTATGGTTGTTTTGCGCGATGATGGTACTTGCTTGTTTCTTTGAGCACATGCACCTGACCTTTAAGGAGTGGATCTATACACATCAACTTACCTTCAGAGCCTCATCCTAGTGAAGTAACCAGTGGAGGAATATCAGGATATGAGTTGGTCCCAACTCAAAAAGGGTGATGCACATTAGACATATATTTATTAGGTCACATCTTTGAGGTGAGCTGCCATTCCTACTGGTGAAGGATTCATGTGGTGTTACAAACGGCATCCAGTCATTGTATGTGTTTTAAAGGAGAAGTGCACTCTGTCAAGTACACACAATATACACTACAATATATTTAGAACAATAAAGTGTGACCTGGTGTACCCCGTGGCACATCTCCATTCCTATTGGACATACAAATACAGACATTTTTGCTTTTGGGACTTTGAATGAGGTGTGACACTGGTATTAATGAAAAGAAAAAAAACACAGATTTATAGGTTCATATAAGATCTACAGTAACCAAAAACAGATGTCAAGTATATGAACAGATTAGTAATGTTGTACACATAGTAGTATTGCAGTAAAATGCGATTTTTCATAACAAAGGTCCAAAATAAGTACAAGAATGCATCTTAGTGCACCAGTTCACTTCCTCAGGGGTTGATGCAAACTTGATATAAAGCTGTTAGCGGGAATACACATGCTTATATTCACTGGACTACCGCTGAAAATGTCTGTTCTGGGAGCTTTGGGCGTAAGATCCAAAAAGACCCAGTAGGTTAAACAGGGAGAACACATACAGGCCCAAACCAACATAATGGCTTCAATGATGATGACATGGTGGAACATGTGCTCTAGCACAGAGTGTTGTAGCTTCACTGATCAACATGGAGGGGAGCAACAACACTCTGTGCTAGAGCACATGCTCCACCATGTCGTCATGTTGGTTTGGGCCTGTGTTCTTCCTGTTGGACCTCCTGGGTCTTTTTGTATCTTACACCCACAGATCCCAGGACATACATTTTCAGTGATAGTCAAGTGAATATGAGCATGTGTATTCCCTCTAACAGCTTTATATTAAGTTTGCATCAACCCCTGAGGAAGTGAACTGTTGTTCACGAAACACGTTGAGTCACTAAGATGCATTCTTATACTTATTTTGGACCTTTGTTATGAAAAATCATATTTTACTGCAATACTATGTGTATAACATTATGAATTTATTGATATACCTGACATTTGTTTGTGGCTACTATAGATCTTGCGTGAACCAATAAATCTGTTTTTTTTTTTTTCATCAATACCAGTGTCACACCTCATTCAAAGTCCCAAGGGCAAAAATGTCTGTATTTGTACACTCAATATGTTTGAACTGTTGCACAGATTTATAGGAAATATATGTGGACATTTATTATATTTACTTTGAGTCTTGCTAACCACCAGAAGGGTGTCACGTATATTGTCATAAAGTGTTCGCAATACCAACATATGCATATATATATATATATATATATATATATATATATATAACAAAGTAGCATTCAAAGTCCAAAATAAATCATTTAAGAGAAAAATGCAAAACAGCGCTAAGTATGGATATAAGTGTCCAACTCCACCATAAAGTAGGCAAAAAAGGATGGGAAATCTTGATATAGTCAAAGTCTGTGTGTTTATCCCAAAAATAGTGTCAGATACAGAGGAAGGAAGCGTGCACCAGCCTGCCCACTCTTAATCCACCACGTGTAGGAATCAAAGTCCCCGCAGGGGTTCAAACTCACCGAACAGACAATAATATCAGGCACTTCATATATAATCGGTCACTGATCGAATTTCCATCCAATGGGGATCACTTGCATGGAGTTAACCTCATAAAGGTGGGATATTGAAACAAACAGAGGAAACAAATATAGTGTAACTCAATTTATTAAAAAGCCCCTTTCCAGCAAATATCCCAAACAAGTCCTACGTACAAGAAAAACATTAACAATGGACAATGTATGTATCACATCACCGGTCAGGCGTCCTCAACGCGATCACCGAAAGGTTTCCCAGCAGATCAACTCTTCCTGGTTCCTGCAGTGTGGCGTGGATAACATAACATACCAGGCGTAGCATGCAGCTATCACTCTGACATATATATATACATGTATGTATGTATTTAGGAGATTCCCTGGAACTACAGTAGTATGTGTCCAGGATATAAAGAATAATTATTCCTATAGGAGGCTTTTCAACCATCAAAAACATTACAGACTGTAGCCTCAGTTTACAAAAATAGAATATTTTAACTCAACTTTTATCTCATGATAGTTTTTTCTTAAAAAAATTCAATTCACAAATATACACTAAAGCCTTGTACACACGATCAGTCCATCCGATGAGAACGGTCTGAAGGACCGTTGTCATAGGTTAACCGATGAAGCTGACTGATGGTCTGATGTGCCTACACACCATCAGTAAAAAAAATGATCGTATCAGAACGTGGTGACGTAAAACACAATGACGTGCTGAAAAAAATGAAGTTCAATGCTTCCAAGCATGCGTCGACTTGATTCTGAGAATGCGTGGATTTTTAACCGATGGTCGTGCCTACTAACGATCGGTTTTGACCTATCGGTTAGGAATCCATAGGTATATTTAAAGAAAGTTGGCTTTTTTTTAACCTAAGGTTAAATAACCTATGGGGCCCACACACAATCGGTTTTGACCGATGAAAATGGTCCATCAGACCGTTGTCCTCTGGCTAACCTATCGTGTGTACGAGGCCTACAGTAGGTGACCGCGGTATTGTGTCAATCTTGCTCCTTTTCTCAGCAAAATTGACCACCTATGAGCCCCATCGCGAGAGCCAGCGCCGAGCCTGCTTGCCGCGATAGGGACAATGTCATCATAGAAGCGACGGGGATCCGACTTGGATTCCCGCCAATTCTACATGCAGCATTTGGTATGAATCCTAAGGCCTCGTACACACGAGGGGATATCTCCACTGAAAACAGTCCGATGGACCGTTTCAGCAGACATCTCCGCTCGTGTGTATGGGCTAGCGGACAGATTTCTCCACCCGACAGAATTTAAAGCATGCTTTGAAATCTATCCGGTGGAATCTGTCCGCCCGACATGTGTGCTGGTTAGTACACTTACCAGCAGACATGTCGTCCCCCACCGCCGCCGCTCCGCCGCCGAATGGATTCGGCGCATGCGCGGAAGTGTTTAACTTCCTGGTGCGGTGACGTGGCGGTGACGTGGCGGCGTCAACGTCACCGCCGCATCACCGCTACGTCACCGCGCCGTCCGGCGGCGGGGAATTTGATCCGATGGTGTGTACACGCCATCGGATCAAACTCCCGATCGGACATATCCGATGGAAATGGTCCGCGGACCGTTTTCATCGGATATGTCCGATCGTGTGTACGAGGCCTTAGAGGGGAACTTCCCGCCGGATTTAAAAAAAAAATCAGGCATGGGTTCCTCCCCCAGGAGCATACTAGGCCCTTAGGTCTGGTTTGGGTTTTAAGGAGACCCCCCCTACGCCGAAAAAATGGTGTGGGGGTCCCCCCACAATCCATACCAGACCCGTATCCAAAGCACGCCGCCTGGCCGGTCAGGAAAGGGTGGGGGTGGGGATGAGGCTGCATGCCCTCAACATGGGGAGGGTCAGGTGCTCTGGGGCAGGGGGGCACACTGCGCCCCCCCCACCCCAGAGCACCCTGTTCCCATACAGGTTTAGGAGATATTTTTTATACCTACAGGTAATTAGGCTTACCTGTAGGTAAAAGTGGTAGTAAAGTGACTTCTCAGGCAGGATTCCCCACTGGGATCAGACCCGGAAGTGGTGCAAATACCTGTCTCAGACAGGTATCTGCACCCCCCTCCCCCCTGAAAGGTGCCAAATGTGTCACCGGGCGAGGGAGGGATCCAAAAAGCGGAGGTTCACTTTTTGTGTGAAACTCCGCTTTAACTTGTCTCGACCTATGCTGTAAGGACAATAGGCCCCTCCCACTGAATGTTTCGGATATGTAGAATAGTGAGTGGTGCATCTAGATATGATGGGTAGCATGTCATATTAGCACTTTATATACCTTACTTCCTTGCTCTAAAGTATGTTGCACATATTTTCTTTATGGCTTGGATAGACAGTTACAAAAGACAACTAGGCACTCAATCAGCTTTTGTCACCACATAAGACCGTCTAAAATTCATTCTCTTGAAGGCCATCAAGAATAACAAATGCTATGCATGAATATCAGATAACTGAGTCATATGATTCCGTATACCAGCTGGGAATAGACTGCACAATTTATTGGCCAAATGGAGCCTTACGACATAGCTCACCCCTGAACTAACCCATGCAGTCCACTACAGAGCTATATATGCCTGACTTAAATAATACTACTGGCTTCATGCAGAATGTACAGATTACAAGTAGTGAGGCTCTGATTACAGGTCTCTTGATATTCTATGCAGCAATCTAGAAGTTACTCAGCTCTGATTTTTTAATTTATAGAGAATATGTCAGCAGCTAACCTCTGTATGGATGCAGTTTATGATATGTTTTACCATTGTTGTATGTAATAAAGCCTTAACTATCTAATTGTTCTTAAAAGGATCCTGACCTTCGTAAAAAAAAAAACCTTTTATCATAATTAAACACCAGACCAAAATATAAACTACAGTCAGAGGATTAACAAACTGTATAAAATAAAACTTCTATCTGCATCTCAATTAAAGTGGAACTATCAAGTATCACAGGTATTATCCAACCTGTCACTGACATTAATAGAGCAGTTTTTATTTTATTTTATTCCCCCAGTAACAGTGGCGTAACCAGAGTCATGGGCGCCCGGGGCAGATTTTTTTTTCCGCCCCCCCCCCCCTTATATAAACATGATATCAGGGCTGCAGTGTGGAGCTCCCTATTAAGCTATGGACCGGGCCGGGCCAACACTCTTCTCCAACGGAGTCCCAGCCTCAGCCTGTGGCAGAGGCAGGGTGTGCGCTGGGGAAGACTTGGGACAGGCTCTGCTAAACCATTCTCTCCCTGCATCACATCCCCGCTTACTTGCTTGGCTGAGCAGGAGTCCCTGCAGGCGCCGGCGGACTGCAGAGCATGTCACCATCTTGGAGCCTCCGCAGCGTGCGCCGGTGTTATGCCAAACAGGGCATCCCCTGCATCCTTCCAGGCATGCCTGTGCCGGCCGCTGGGAGGTACCGGCGGGGGGCTGTGCGCTCAGTGGAGGAGCCGCTCACTATACTATCCGCAGAGCTGCCGGTCACAGGCGCCCCCCTCAGCTCAGCGCCCGGGGCAGACGCACCCCCTGCCCCCCTGGTTGTTACGCCACTGCCCAGTAAAATACTTTTAATACCAATTTGATCCTGTCAGTATATACTTTTTTTTTTCCGTTTCTTCTAACGGGTAGGGTAGAGACATGTATTTTTAAAAAGACTTTAGATAAGAGACAGACAAAATCTCCAATCTCAACTCCAGTTAACATAATTTAAGCAATATCATTAAAGTAGAATTCTAGATTTCAATATACTTTAACCACTTCAGCCCCGTAAGATTTTACCCACTTCCTGACCAGAGCATTTTTTACAAATTGGCACTGCGTTGCTTTAATTGACAATTGCGCGATCATGCGATGCTGTACCCAACCAAAATTTGTGTCCTTATTTTCAAACAAATAGAGCTTTCTTTTGGTGGTATTTGATCACCTCGGGGGTTTTTGTTTTTTGCGCTATAAACAAAAAATGAGCGTTAATTTAGAAAATAAAACTATATTTTTTTTACTTTTTGCTATAATAAATATTCCCCTATAAAAAATAAATAAATATTTTTTTCATCAGTTTAGGCCAATATATATTCGTCTACAGTTTTTTGGTAGAAAAAGTTGCAATAAATTGATTGGATTGGTCTTCAAACTATGTGAAAGATTTATGGCATTTTTATTGTATTTTTATGGCATTTTTATCATTTTTTTTTTACTATTAATAGCGGTACTGCGACATTGCGATGGACAGATCGGACCCTTTTGACACATTTTTGGGACCATTAACATTTATACAGCAATCAGTGCTATAAATATGCACTGATTACTGTGTAAATGTCACTGGTAGGGAAGGGGTTAACACTAGGGGGTGATCAAGGGGTCAATTGTGTGTTTCCTCAGTCTGTTCTAACTGTATGGGGTTAGGACTGATTAGGGGAAGAGAAATATCGCTGTTCCTACTTAGTAGGAACAAATTATATGTCTCCTCTCCCCTGACAGAACAGGGATTTGTATGTTTACACACAAATCTCGGTGCTGGCTCTCGTGCATGTGGTCGTGCAGCGATTGCGCCCGCCGTCCACGCACATCGGGTCCCCCGCCGTTTAGAAGGCATGTGTGTGAGCCTCCGGTGGCTCTTAAAGGAAAAGCCGTACCCGTACAAGGTTTTACCCAGGAGAGCCATTCAGCAGTATATCTACGTGAGCAGGTCGGGAACCAGTTAAATAGTTTGTTAAAAATGTAAAATATTTGGGGGACAGCAATGCAGTTGATTTGAGTGCTTCTCTGCCATTCAAGAACAGTCTTGTATTTTTATTAATTTCACAAACTTGTATTTATTGATAAAAATACAAGGTTTCTCCTGAATGGTGGAGCACTCAGCATTACACTCTTTAATTCCAGCAGCAGGCAAGAAGATGCACAGACTACTGTCAGTACAAAGAGCCACTTAAGCCTCATACACACCAATCGTTTTTTTTTGTTTAAAAGGTAGAACGAAAAATACCTGACAACTCAGAGCCACTGTACTTAGGCCCCTTTCACACATACTGAGAGTTGGTCCATTTTCCACCCATCTGCTGACGGATGAAAAACAGACATCAATGCATTCCTATGGAACAACGGATGAAAAAATGGAACAGATAAATGTATGCAAATGGTCAGTTTTTGCTTTCATTTTTGCATTTGTTGTTAGGAGCAACAGTCACTGTGGGGTGGGGTGGGGTGGGGGGGTTGTGGTGGAGAAAGGCAGGAGAGGAGAAGAGCAGTATACACAGGTCACGGCTTGCAGTTCTCAATTAGCTACCACGGTGCTGTGGAGGGCCATGGTAGTTCGTTCATTTTAACCGCCAGTGTATCTGCTGCCCGTACGGATTGTAAGGACTAGGGATGAGCCGAACACCCCCGCATTCGGTTCGCACCAGAACCGTTGAACGGTCCGATCGTTCACATGAAAATTTAGAACCCCATTGAAGTCTATGGGACTCGAACGTTCAAATTCAAAAACGGTCGTTTTAAAGACCAATTTTCAACTTATTGTTGGAAAACGTCTTTAAGAACCTGGGTCTTGCCCCAGGGAACATGTATCAATGGAAAAAAGTCTTAAAAACTGTCGTTTTCTTAGGAGCAGGACTCCTGAAAAAACAACCGTTTTTAAAACTTTTTTTTCCATTGATAGTAGTAACCAATGGAATTTTTTTTTTTAAACGGTCGTTTTAAAGACCAATTTTCAAGTTATTGTTGGAAAACATCTTCCAGAACCCGGGTATTGCCCCAGGGAACATGTATCAATGAAAAATAAGTTTTAAAAACGGTCGTTTCGTTTCACTCGAATTTGCCGCAAACGATAGTTTTTGTTCGAAATTCGACGAACGACCAAGTCGAACATACGTTCATTTCGAACGCGAAGCTCATCCCTAGTAAGGACACAAAGATACACAGAAAGATCTGCAGGAGACCTGCATGGCACCAGCCATCTGCTGATCGATGGTGCAATGCTTTACAGGCCCCCAAAAGAATGACAATACATGCACAATTTTTTACCGGCACAACAATTTGCATTTATTCATATATATATATATATTTTTTAAAGTGAACTTATTTTTTTAAGTGTTAGTGGATACTGCATTTATTTGTTATAAGGGGTTGGTTTCAACCACTCCTGCGCCCTGTCTATTGTTTTTAATGAAAGCATCATATTTTAAAGTCCTAAAACAACTTTTGAAATTACATGAACAAGCTTAAAAGAGATTTTAGTGATTGAGTTGAGAGCTATAATAATAATGCCCTGCATGCCTCTAAATGACTGCTGCCATCAGCAAGGCCTGGATTGGACTGGTGGTCTGGAAATGTTGGGTCATTATCTAGAAGTTGCTATTAGACAGAAAGGCTGGCTCATTTGAGATCCCAATGTTGGCAGCCTTGGGTTAAACAAAATTAAATGTTCAAATGCTGCTCATTGTCACTGAGAAACGTTGTACTGCAGACATAGCTGTCCATGGTTACCCAGGGTTGCCTACATGTCTTTTTAGTCATCACATTCCATCTATTTGTAGCCCAATAGAGGTGAGCGAATCTAAGGATTTAGGCTACACCATAGAGTTTGTAATAACCCCACCTCCCACCAGGCACATATTTAAGGTCACATTCCAGCTCCTGTTCAATTTTTTCAGAACAAAGGTAATTCTGTTGAATATATCAGTAATAACTAGATTATTTTGTCTGTCTAATGCACAGGCATCCAGGTATTAAAATAGTTTCCCCCCAAAGTGCACTATATTGTACTGTCAGTCTATATTGCACTCTAGGCTGACACGGCTCTCCCCTAGTTACTCTTTGTAGCACATGTAAGCAAAATTTGTACGCAGTGAAATCTTTAGGAGTCTGTACCAGCATAAGGGAACAAAACACATATCATATACTATCTACAAAGTAAAATGCTTTAACAGTCTTTCTCAAATACAAAATATGAAAAAAAAAGTGGGTTTTGGGCTTTAAGAAATATCACATTATCCAAGGATTAACTTTCATAATTAATAAGGCTTTTTGGTCATTCTCAGTAATTTTCCTTCAATGACTGAGTCTCAACTTGACCGTGAACTGCTCCTATGCAGAACTTCTTAGGCCAGCAGCATTTTACTCAAAAACACGATAATTCACCATGATAATGATTTCAATAATTACAGTTCTCTGCTCCCATGGGATACAAAGCACCTTTACATCAGAGGTCAAGACAGCAATCTTGGAAGCAGAAATATAGGCAGGCTCATTCCTGTCCCATAAAAGTTACATAAAAGAAATAGTTTTAACATTTGAGGCTTATGCCAACAGTGTTATTTATGAAATGGAGCAGTTTACAGTGATAAACTTTAACATAAAAATGTAGTTTCTTTATTTGTATTTAACTTTTTCCACTTACTACATGGTCATATTGTTACACAATTTAAGGTGTGGATGGATAAGACTGGATGCCCAATGCTTCCCTTATGCATAACCAATAGCGTGGGGGAGGGCCGTTTGAAGAAATTTGGGGGCCCCAAGCAAAAAAAAAAAGTGACTTTTCAAGTTAAGAAGCAGGGGGGCTGGTTGGCGGCTTACCTCTATCCTCCGCCTCACACGCACACGCCGGCATATGTTGGTCCTGCAGTCCGGTCGGCCGTGTACCATAACCGCGCGGTACAGGAGATTCAGTTTGCTGTTCCCGAGGCCGGACTGACAGGAAGTGAACACTCAGTGTGTGCACTTCGTGTCAGTCCGGCCGGGAACAGGAACCTGAATCTCCTGTACCGCGCAGGTATGGTACACAGCCGACCAGACTGCAGGAGAAAGCAGCGGTGCGGCAAGGGCCCTCCCTGCTGGGGCCCCTGGCCTGCTCGGGGCCCCAGGCAATTTCTTGCTTTGCCTGTTGGTTTCTGACGGGCCTGCGTGGGGGTATCAATGATGTCTGGAGATAATAGGCATGCAGCTTCTACAAACCAAGGGGCTTTTAGGGCCACCATGGGCTGTGACCTTAAAGTGTTACTAAACCCAGGGCCCTGTTTTAATTCTCATCTAACTGTCCTATGAGGCTGCATGACCCCTGACCCTCTGTCTGGACAGTGCTGATTGATCGTGTGCTGATCACATACACCCTCCCTAAAAAAATAAAACGATCTAGCAATACACACCAAACTGAGCATGTGCATAGTGTCTCCTAGGGCTCTGTTCGATCAGCAAATGCTTTAGGGACAGCAAAGGAAGCTAAGGATCAGAGAAGACAGGATCAAGCAGCCTTTTTACACAATGTGAAGGATTTACACCTTAGGTTTTACAATGATTATAACAAGCATGCTTTACTGCATATACACACTGATTTTACTGTTGTGGGTTTAGTAACACTTTAAAGCGGATCTCCACCCTAAAGTGAAGATCCGCTGATCGGAACCCTCCCCCCCTTCGGCGTCACATTTGACACCTTTCAGGGGGGAGGGGGTGCAGATACCTGTCTAAAGACAGGTATCTGCACCCACTTCCGGCCCGCAGTCTCGGGCAAAAGACGGGCTTTTCCCGTTGTGTGCTGGGAACTCTCGGCTCCCAGCACACAGCGGGAGCCAATCGCCGGGCGCAGCGCGACTCGCGCATGCGCCGTAGGGAACCAGGCAGTGAAGCCGGAGCGCTTCACTTCCTGGTTCCCTCACCGTGGATGGAGGGGGGAGCAGCAGGGAGATGAGCGATCGCTCGTCCTCTGCTGCGGACGCCGCTGGACTCCAGGACAGGTAAGTGTCCTAATATTAAAAGTCAGCAGCTGCAGTATTTGTTGCTGCTGGCTTTTAATATTTTTTTTTGGTGAACCATCCGCTTTAAAGTAAGTGTAAAGTCTCATTTTTTTTTCTATAAAAATAACAAACATGTTAATACCTGCTCAGTTGCAGTGGTTTTGCACAGAGCAGCCCCTATTCCTCCTCTTCTCAAGTCCATCTTTTGTGATCCTGGCCCCTCCCTCCTGTTGAGTGCCCCCACAGCAAGCAGCTTGCTAGGGGGGCACCCAAGCCAAGTCACAGCTCTCGTGTCCATTCAGACACGGAGCCCTGACTCGGCCCTGCACCCTCTCTCCCCTGATTGGCTAGCTGACTTTGATTGACAATCAGGAGGGAGAATCTTGGATGGCTGAGATACTCATTGACATTGCTGGACAGAGAGGGACCTCAGGTAAGTATTAGGGAGGCTGAGGGGGGCTGCTGCACACAGAAGGCTTGTTATCTTAATGCATAGAATGCATTAAGATAAAAAAAACTTCTGACTTTTAAACCTCTTTACTGATTGAGTGCAGGATTCAAGCATCACAATGTGGTATTACAGTCTAGTTTATTCCAATAAAATGTGAAATGGAAACAGTGCATAAAGCCAATGCATTTTGGGGGGCTAAGCACTGTCCCCTTCATAAGCACCGGCTTTATACACAGTTTCTATCGGACCTTGCATTTGAATAAACTTGTATGTACACTAAGTTGGGGTATTTTAATTCTACACTCACTCTTTTCATACTATGGAAAAGATTGTAAGTATTGTAAGACAATTTCATTGGGAAATTTTATCAACGCTGCTGCACAGAAAGTTTGATTACAGCTTAATTCATATTTGACTGCTGTACTGCATTAATGTAAAACACGCCCCTGACCATTTCCAAGGCAAGCATGTTTCTGGATGGAAAAATATGCCTTAAATGCAATAGTAAATATGTCACAGATAACTGTAAACTGTCACAGATGGCTCTTCAAGGTTGCAAACACAGGGGTCTGAACACTCCCAACACTATAGCATGTTTTTTTGCAACATCAGCAGTAGTCTAATTTGAACTAGATTGATACCCAGTTTTGTTGGTAACTTGCTTGAGTTCTTTCCCACTGTGTATTTGTATGCTTGCTGACATCATAAAAAAAAAGAAAAAACACTTTGCCAGTATCCTTGATTTAGGCTGATGCTATGATGCTGCAAACAGCAGCATGTTATGAAGTGCTCTAAAGTAAAAGAATGTCAGCAAATAAAATAGAATATTTGGAGGTGCAGGCAGAAAAAAAAAATATTTGGAGGGGCAGGCTAAATTATCATAAGATCAAGTTAATAAGCTCCTCATTTGTAAATAAGAAGGAATACAGAATTATGAGTGCACCACTATATTTAGAGGGCAGAACCCATAGCCAAAGTGAAAAAAAATCCAAAATCACCAATCTCTTCATGCAGGATATTTTATTAAGGACCTTATGGAGACCCAACATGTTTCAAGAATATGCACCCCTTCTTCAGGGTTTTGGCCGAGATCAAGTAAGGACCAGTATATAGGATGATTAGTAAAAACACTTACTTGAGGCACAACAAAGGTTCCTGGATATGTCTGATGAGAATCCTTACAACTGGCAAAGGTTAGAGGACTCTTCACATTTGAGGTATTACTAAAGGATCTTATGACAAGTTCCTTTTATCTTCCTGTTTATTCATGTGAAAACCTAGCTTGGTCCTACCTCTCTGGCATCCACAGCCTCCTGTTGGTCAACAATATTGACCATCACAATTAAGAAAAGTTCAGAAGGTGAGGAAAACAAGCTTGCCTTTTACAGAAAAGTTGAGATTTCCATTTTGGTTAAAGGAGTTGTAAATAAACATTTTTTTTTTCTGAAATGACTGTTTACAGGGTATAGAGACATACTAAGTAACCAATTCGTTTTAAAAAACGATTAACAATAGATAAAAATCAATCAAATAATGTACCTGCAGTTTCTAGTTTGGTTTTTGCATGTTGTTTCCTGCTTCTGTGATGTACAGAGCCACAGAGCCAATACAGGGCAGTGATGGTTTGGAAAACGAAACTGATTGGTCCTGTGGGGTTTTAGACACACAGTAATCATACCTCCTTGATTAGTAACCACAGAGAAAAAGCTCCCAGGACTGTGGTTATCAGGAAACAGACAACCAGGAAGTGTGGAGATCAGAGAAGAATTACAGCAACTTGAGAGCAAAAACAACAATGAGGACATGAAAACAGCACTGCATTAAGGTAAAGGAAGCTATTAAGATAAAAAAAATCCTTTACAAACCTTTTAAGCTGTCCACATTTCCAAATCTTCTAATTTTTTAGGGTTGCTTATACTTACTTTGACCAAAAGCTCTTCTTGAATCTCTCAGGTTTGTGATAGGTTTACTTTCATGCTGACACCTTTATTAAAAATTATCAACAGTGTGAACTCCATATAATCAAACCTCAACTATTTTACAGCAAATTCCGATATAAACAATACCAAACCTTATAGACCTGTAGGACAAATAACAACCTGTGGCATGCACATGTTTTTAACAAATCCTATAAAAGTGTTCATGTGAATCAGCAAGAACATTTTGATAGGCGCCCATGACAGAAAGGCTAATTGCAGTGTTGGAACATTGTAGCATTGCATATAAAGTACTAAAATTGCCTCTACTGAGAAAATAAATATATATATAACTCTACGTGGGCACTTGCTACTGGGAGCTGTCAATTTTTTTTTTCAACAGTAGTATAAGTTTTACACACTTGTGTGCATTTATAGTCCTAATTACAACCTGGACTACTTGTAAACTGCATAAGTTAAATAACATAACAATATATAGCAAGAGCGTAAAGAGGTTTACTACCTAGTTATATTACAAGCTCTATTGGCAACGTGGGACCAAAGTGATAAAATGAGGCCCTGGTATGCTTTAACACCGACAAGTTACACTTCCTTATTTACAAAGTTATTCATAGCACAGTTGAAGTGTTGTAGATATCCATTTCTTACTTTATGAGACTACATTATATAACTCCATCTCTTTGTTTCTTTCTGACCAAAATTCAGTAAGCCTAAACACACATGAAAATCTCAGGAAGGAATCAACAGAATGTAAATCCATTGACAGATAAAGCATGTCTCATATATGTATTTCGACTGCAGTTCCTGCACTTTTAACAATCAATTTCATTGAACCCATTTAACATACAATCAGTGATGATATATCCTTTTTATGGTGTAATGTCCATGTGGGCACTAATGTACGATTTTGAATGTACGTTGTTGTGTGTAACCTAACCAGTCTTCCTCCACAGTATGTCTTCTGTCTGATTCCTGAGTATATTCCTGAGTATATTCCTGAGTATATACAAACCTTGGAGTCTACAAGGACTTGAACATTTAAGAGGCAGAAAGAAATACTGTGAGACTGAAATGAAATGCAACCAATTTCAGAATTTCTTGGCACATCCTTAGAAAGATTATTCCTTTTACTTGTCTTTTCAGCAACGTCTTTTATGATGTCCTCAAAGTCCACATTATGAGTGAAGTCGCTCTCAATGCACACAAGAGCCAAAAACAGTTGGCAAACTTAGAGATAAGTTGAGCCATGTAGTTCCTAGTTTGATTAAGTTTATTAAATGATATTTGATGTGTTATGTACTGTAATGATAGCGGCCCTGTTTTTCCCTCCCTTCATACAGGGAGCAACAGAGAACTTTCAGTTAGCAAACTAGCTGCAACTGGCTGCGTTACATTTGCAGCATCATACCAATGTACTGTAGATACTATTTCCAATCACAAACAAAAACAAATCCTAGCCTCTCTGACACTTACTACACAATTCAAGTCCTTAACTGCAGTAGCAACTGGTGGTATATTTTTTTTTTTGGGGGGGGAGGGGCAGCAAACAATGCAATGCACCCACAGAAGGCATCCACCTCGGTCGGTCAGTTGGTCACCAGCCCCACACTTACCCCATTTATTGGGTAGCGATTCCTCTGGGCAACGGCTTACCCTGCAACATCACAGCGGCTTCCGCCTTGTGTCTTCTCCTCCCTCCTCCTCCTAGGCAGCCTATAGGATCGGTTCTCCTTTCAGCCAATTGGGTGACGGGTCTCATGAATGAATGAATGAATGAATGAATGAAAAACTTATATAGCGCGGCACATGCGAACTAAATCGCCTCTGGGCGCTGGTTGTTTCTGTCTCTCAGGGCCTCAAAATAGTAGAGTTTTAATCTGTCTTCTGAAGGTCAGGTGGTTCTCCTCCAACCAAATGCTGGTTGGTAAAGCGTTTCATAGTCTGGGACCTTGGAAAGCAAACCTTCTTTCTCCTTTGGACTTGTATCTAGCTTTGGGTACCTTGACCAGATTTTGGTCGGTGGATCGCAGAACGCGATTGGAATTGTGGCCTTCTATCTTTTCGCATAGATATTGCGGGGCCTTCCCATGGATGCACTTATGAGTCAGACAGAGTGCTTTAAAATAAATTCTGTCTTTTACTGGCAACCAATGAAGGGTTCTCAGTGAGGGTGAGATTGATTCCCAGGGTTTTTTCCCAGTCACAAGTCTGGCGGCCGTATTCTGAACGACTTGCAGACGAGCGATTTGGTACTTAGGGAGACCGAGGTAAAGGGCATTTGCATAGTCCAGTCTGGAGTTCACAATTGTTCCCACCACGACTGCTACGTCTTCTTTGGGGATAAAGGGAATAAGTCTGCGTAGTAGGCGCAGCAGATGGTGACATCCGCTGACTACTGACCCTATTTGTGCGTCCATTGTCATGTAGGTGTCAAAAATGACCCCGAGACTTTTGACTTTGGAGCTAGGGGTGATGATTTGGCCCAGAATGGGCGGGGGTGTCCAGGTTGTTGCCAGTTGACTCTTGACTCTTGACTCTTCACTGGCGTAAAACAGGAGAAGTTCTGTTTTGGAACTGTTGAGTTTAAGATAACTCTTAGTCATCCAGTTTTCAATCAAAGAGAGACAATTCTCCAAACTGAGATGATGATCCTTTTTGTTGCAGATGCGAAAATACAGTTGCGTGTCGTCTGCATATGAGTGATAAAGTAGTTGTTGACTACTAATGATTTCAAAGAGAGGGCGAAGGTAGATGTTGAAGAGCACCGGTGACAGGGGGGATCCTTGAGGGACTCCACATGATACCGTGCGTTTTTCAGAAGTGAAAGGTCCCAATTTCACTGTTTGTGATCGGTTTTCCAAAAAGGAGGAAAACCATGGTAAATCATCTTCTGCGACTCTGGCTACTTCAGCTAGCCTAGTCAGTAATACTTTGTGGTCTACCGTGTCAAAGGCTGCGCTTAGGTCCAGCAGAACCAGGAGACAAGATTCTATTTTCGTCTGCGGCCTCGAGACATCGTCCCATATTTTGAGTAATGCTGTTTCTGTCCCGTGTCCGGGACGGAAACCCGATTGGTATGGATCAAGTAGATTATCGGTATCTAGATGCTGTTGCAGCTGTTGTACCACTACTTTTTCCATTACCTTGGAGAGAACGTTAAGGCCTGTTATGGGACGGCGGTGAGTTGGGTCCTTGGGATCCAGGGTAGGCTTTTTCAAGATGGGCTTGATTGTGCCCTCTTTCAGCAGGGAGGGCACTATGCCTTCCTTAAATGACTGATTTATAAGCTGCATGATAGGTGGTGCCAAGATGTCGGTACATTCCTTCAGCAGCTTAGTGGGGATAATATCATTAGGCGCTGTGCTGTTTCGCAAAGTACCGATGATATTTTTTGTGACATCGATGGAGATGGGTTCCAGAGTAAACTTTGTTAAATGTAGAATGTTTCTATGGGTGTTGTGGGAATGGTTGAGGGTGGCGTTGAGGGGGGTATTGTTTTGCTGAATGCTTTCCCGGATTCCCTCAATTTTATTGATGAAGAAATCCGATAGTTCATTGCAAAATTCTTGGGTATCTGAATTGGGGGCTTCAAGACAGCCTGGATTCATGGTCTGAGTGACCAGCTTGAAGAGTTCGCGGGGGCGATTGAGGGCGCTGTTGATAGCCTCGGAAAAATAATTTTTCTTGGCTTTGAAGATTTCTTTGTGGTATTTTCTTGTTGCTTCTTTGTAGATGATGAGGTTCTCCTCTAAAGCGCTTCTTTTCCAGGCAGCTTCGGCCCTTCTGCGCTCTTGCTTCAGTAGCGCCAGCTGGTTGTTAAACTAGCCGGACTTGTTTTTCCGGATGTGGGCTTTGCGTTTCGGCGCTACTAAGTCGGCTGACTGTAGTAGGGCTGCATTTATGCCATCCAGTGTATCTGAGGCTGTTCGGAATGGTTGGAGTGTTTTAATTTTATTTTCCAAGGTAGATTTGAAGAGTTCTGAATGGAGTTTCTTCTGAGATCTAGTCCAGTGTGTTGTCACCGGCTTGGGTGTTTTTATCAATGGGGGAGTTTTGGAAATTATAAATTTAATTGCATGGTGATCTGTCCATGGCAATGGTTCATTTTCCAAAGTATTTATTTTCAGGTTTTGTCTGAAAATAAGCTTGAGTGTGTGGCCTGAAGCATGTGTGGGCCCACAGACCAGTTGCTGTAGCCCTAAACCTTCCAGGTGGTCAATACAGGCGTCGGCAACGGGATCCTGTGAGGAATTGGCCCAGAGATTGAAGTCCCCGAGCAGCAAAAGGTGTTTGCTGTTTAGGGTATAAGTGGAGATAAACTCCGTCAGTGATGGTAGAAGCTGCGATTTTGGCCCGGGTGGCCTATAGCAGAGTATAATCCGGACGGTCTCCTGGGGATTTGTTTGCAGCTGTAGAGTAAGGGTTTCCATGAATGGAAGAGGGTTTTGAAGGACTGGTTTAGTGATCGCAAGGTGAGTCTTGTGGATCACCGCCAGGCCTCCTCCTCTTTGCCCTATTCTGTTTTCCGTTATAATACGATAGTTTTCTGGCACCAGTTCTCCTAGAATGGTGTTACAGTCGGCTGTGAGCCAGCTTTCTGTAATAAAGAGGCAGTCTAGATCGTGTTGTAGGATGAAATCATAGATTTCTAGTCAGTGTTTTACTGCCGATCTTGTGTTGATCAAAGCACAAGATATGTGCTCAGGTTGGGATGGATGACTAAAATTTTTGACAGTCGATCGTCGATCGATTCTCAATAGTTGCTTAATTCTTAAGGCCTTTTTGGTGATGGTTGGTAATACTGTGGCGAATCGCCTCAGACTCCGAATGGTGTCTGCAGAGTATCGCAGATTAGCCATTGTCGCCAATCATCGGGGGGGCCAGGGAGGTTTTTAATGGGATGAGGGGGGGAGGGATTCTTTAAATCCTCACTCCCAGGTTGATCCAGAGGAAGGCAAAAAAACCCTGGTCGCGCTATCCAATGTGCTGCGGCAAGGGAAAAAAAATCCTTTCTGACCCCTCAAGGGCGATCAGCCGAAACCCTGGATCAAGTGCCACAGAGGTGGTGGATATGCAGTGGGGCAGAATAGGGGGAGATGTACTGAGGTGTACCAAGATGGACACAATTCAGGAAAAAGGACCTAAGCTGGGGGCTGTCAGCTTGGTGGATCGGTCCCTAGGGAAGGCTGGTGGGTGATCAGGGAGAGGATGGGGGTCCTCCTATAGTAAGAGGAGGTTTCTGGGCAGCTTTGGGGGGATCTCCTGGGTGTTTGTGCGGCGCACCGCTAGGCTGCGGTTGAAGCCGCGGTCTTTCCTAGATGCGGCCGCCGCAAATCTCCATAGGTCGGCGCGGATGGTAGGAGAGGGAGGAACTGAGGCGGAGAGGCGGCGGGGGGATGGCTCGATTGCTGATGGCTTCCGGGAAGAGAACGGGAGGCAACCGAAGTGCGATTGTTGCTCCACTGGGCAGAGCCGAGGCTTATCCTTAGAAGGACGGCCGCGCTGTCCCAGGGGAGGCAGGGAGGCGGGGGGGGGGGAACACAAGCGCCCAGCGAGAAACAGGCTTACCTGTGAGACCCCCCGAAGAAAGGTACTGGCCAAAGGGGTAGAAGGAGAGCTGAAGGCTGTGAGTCCTGGATGCAGACAGGGGCTGGGGGAACACTTGCCTGACTAATCTGTCTCTGGTGAGCCGACTCGTGTGAGAGCGTCCTGCTTGCATCACTCATGACACGCTTCCTGATTAGAAATAAGGAGAATCAGGAAGGCAATTGCGAAAATTTATTTGCTATTGTCACACAACTGGGTGGGCTTTTTTGAAGCGTATTAGAGCCTCTCGCTCTTAAAACATACTTAAAAAAAGACCCCATTGGTATGGGGTTATTGGTTTCTATGCAGAGCTGCACCAGATATTGCACTCTTCAGTTTTAGTAAATCAACGTCTCTGTCACAATAGCTAGCTTTTTCTACGTTAAACACAAATCTGGATGGCTGCACACTCTACTGAAAAATCAGAAAATAGTCTTTATTAAAGCTTTCTTCATGCATGACAACCACACTAGTAGTTTAAACCTACTGTATGCACACATTCATTCCCTGCTATATCAGCTATAATCTAATTTGTACTAGATGGTTTTAATGGTAACTTACTTGAGAAAAAGACAAATCACCAGTGTTTTTATGTATGATATTTTGTTAAAGACCTTATGGGAACCAAAGACGTCGGCAGATGCAGCCTGCTGTCTCCATTGCGGGTGGCGCTCAACCGCAGTGGGAATGCAGATGGTTCCTCCATGGTTTCCTGAGTTACTGGGGCAGTGATCTGATTGGATGCTGGGCGTCCATGTGACTCTGGTGGCCATCTTGGGTGTAACAAAGTCTATTTAAGACCCTGGCCCCTGGGTTTGGCGTGCATTTGCCAAGTGTTCAGAGTAGGGAAAGAGTACCTGTGTTTAGGGAAAGTGATTAGTGGTAGGGAAAGGATTCTGACAAGTAGGGACAGGCTAGAGACACATGGAAGCCTCCCCATTGCGACAAGGCTGGCCAAGCTGCATTCTGCCCCCTCAAGACAGACACTGTTGGTGCATTTTTACCCGCTGAATTTCTGCATTGAACAGAACCATGAGTGTTTACCCGAAGCAGCACTTTCCTGCTATAAGTTTTGAATTATCAGCAACCGGGTTCTTTGTCATTACTGCCACTGCACCATGCTGCACTTACCCACAAACATATTTCAAGAATCTGCATCTGAATCTTCAGGACTGACGTATATCTGCAAACAGAGTGCAACGGAAGAAGATAATATTTGCGACAAAGTTTTTCTACTGCCTTCTTATAGGAATGAATTGGAAATCAGTGCACAGTGTCAATACAGTAGGAGCCAGAGAAAAGATTTCTTTGCAAAAGATGTGCAGTGTCAGGTAGGATGGCACAGCAACCATGGCAAGCTCGAGGCTGAAAGTAAGCATGTTACCAGGAGGGCTGCACTCTTGGGATAAAGGCATTCATTACAGGCATACCCCACTTTTAAGAACACAATGGGGTTTATTTACTAAAGCTGGAAAATGCAAAATCAGGCTTACCGTATTTATCGGCCTATAGTGCGCACCCGTGTATAGTGCGCACCCCTACTTTTTTTTTTATTACTTACAGTTTTGGTGTCTTGCCCGGCTTCCATCGGCGGCCTTGTACGGTCTGGCGTCCGTCTGAGGCCTTTGTGGTGTCCTACCCGCTGCTCCTGCGCTGTCTCTGACCCAACCCCAGATTCCCACGCTGTGTTTGAACGCCGCCACCGACATATACCGAGCGCAGTATGCTCGGCCACGCTCGGCTCCTCTCGCATAACTGCAAGGGGAGCCGAGCCTGGCCAACTGTACCCGAGTGTACTGTGCTCGCTATATGTCGGCGGCAAAGTTCAAACACAGCGCAGGAAGCGAGTATTGGCGTATATCGCGCACCCACAATTTTGCCCTGATTTTAAGGCCAAAAAAGTGCGCGGTATACGCCGAAAAATACGGTATTTCTGCATAGAAACCAATGAGCTGTAAGGAACAATTTCCACCAAGGTGAAGGTGTCCTTTAAAGTGCACCTGTGTCCAACAAACTCAGAGTAGTGATTGGTAAAGGAAGTTAAGCTAATCTGTAATAAAATCTGTACGTTATCACGCTATGGTCCGTTTTCTTGTCTATACACCGAGGATTTGTCCATACTAGTGGTGTGGTACAATTTGTGATTTGCTCCCTGGATCCCCCGCCAGTCCGACGCTAGCCTGATGTGGAGCCTGTGAATAATTTCTGTCTACATGCCTAGATATTAGGTTGTTCTGGTAAGCGGCTTTCCGTTTGGTGGTGGTGTGTTCACACTAAAGTCTCTATTTACACGGTGGTGCTGCTATGAACCTTTATTGGACTGGATGTGTTTTTATTCAAACCTTTATCAATTATTGCTTTACACCAGCCTGACAACTGGTCTCTCATTTGGCGCAGTTTATCCTTATATATTGTACTTTTTATGTTTATCACATTTTTTTCTGCTGCCTTGATTTATAATCATTAATCTTATTAGCGCAGTTTTTCTCTTTATATTATAAGCTAATCTGTGCTGCCCTTCTTTATTCAAATCAAGTATCCATAAGTACTATATTCATGTGTGGTATTTTCATATAGCAGTTGACTGGAAGACATCCAGTCTGTTGATGTGCTGTCTGCGGCACCTTCATCAGGAGAACCACCATGAAAAAAGTGCCATCCACAGGGATGAAATGGAGGGAGCATGTGCAGTATGTGCACAGCCTTGCCAGCACTTTTTACAATTAAAGGCTGTATGGATGGGCAAGGCCGCACAACATTCTGGAGTGAAGCTTAGTAAAGTATTTAAAACTGCTGGGTACACTGATGGGAGGGGCCTTCACTAAAGGTTAAGTTCCCCCTAAGATCCAGTGTAACAAAGACAAACTCTCTGCTGTCTTATTAATTGTTGCTCCCATTGTAGGCAGCCTTATTTTTATTTTTTTTTACTTATACTGAATTACATAAAACCAAACTTAAGGACTGCTTAAGATAATATCAAAAAGCTGCTACTATCAAACCCAGTGTTTTGGTTTCAGTGCCCATTGCACGCATTATTTCAGGTCAGATGAATGTCAGTACTGAAACCCATGTTTTGTTTCTTGCCCCCCTGTGCACTTATATAAAAAGGACCCCACACAGCATGTGACTGGGCAGAGGACAGTTGAAAAAAACAGGGGAATGTGTACCTATGTATGGGGTTCTCTCCTGGGGGGTTGAGGGATGGCAGCCTAACCTGGATTTAGACTTTAAGGTATCTTTAGTTCCAGTACAGTCCATGTAATGTATTTATATTATGAATAATAAGGTATCTTTACATAAACCAGCTGTAATTAGGGTAACATAAAAAAGGAATGAACTAACGAGCACAATGTTATAGTCAGGTCAAAATTCATTAACTTTTATACAAATATTTATGGATAGCTTTGGATAGCTATGGATAGCTTTACTAGGACAATGTTCAAAATGTGTGGTCTTTTTAAATTAATTAGTTTTATTAATTAATTAGGGAGCAATGTAATAATCAGAATAATGCTTATTTTAAGGGTAGCTCCACTTTTGTGGGTGGAAAATACTGCAAATAAAGAAAAAATAATATAGCACATATACCGTATTTATCGGCATATAACGCGCACCGATGTATAACGTGCACCCTGAATTACAGACCGATCTTCTGTGTACCGGGTGCACCGTGCCCCTGAATTACAGAGCCACGATCTTCTGTGTACCAGGTGCTCCGTCACTCACAGCCATGCCTCCTGACCCTACTCATATGATAGACAGTTGCCCAATGTGGGGCCAGGAGGCATGGCTGTGAGTGACGGAGCGCCGGTACACAGAAGATTGCGGCTCTGTAATTCAGCGGCACAGAGCGTCCGGTACACAGTAGATCGCGGCTCTGTAATTCAGCGGCACGGTGCACCCCGTACACAGAAGATCGGTCTGTAATTCAGCGTCTCTTCCCTAGGAGACGGCAGGGATCGGCGTATAACGCGCACCCTGTGATTTTCCCCCTATTTTCAGGGGGAAAAAGTGTGTGTTATACGCCGATAAATACGGTAATTGCGACACTAATTGTATGGTAATTTATTTTTATTAAACATTACCTTTCTTTTTTAATCTGAAGTCACTTTCTGAGAATGCATTGCAATATGGCTGGCTGGATTTGTTCTGTACACAGAGTGTGTATTGACCACCCCACAGAAACATAATTTCCTGCTTGTGTGATTGGTTCACCAATTTTCACAGAAGTCTGCCTAAATATACAAATCAGATTTCAGGCATCTCCTGCAACAAAAATTTTATTTTTGGAGAGATCCTTTCAATAGGTACACATCTAAAGGGATGCAGGCCCAGCAGATCTCCTCATTAGTGCCCTGCAGCTGCACAGCTTACAGTTAATTATTAAACCACTCCCATTAGACCCTCTCAGAACAGAGACACAGAGAAACACACAGGGATTTTTTCAGAATAACAGAATTTAGGAATCTACAAGAAAGTTTGTTATAATCCTTGCAATGTACAGTAAATAGTTAGCCCAGAGGGGGATGTTTTTTTCTTGACAAAAGTGGAATTACGCTTTTACTGAAGTAAGCAGAAGACTTATGGAGTTTCAATAGGTTATTAGTTGTTTATTTTATATTGCTCCTTATTCAGTTATTTTTGGGCCCCATTCACACACATTTAAAACTGTTTTTTATTTATAGATCTGAATGCAGCTGCATTGTTTTCAACAGAGGCATTCACATAGGTGTGTAAATGCATAACCTTCAGATCCAAAACTCTGCATCTGAGGATAAGCATATACACATATACCATTAATTAATTGAGTAATTTTGGGTGGCACGTTATCTCTATCTTCTCGCTGTCCAGGGTGAAGTAAGAGGCTGAATTTCAATGTCCACACACAATACACTTATTTATCTAGGATTTATTTGTAGAAATTAGTAGAAAATAAGTTGGAAGGGTGGAAGGGTAAGTAGGTGGGTTCGGGGGTATAGTCACAAATAGGAAACACTCCTGCTTCCAGCAAACAGTTCTCGTCGCCACTCTAGCCAGAGTGGGTTTTGCTCTCCCAGATAGGTCCCTCTCACTGGCCTAGCAGCCGGGATGGCGCACGGAATAAAGTACATTCTCTGCCACAGACCTCCCTTTTGGTAAAAAAAAAACCCTGGCACAGGATTCAGCCCCCGGATCTCTCCAGATTAACTTTAGTAGAACTTTAGACCCAACAGGCGACACCGTCAAGCCTCTCAGTGCATGGTGCATCCTTCGATGAAGTTTCCAGGCCTTTTTCCAAGATACCAGCCTCTTGCATGGTCCTCTCCAGGACAGGTCCTCCCCTGGCTTCCTTCATCAAGTGGCTTCCTCCCACAGCACAGGATCACCTCTGAAAAAGGCAGGCCCCAGTCTGACCACTGTGCCCCCCAGGGCGAAGTCGTGACCCCAGACCAACGTGGTCCCAGAGCCAGGATTCAGGAACACACACTCCAGGCCAGGCGGGCCATGAGGCGCGAACAACTGAACCCACGCCAATCACGTCTGTTCCTTAAGTACCCCTCCCCAGCATGCACAGCAGGGAAACCACTCCCACTGATTCGCTGCCGAGGGGAACACCCATTACACCCTGACTTTGCTGCTGCCACCCTTGGCCTGGAATGGTAAAAACACCCCCAGGCGAACAATGGTGGTTACTCCCAGCACAGCCATGGCTGGAACAGAGGCTAAATTGCCCTCAATTATATCTGTCTGAGCCAAATAACGACTCAGACCCCCTCAAATTTACAGCAGGGCGCCACACATATTAAAAAACACTTTTTGTTACAGACCATTATGCAGTAACTTTTGTTCTTCTTTATCTTAATGATCAGTAAATGTTTTTACGGTTGTATTACAGCCATGTGAATGAGGCCGTAATTGGAGTAGCAATCATATATTGAGTAATATAACGATCGTTGGGCTCTGAGATTTTTGTAAGTATAACTAAAGTATATAGTTATATTTTGCAGTTTGAGCCAAGAAAACATTACTTGTCAAATTATGCACAGATGTTTGATTAAGGAATTCTGTCAATGAACCTACAACCTCCTTACATCAAAGTCACATTCTGAAGGTTGTATCTTTTGTGTAATGAACTGTTAGATTATAGCTACTTATGTTTAAATACTGACCGACCGGCAAAGATAAATGAACAATTACAAGTCAAGGCAAGGTTTCTGAAGTTTATCAGCTGTCGTATATACAATATACTGTATATATAGAAATTGTTTCACTTCTTTATGAAATTAAGATATAAGAAAATAACATAATTGGTGCCAGGCAGCGTATAGGATGCAATGTTCACATTGCAAATATAGTAAAGCCATGTGCATTTTAATCATCCAATCGTGTGCAAGCAAAGTAATGTTATTTCAATATCACTTGTAGTTGACTGAGCATTCGGTGACAATGGCTTCACCTTATGCAATAAGTAAACATGTATTACTCACTAAGTAAATTACCCCCACTTTTTCTACAATATTTATACCAAGCCACACAATACTATAACAAATTCAACTGGTAGTCCACACTTGGGGAAGGTGGAGGTAGGGGAGGGGTGCAATTTTTAGTGGAATAGAATCCAACACCCCAGAACTTAAAAGAGCAACATTTTGGGGTTTAGGCTAGAATTCCAGAAAGTCTTGATTTGAGCATGTCTTTGAATCTTTGCAGTATTTACTATTTAAGTTGGTAAGGGTTACAGTTTGACAAGGTTGTTGTGTTTTCTTTAAATCTATAAGGCCGCGTACACACGAGGAGACATGTCCGATGAAAACGGTCCACGGACCGTTTTCATCGGACATGTCTCCTGGGATATTTTGGTCTGATGTGTGTACACACGATCAGACCAAAATCCCTGTGGACAGACAACGCGGTGACGTGGCGGTGACGTTGACGCCGCGACGTGAGAAAACAAGGAAGTAAAATGCTTCCACGCATGCGTCGCATCCATTTGACGCATGCGGGGGATTTCGGTCCGCTGGTTAGGCGTACTAACCAGCGGACATGTCCGACAGACAGGTTTCCAGCGGACAAGTTTCTAAGCATGCTTAGAAACTTTTGTCCACTGGAAACCTGTCCGCTAGGCCATACACACGATCGGACATGTCCGCGGAAACTGGTCCAGCGGACATGTTCGATCGTGTGTACGTGGCCTATGTGATACCACAGCATTGTAAATTATACTAAATATACACTTCTTAATGCGTCACTATTTTGTGCGTCACTGGTGCTCCCTTGTGCTCCATGAGGTGGTCATACTTTATATAGGTGAGAAAGTCCATTAGGTCAATTTTAGCACCAAAGCCCATATCCTATTGAAGCCTGACTGGACTCCCACATAGGATGGTAATGTTAGCAAAGTGGATATTACATCCTCAGCAGCGCTCTCATTCTCTTCACATGTGAGGGCAACCAATACGAGCTCTGACCCAGATACAGTTCCCCCTTTTATATGATTTATCCAGCAGAGGGCAGTAATCTTCAGAAAAACCTGGGAAAACCTGGCTAACTCTTGTTAACTCTTGCTTACCAAACATCAGCACTCCTGCTGGGCAACATTAACCAAGCTACAGTATGCAACTTACACAGCAGAGAACACACTTAACCCATGAAATAATGAATATAATCCACACAGTAATACCTCAGTAAGCACCTGCTTACCTGCAGCTCCTGGCTTACTGTCTCTTCTATTTCCTTCTTACGTTTCCCTCTTGTTCCCTTCATTTATTTTTCTCTCTTTCTCTCCCTTTTTTATTTTTTCTTATGGAAATTCATCTTATTATTGATTTCTATCGCATGAGTACAGCTTTTGGATGTGTTACCAGAACACAATCACAGGCTACTGCTCCCTGTGCTGTTACTTTATAACTACATGTTACTTATAGGACCAGATACCTGACCTTTATTCTCCAATTGCTGATTTTTTTTAGCTCTACATAGGGTAACTATTTTTCTCATTTTCTTGTATCCTGGGAATACAGATTTTTTTTTTTTGTTTTACTTTCCTATTTCTACCTGTGATGATTGCAACACAAAAGCCTTACTTAATACATACAAATTTACAATAAAGTGAAGTAATCCATAGCAGCCAATCAGCTTACAATTTACTGCATTGGTGTTGGTTCGCTTTGTATATTGCTTTCTAATTTAACAAACCAGAATCTTGTGGCAACAGAAAAGACTCGGCCAGTGGGCTGTCATTTGGAGGTATCTGATCAATTATTCAATTAAAGTTACAGGATTAAGTGCTGTGAAACTGGTCACCCTCATGTATGCTTCGGTATAACCTCCAAGTAAACAGCTTTTCTGTACAATCGATACGCAGCTGAGACACACATTATAGTCGTGCTTGTAGTTTCAATAAACACATTCTGTGCATGTGCAATCTAAGGTCCTTGGGTTTGAAGGGAACTCAGGCATAGTTGGTCTACCTGCAACTCTGCAGTGTTTACAGAAAAGAAAACATGGCAAAGATGTATTTTTAACTATAAAAACAAAGCCGTGCTGCCTCCATTCCATGCTGGAATAGGATCTCTATGCACACATTGCATGGGGTCCACCACAGCAGCAAAGGTTGAGCTCTCAGGCTGGGTTCACACTGGTACGACGCGACAGTGGTACTACTTTGGATTCGACTTTGCCCTGTGATTTGAAGTCCGACATGCATCCGACTTCATTAAACAGGGATCTGACTTCGACCCCTGACAATTCCAGGCGCTGTCTGGTATGAATCTTTAGGAAGAACTCCATGACAAATAAAATAAAAAAAAACGCCATGGGTTCCCCCTCCAAGAGCATACCAGTCCCTTCGGTTTGGTATGGATTTTAAGGGGAACCCCCTGCACCAAAAAAAACAGCGTGGGGTCCCCCCGAAGTCCATACCAGACCCTTATCCTAGCACGCAGACCCTGACAACCAATGGCCAGGGTTGTCGGGAAGAGACCCTTGTCCTCATAAACATTGGGACAAGGAGCTTTGGGGTGGGGGGCACAGGGCTCAGATAAGAAGTTTGGTACGGACTTTGGTGGGACCCCCACACCGTTTTTTTTTTTGGTGTAGGGGGTTCCGCTTAAAATCCATATTTTTTGTATAAGTTTGGTATGCTCTTAGGTGGGGAACCCATGCCGTTTTTTTTTTTTGGCATGGAGTTCTCCCTCATGATCATCAAAGCCCAAGTCACATGCCAAAGTCGGAGCAGTCAAGACGGCGATTTGACTTCAGTGATATTCAATGGGCTGAAGTAGGATCAAAGTCGGAACAAAGTAGTACAGGGAGCATTTTGTGTTGGACCAGTTAAGACGCCTCTCATAGGGAAACATTGATTTTCACATTCCCAGTGTCGGAACGTTTGTCGTACCAGAGTGAACCCGGCCTCAGGGGAAGATTAGTGGCAGACAAGGATCTTTGGTGCTGGGTTTTTACTGGGACAATGGCCAAAGATTAGTGGCAGACAAGGACCTTCTGTGCTGGGTTTTACTGGGACAATGGTCAAAGATTAGTGGGAGACAAGGATCTTCTGTGCTGGGCTTTTGGTAAACTAGGCAAGTCACACCTGAGTAGAAAATGGAATGCGCCAGCTGTAACCAGCATCCTTGACTTTCACATTGATTACTAAAGCTAGCCATACATATAAAGCTTTCATCCTGCTGGGCTGAACAGTGTGGATGGACTTATCTTCAATTGTCATCTATTGTATTCAGTCAGCTGGCACCCGTTGCTTCCAGAATACCGAAACAGTGCTGGAGATGATGCTGCAGCCACTGTTTTTACTTTCCTGCCCAGCTTCTTTGATTTCTCAACTGAACACCGGGTGGTGTTACTCCTATTCACTGGAAGTGACCAAAATTCCAGCCAGCTTTATGCTATGCTGATTTGTTACAGTGCTCCAAACCAAAAAAGGGCCAATTAACTACTTGCATTTTATGTTTATGTCCGTGCTACATGGTTCTAAACACATAGGGCCAGATTCAGGAAAGAGATAAGACGTCTTATCTCCAGATAAGCCGTCTTATTTCTGCGTCTGAGCCCTTCTATCTATGAGACTGATTCATAGAATCAGTAACGCATATATTTCCATTAGATCCAACTGGCATAAGTCTCTTACGCCGTTGAATCTTATTTTCTTTTTTTTAGGCTGGACGCTAGGTGGCGTTCCCATCTAAAATATGCAAATGAGCGTATACGCCGATTCGCCAACCGTGCGCCGTGATTCGGAGCATGCGCACTTAAAAACGTTCACGGCCGAGACATGCGCAGTACGTTCGGCGCGGGATCGCGCTTCATTTAAATAATAGAGGCCCCCTACACGCCCAATTTGAATTAAGACGGGCCATTTACGCTACGCCCCCACAACTTTACAGGCAAGTGCTTTGTGAATAAAGCACTTGCCTGTAAAAGTTGCGGCGGCGTAGTGTAAAAAGCATACGCTACGCCCGCACAAAGATAGGCGATTCTACATGAATCTAGCCCATACTTTGTGGTTGATTTTCTTTAGGCAAATAGACTGTGCAGTTGCCCTCTGCAAGAGCAGTTGCTCCAGAGCTTAGTAAATTAGCAAATGCTCTGCTGCTTTTATCATCCAATCATGTGCAAGTAAAAAATGCTGTTGTTTTTTTTCCTTGCACATGATTGGGATTGATTCCACATAATAATAATAATAATATTGTCTGTTTATATCTCAGTGTTGCAGTGTAGTGCTCTTATTTTTGCCATTCTAGTAAGTTGGGAGGTCCATAAGCAAAGCAATAAAGTGTATGTTACATGTATTTTAATACGTTGGCAACAGGCAGGGCTTTTTTTTATCAAACAATAGGTGCTGGAACTCAACCACGACCCCCCAAAACCCCTCCCCACACACACCCTCCAAATAACATCAAATAGTGGGTGTGGTCAGTCAAATTTCACGAACAATAGGAGGGTCTTAAAGGGGCATGAAATACCAGGATTGCATTACATACAGAGTGCAGAGTTCAGGGGGGTTACACAGAGTGCAGAGTTGTTATTTGTAAACACAGAAACTGGACTTCTGTGTTTACAAATGTTGTGGTGAGCAGCCACCCCCCCCCCCCCACCAAGGGTCTGAGCCAGAGGTGGTGGAACTGAGTTCCACCAAGTTCCCCCTGAAAAAAATCCCTGGCAACGGGTATTTATAAACATTGGCCAATTGCTGCTGAATTCATTAAAAATACTAAAGTAAAAAAATGCATTAAAAACTCTTGTCATTAATCTATGTCAATTTAAACAAGTTTATATATCAGCAAAAGCTTTTGTTTAGGAATGTAAAGCATGCGTCTGGATAGTCAGAATGCCAGTGAGATGCAGGTCTGATCTGGTAAGGGTTAATGTTTGTTTATACTAGAAATGTCTGTCAATCTTCTTGCTGGGAGATACAGTATACAATACAGCAGCAGCAGGTGCTTTGGGCAACCAAACCAGTAGTGTACCTGGGATTTGTGCCTGTAACTATTACTACTTTGTTTTACTTAGCTTGGTGAATACGGGGAAGCTGTAATCACTGCAATCATCCATTATCATGCAAGCAAAGATTATGTTTATTTTTAACTCTTTCTTGCACTTTATTTGAAATTAAAGGAAACAACGCTTTACATGATTTTCTAAGCTACTGTAAGTGATTGTTTATTTTTTTAGAGCATATCTACACCCAAAACATTTTTGAAGTGTTCTTTACATAATACCCGGTTCACACAGGGGCGGCACGACTTTGGGGGGCGACTCGGCAAGGCAATCTCAAGACGACTTCAGAGGCGACTTGCAAAATGACTTCTTTATTGAAGTCAATGCAAGTCGCCCCCAAAGTCATACAAGAACCTTTTTCTAAGTCGGAACGACTTGAGTCGCTCCTATTATAGAACGGTTCTATTGAACAGAGCGGAGCGCGACTTGTCAGGCGGCTGACGAGTCGCACCCTGTGTGAACCGGCTCTTAGTATACTACTATACCTGTTTTCTTAGTCGTCTTTAAAATGGGAGAACTTGAGCAAGGATGGTTTCTGTATTTTCACAGTTTCAAGGAAGTTTTTTATATGTACCGATGGTCAACTATTGTATGTATAGAAAAAGAGAGATACCCCCAGAGTGGGACTTTAGAGGGCAAACACAAAAATCAGTAAAAAATATTTATTAAAGGGACCGAAAAGGTTCAGTTGGTATTTGTTTACAAATATGCACTCGACACCTAAATGCATATAAAAGACAACATATGCATCTATTTATACATATATACTGTACAATGAACATTACCAGGGGCATGTGTATACCAAATGTGACAAAAAGAGGGGGGGGCGGGAATAAAAACAAGACACTATGTATAACACAAAATAAAAACACTCTCCAAGGAATGATGAAGGATGCCCAACGCATTTCTGGTTTTACAAAAAAAAAACGTCATCAGGGGCCGCAGGAGTGAGTGCTTATAAATTTTCATTCGCTTGTAAATCGAGTAAAAAATCTCCTCAGATAGTTACTGGGCTTGTGATCAGATCCCCTTAGCCAGGCAAGTGGGCCTGCAAGTTTCCATTGGCAAAAAGATCCCAGAATAGTTTTTTTTTTAATAAACCCCGGAGCCTTTATTGTGGCTTGTAGGGCACCCAACCACTTCTATTTTTCTAATAAGTGCCTGCAAAGTCCATTTTTCTTTCCACTCCAAACTCTCTTTATTTTGTGTTATACATAGTGTCTTGTTTTTGTTCCCTCCCCCCTCTTTTTGTCACATTTGGTATACACATGCCCCTGTTGATGTTCATTGTATATATGTATAAATAGATGCATATGTTGTCTTTTATATGCATTTAGGTGTCGAGTGCATATTTGTAAACAAATACCAACCAAACCTTTTCGATCCCTTTAATAAACATTTTTTACTGATTTTTGTGTTTGGCCTCTAAATCTCTTTTTTTGTATATATACCAGGGATGTGGCCATTCTTACAAAACATGGATCTATGAATACCTCTCTTTATAACTACTGTATATATATAGTAATACCAGGCTGATATTATGGATCACCTTCAATGGCCTGCTGCTCTGATATGGGATCAGCAGTTTGCCTTCTTTAACAAACAACAATGTAGCATTGCGGAAAAAAAAACTGCCAGCACTAAAGTGCTGTAAGGATACAGTTCCACTTATTCTGTAAATCTGTTTCTATATGGGACTTTCAATAGTTGACAATGTACGCGGCCTTGCAGCTCTCTCCAACTGGTACAGAATCTACAGACACAGATTACCAATTACAAGGACTGTTCAGAAGCCTCCTGTTGCTGCCTCAATAGTACATAGCGCTGACACATTACGCAAGATCCACATCCTCTGAGTTGATAAGCACATAAGTGCTATGTACTATTAAGGCATTGAGAAAGGCATTTGGAAAAATGTTCCTGCTCTAAGTGCCATTGAGTGCACCTACTGCCTGCTACATATTTTACGTACACTATTTTTTGGGTTTCACGACGGCTAATTTACCTACAAGCATGGGCAGTGGCCCTTCTCTACACTACACTGTTAAGGCAGTAATAGGAAGGTTTTGGCCATGGGGGATGGGGCATATAGGCTGCTTGATCACAATCAGTAAAACTGAAAATAAGTTATAACCAATGTTAGCCACATGTGAGATGGAAGTCAGGAGGTCTAAAGCTGGTCAATATTAGATCCATGGGTGAAGCTATGACACTATCTAGCTCAACAAACTTTGATAAAGAAATTGAAGCAGCTGGATGAAAAAAGTTGACTAAACAGTGACTATGTCTTATCAGATGCAGTCGCTGTTTGGGTATTCAGACAGCTGTGAGCGTCAGCTGTCACAATACAAATGCTGGCAGTGGGAAATTCCACCATACATGCTCCTTATCATGGCTGAGGGCATCAATGGGTTTCTGTCATTCAGCCCAGTGTGTATGGCTAGCTTAGTTACCATAAGGTCGCGTACACACAATCTAATTTATCTGCTGAAACTGGTCCGATGGACCGTTTCAGCAGACATCTCCGATCGTGTGTACGGGCTAGCGGACATGTTTTCCCTAACCAGCGGACAGAAATCTCTGCGCATGCGTCGAATGGATTTGACGCATGCGTGGAAGTATTTTATTTCCTGGAGTGGTGACGTGGTGGCGTCAACGTCACCGCCACGTCACCGCGTCCTCAGCCCGAGAGGATTTTCGTCCGATGGTGTGTACACGCCATCGGACCAAAATCCGATGAGACATGTCCGCTGAAAACGGTCCGTCGGACATGTTTGAGCGGACATGTCTCATCGTGTGTACGCGGCCTAACACCTTTGTTGCAAAAATGTCTTCCCATAAATATGCATCTACAGTATCTGACTGCAATATTGTGTCAATCTCGCTGCATTTCTCGGCAAGATTGACCAACTACGAGCCCTGTCCGACTTAGATTCCCGCCACTTTCAGACACTGTGTTTGGTATGAATCATGAGGGGGAACTCCACGCCCAATTTTTTATAAAAAGCCGGCATGGGTTCCCCTCCAGGAGCATACCAGGCCCTTGGGTCTGGTATGGATTGTAAGGAGAAGCCCCCTACACTAAAAAAATGGCGTGGGGGTTCCCCCAAAATCAATGCCAGACCCTTATCCGAGCACGCCGTGGGGACTTCTCTGCTCTCTTCTTCTGCGCTCCAGTGAAGTCTCCGCGCTCCCCGGTTCTTCTCCCGCTTTTCGGTACCTTCTTCCTCCGTCGCCTGCTTCCCTCTTCTTTTCTTCTGATTTTGCCACGACGCTCCCTCCCGCTGTAATGCTGGGTGTGAGGTGCACAGCGATTTATATAGGCCTTTTATGGCCTCACAGTCCCAGCATGCTCTGGGTGGTGTTCGAAAGAAGACCCCCGAAGTTAGGAGAAGACCCCCGGAGAGCGGAGAATATGGAAGAAGACCCCCATAGCTGACTAATAAATGATTTAAAAAACCTGCGTAGTGTGTTTTTTTTTACACTTTTCTCTCCAGGTGAATGGGTAGGGGTATGATGTACCCCATACTCATTTACCTAGGGTGGGGGACCTGGATCCGGGGGCCCCCTTATTAAAGGGGGCTCCCGGATTCCGATAAGCCCCCCACCCGCAAAACCCGACAACCAACGGCAAGGGTTGTCGGGAAGAGGCCCGATATGGCTCTGGAGGGGGGCGATCGCTTGTCCCCACTCTTTTCCTCACCGGCCGTGCAGCGTGCTCAGATAAGGGTCTGGTATGAATTTTGGGGAACCCCCACACTGTTTTTTCGGCGTAGGGGGCTTCTCTTTACAATCCATACCAGACCCGAAGGGCCTGGTATGCTCCTGGAGGGGAAGCAATGCCATTTTTTTAAAATTTGGCGTGGAGTTCCCCCTCATGATTCATACCAAACACAGTGTCTGGAATTGGTGGGAATCCAATTCGGATCCCCGTCACTTCTATCTTGCGATCGCTGTAATGTGTTTTTCCTATTGCAGCGAGTGCTAGGTATCGGCACCCTGTCGCCGAGAACCAGCGCGATGCGGTCGTGCTGGAAACACATTCTCGTGGACAGGTATGGTATATGGCTAGCTTTATTGGGTTCTCCTATTGGACCAAACCTAATTAAACTGACCCTAAAACTGACCCTCAGGCCCCTTACACACGGCAGAGAACCTCGCCGGCCGTCAGAATCGGCGACCCGCTCGTCGGGAAAGGCAACCAGCCATTCATCCCGACGGGCCGTCGAGCAAATAGAGAGCCTGTTCTCTATTTGCTCAACGGGTTTCCCGACGGGCGGAGCTCGCCGAGAGCGTACACACGGCCGAGGTTCTCGGCAGAATGCGGCTCCCAGCGAGGTTCTCGCTGGTTTCTGCCGAGAACCTCGGCCGTGTGTACGGGGCTTAAAACTTAAAGGGTTTGTGGTCCGGTCATTGGGCAGCCAATTCTTCCGGGGCTGAAGTGGTTAACACACACAAAGAAGTACATGAACACAGGTGGACAAGTGTGCCTTTATAGCACCTCATCTGAGACCAGCGTTTCTAAATAGACTAGTCCAGGTTTTACAGCGTAAACCATTCCTAGTTATCCGTTACAGGAATTTAAGTAAGTCTTGCTAAGTACCATTCAGACATAAATGTCTCCTGAGAAAATAGCATCATTTGGATACATTTTAAAGCGTCTTGGTCATTGCATGTGTATTTTGTTGAAGAGATTTCTTGCTGTTGTTTTTCTCCAGTAGAGTCTCTGGAGATATCTATAGGTTAACCAGTTTTGATAGTAATATCAATCATGGCAACAAAAAGCAGAGCAGTTCATATTATTACAGTTTCAAGGGGGATAGAGAGGAAAAAACAATTCTCAGATTGTTAAAGTAACACATATAAAACCATTGATTTTCTTTTTTTGTGCTCACGTTCTATTCGGCTTCTTTCTTCTTAGATATATAGAACATTCTATGCAATATACAATGTACAGTAATCAGTTGTTTCAGTATGTAGGAATATGACAGAGTGATATGGTTACTGATATCTGCTGAGAAAACAATATTTACCATTTTTACCTAAGGTGAGGCAGAAGAAAAGGCAGTCAAATATAGGGAAATATAACTTTTTTTGAAATAAATCTCTTGAGTGGATAAATATAAAATTGCCCTCAGAAGTAGAATACATACACATATATACTTACTGGCAATTTTATTAGGTAAACCTTGCTACTGTAGTCCCGGGTTGGACCCGCTTTTGCCTTCAGCTGAACTCGCACAATTTCACTCCCGCTGGCAGTCCCGATTTCAGCCGCGATTTAGGAGACATCTGTGCAGGTTTCTGCACAGATGTCAATGTAAATCGAGTCCTGAAATCGCAAAAAGTAGTACAGGAACTACTTTTTGAAATTGGTGCAGCGCCGCAGGGGCGGCGTCGCACCGATTAGGACAGTGTCATTGCCGACAATTGCTGGCAAATGCCACCGATTTGAGATGTGATTTCACATGTAAAAATCGCATCTCAAATCGAACTAAATCATACCCAGTGTGAACCTGGGCTAAATCAGAGTTTCAGTCTTCGGAAAAACTTTATCAACTGCTTCCCGACTGCCACACGTACATATATGTCGACACAATGGCACTCCTGGGCAGAAGGACGTATATATACGTCCCCTTTAAGGATGCGACATTGAGCGTCTGCCGCGAGCTCCGTGTACCTGAGCGGGATCGTCTCACGGAGAGATAGAGCGGGGAAATGCTAATGTAAAAAAGCATCTCCCCGCTCTGCCTAGTGACAATGACACTGATTTCAGCTCTGTGTAATCGGAGCGGAGATCAATGTCATGTCAGACACAGCCCATCCCCCTACAGTAAGAAACACTTTCTAGGGCACACTTAACGCCTACAGAACCACCTTCACTTCCAGTGTCATTTTCACGGTAATCAGTGCATTTTATATCGCTGTAAAAATGACAATGGTCCTAAAAATGTGCCAAAAGTGTCTGATGTGTCCACCATAATGTTGCAGTCACGATAAAAATCGCTTATCGCCGCCATTACTAGTAAAAAAAATATTAATAAAAATGACATAAAACTACCCCCTATTTTGTAGACGCTATAACTTTTGCGCAAACCAATCAATAAACGCTTATTGCATTTTTTTTTACCAAAAATATGTAGAAGAATATGTATAGGGCTATACTGAGGAAAACATTTTTTTTTATATTTTTTGGGGGGATATTTATTATATCAAAAAGTTAAAAATATAGTTTTTTTTTCAAAATTGATGCTGTATTTTTGTTTATAGCTCAAAAAATTAAAACCGCAGAGGTAATCAAATAGCACCAAAAGAAAGCTCTATTTGTGGGAAAAAAAGGACGTCAATTTTGTTTCGGAGCCACGTCGCACGACCGCACAATTGTCAGTTAAAGCGGCGCAGTACCTAATCACAAAAAGTGGCCCGGTCATTTAGCAACAAAATAGTCCGGGGCTTAAGTGGTTAAAAGGCAGCAGCTACAAATACTGTGCCTGCTGACCTTTAATATAAGGACATTTACCTGTCCAGGGAACCCACGATGTCGGCACCCCAAGCCAATCTGTCCATCGGCTTCGGGATATATCCGGCACATGTGCACTGAAGCAATGGCATGTGAACGCCGTTGCCTTCAGTGACTTCATCACGGCTCCAGCCAATCACAGTGCCAGAGCCGCGATACCTGGAAGTATCTCCGGGACGACATGTTGCCGGCTGGTGCTGTGTCGGGCACCGCAGCAGGGGCTTAAATCCCAGGTGAGTGTTACATAATGAGCTAGTATGCTATGCCTTGCAGGTGTTAGATTTTTCATATTTTTGCACAAGTGGGTTTACAACAATTGAAGATAAGGCCACGTACACACGATCAGACCGGTCCGATAAAAATGGTCCCACGGACCGTTTTCATTGGACCAGGCTGAAGTGGTCTGATGGTCTGATTTGCGTACACACCATCGGACCACAAATCCGATCAGACCAGAACGCGGTGACGTAGAACGACGTGCTGAAAAAATGTTCAATGCTTCCAAGCATGCGTCGAATTGATTCTGAGCATGCGCAGGTTTTTGGTCCGATGCTTTTGTGTACTAACCATCGAATCTGTCCGACGGACAGGTGTCTGTCAGACAGATTTTAAAGCAAGTTTTAAAACTTTGGCCCGACGGACAACGGTCCAATCAGCTGTACACACCATCGAATTGGTCCGATGAAACTGGTCTCCAGACCAGTTTCATCGGACCGGTCTGATCGCGTGTACGCGGCCTAAGCGTCACCTGTCTCTTGGCAATGATGAAGTCTGTGGAAGTGAGGAATAAGGTAAACTGCTTTAAATTGTACCGTAGGCAAAAGCCAGCATTTAGCCCATGCAGTGTGGGGAACTGGAGATCAATTTAAACCTTTAATGGATTTGTCATTAAAGAGGTTCTAAAGCCTAAACATTTTTTACGCTAAAGTGGCGCTCCAGGCTCATTCAGAAAAAAAAATTAAAGTCAGCAGCTACAAATACTGTAGCTGCTGACTTTTAATATTAGGACACTTACCTGTCCACAAATCCAGTGGTGTCTGTGACCGCCACCATCTTGGGTAAGTGAAACCGGCAGTGAAGCCTTGTGGCTTTTTAGTCAATTCCCAGCGGTGGGGGAAGGAGGAGGGGGGCTGAACTTTTGGATGAGTTTGCTGCAGCAAAGTCATCTTGAAGTGGGAACGGGTACCTGTCAAAACCAGGTACCTGCTCCCCCCATCTGCTGCCACATCTGGCACCTTTCAGGGGGGAGTGGGTACCTGTTTTTAACAAATAAGAAGGCAGTATAATAGGTGGAGCTCCTCTTTAATAAATTCCTCACATTAAGGTAAAAAATGTTTAAGCATCGCTTTTGGTCCCTCACCCTCCTAATATTTACCTGAGTCCTCATTCAATCCAGCGCCGTGCACGTCTGCATCTCTTCTCTCCCCTCACTTCCGGGTCTTGCCGGTTTTGCTGGGGCACAAGGAGTCATTGGCCATCAAAGCCAGTGACGAGGAAGGGGGGTGGAGCCGAGTTCCGTTGTCTGTGTCAATGCTTGCAGCAGCGGGGCTCCGGAGCAAACACACGAGTGCTGCTGCTTCCCCTGGGGGGCACTGGACAGAGAGAAGGATAGACAACCGGTGGGGGACCCAAGAAGAGAACATTTTAGGCTGCTCTGTGTAATTCCAGGTAAGTCTAGAGATGTTTATTAGCTCAAAGAAAAAAAAATTCCAACCACTTAAACATAGGGCAAAAACTAAAATATAAAAAAGATACATAAGAAGAGGGGATTTTATGTTCAGAAAACAAACACCAGTAGAAAGTTAAATAGTCTAAAACTCAGAAGTGTCTGTCTAAAACAGAAATGGTTGATAACTTTTTCATAAGCTATTTCATGTTTCTAATTTCCAGGTTTATAGAAGGCATTAGTGTGTTGTCACTGTTGTGTAAGGGTAGGATATGAAAGCTGGCCTCAGGAATTGTTTATAGATTTGGGAGCAAGCTGAGAATTCAAACCCTACTTTATGACTGAATGCCGCCTCTGTGAACACTTCACCAGCTATTCTAGAAGAGTGTCTAGCATTCAAATATCACTTGAGAGGATTAGAATACACAGCAAGAGAGAACAGTGTCAGTCAATAACGCTCACTTCACACTCTTATCACTTACATCCATCCCCAATTTATATCTTTTCATAAACATTGTTATTACATTTTATCAGTTGATCATTTTAAGTTTGCTGCTGCCTAGGCTGACTTTAAGTCTTTATATTTGAAGCTAGATTTATTTTTATGAGCCAACATAAGGTATAGTAAGCTGGCCAAAAGGTCCTGAATGCTGTCCTACATAAGAAAGTACATATCGTTCTAAGGGTCAGGGATTAACACTTGCTAAATCAAACCTTGTCTAACTCTAATTTACAACAGTATTAGACTTCAAATCTTTTATGAGGAACCATCTCAAACTTCAGCATGTTTTTTTTTTTTTTTTTCTATACTGGATAAATCACATTTCTAAATATAGAAACTTCCTGCCTAATTTCCCAATGCTGAATCTATAATTATTGATAGGGTTGTGTGGATCAAATTTTGGATTGCATTTCACAGGAACTCCAAGAATTAAAAACCTATTGCTCAATATTGTAAAATGAGAAAAGGAATTAAGATTTGGATGTCTGCATCCAGCTATATAACTGGTATTTCACATTAACCACTTCAGTCCCGGAAGGATTTACCCCCTTAATGACCAGGCCATTTTTGCGATCCGGCACTGCGCTGCTTTAACTGACAATTGCGCGGTCGTAAACAAACACAATTGATGTCTTTTTGTCCCACTTATAGAGCTTTCTTTTGGTAGTATTTGATTAAATCTGCGTTTTTTATTTGTTGCGCTATAAATAAAAAAATGCGACAAAAAAAATTATATATATATATATATATATATATATATATATATATATATACTGTATATGATGTATTCATCATTTTAGGCCAATCTGTATACTGCTATATATTTTTGGTTAAAAAAAATCCCAAAAAGTTTATATTGAATGGTTTACGCAAAAGTCATTGCGTCTACAAAATAGGGAATAGATCATTGCCATTTTTATTATTATTTTTTTACAAGTAATGACGGCAAACAGTGATTTTTAGCGGGACTGCAACATTGCGGCGGACAGATCTTACACCTAACGGACATTTTTGACTCTTTTTTGGGAACCAGTGACATTATTACAGTAATCAGTGCTAAAAATATGCACTTCTATTGTACTAATGACACTGGCAGGGAAGGGGTTAACGTCAGGAACGATCAAGGGGTTAATAGTGTTTCCTCTCTGTGCGTTCTAACTGTATGGGGGAACAGCTCACTGGGACAACACACAGATTCGTCCTCCTGCATAAAGAAAGACAGGATCAGTGTGATCTCCCCTGATAGAATTAAGATCTGCCTTGATTATACAGGCAGGTCCCCATTCTGTCACTGCAGGGAATGATCGCAGGTGGCCGGCGAACATCGAGTCTGCTGGACCTACTGATTGTATTGATTGACCTACTGGCCAATGGGAGCGCGCCCACAAAAGCGAGTGCATGAGCCGACGTACACCTACAGCGATTCGCGCAGCCGAGCCACCTTGCAGCAGTATAAGGCTCCATGCACATTGAAGCTGATAAACTGTAGTTTATTGGCATTTTGGCTTTTCTTTTTTCTAAAGCCCATAAACTACACTCTATGTTAGCCTATGTGTCCATGCACACATGGAGGTTTTTTAGTGTTAATGAGCAGTGGAGTTTATGGGCTTTTTTCTGAACGACAGAAATTTGCGTTCAAACCGCAAACAAACGCAAAACACTGGAAACGCTAATAAACGTTCAAGAACACTGCTCACCAGCGTTTTTTTATCCATTGAAAAAAATAAAAAAATAAAGCTACACTGAAAGCGCTAATAAACGTTTGGCAGGCAGTACCACCACCAAAAGTGCTCTATTCAAGTCAACGAGGCTGTGCCGCAACTGGCCTGCAACCTTGTGTAATCCACAGGATTGTAGCATGGTGGTGAATGTAGGTCAGCCATAGATGGTTCGAATCCTGAGTCCCTGCAGAACCGGCCGAGCTTTGAACCATGTATGGGCAGACTGAATATATCCAAGTTGATCGATTGATCAATGCAGGAACAACCAGCCTGTCCAATTTTACATGTAACTTTTACCAGCAGTAATCACTCTATTCTTCTGGTGGGAATGGCTAAGCCCCCCCCCCCACACCAGCAGAACACAATGGCTCTGCGAGAGGGATTCTCCCATCAACACTGCCTAGGGGGGGTGGGGATTGAGTGATTTTCTTTCCTGCAACACGTGGATTGCATTTATTTCCTAGCTAAAACCTACTGCCTTGACACCCTAGAATCCTCCCCACACAATTTTTGGTAAAAAAAAAAATGGCTCTTGGAATGTGTAGTTCTGGAGATGTGGCTGCATCATTAGAAACTGAGCTCCTAGCAGTTCCCTCCACAGTCATTTTATATGTCTGGTGATCATGTCACAGAGGGTGATATCAGCTGGTTTCTTCCTCTTGTCTGGGATCTACTAAACACAGCAGCAAAAAAAAAAAAAAATTGGGGGATGACTTGGTGTTGGATCAAACTGCATTTTTTTTTAGAGGCTGGCTGCAATTTCCTTCATAGGCCCATTTATTTATTTTTCAAAAATGTGCATCCAAATGCAAAAAAACGATAAATATTCAGGAACTCTTTTTTTATCCACTAATGTAGTTAATTTAAGCTGCCTACAAACCTTACACGTTGACAAAGCATGCAAGCACAACCAGGCTGGCAAATATTTTTTGGGAATATCCTTGTAGAAACATGCAAGTTCTCATTTAACCCCCTTTTACATGGGGCAGTGGAGGTGCAGTGACGGTATAGCGGCACGATTTTTAGTGCTGCTATACCGTATTTTCCGCGATATTCAGCCACTAGAGGTGCGGTTTTAACCCCCGCTAGCGGACGAAAAGGGGTTAATACCGCCGGCAATGCGCCTCTGTTGATTTCAATGGGAAGGTGCTAACCTGTCCCAACAGTGATTGGCCTAGAAATCCATCCCAGTTTAATTTACACCTGACTTTGATTTTTTAAATCAACTTTTAGTGAGAGTGGTGGTGCATGCAGGGCCACCCCCAGATTGAATTTTGGCGGATTCAGCAGGAATTGGCGGAAATTCGACCCATCTTTGGACAATTTAAATGTCCAGATTGGTTGATCATTTTCGTGTTACGAAGTTTGTGCTTATTAGTAGAGCTCCACCTGTTTTTTAATTTAACCTTTTGCTATCAAATCTCCAAACAAAGATGTTAAGCCTTTGAAAACCTTTTTAACACGACTCCATTCCTGAGTCAACCAGTTCTGCGGTTGGATTTTGCATATTTAGTTAACTTTAATCTACTTTCAGCTAATCCCTATTTTGAAACCATATTTGGCTGCTTTGTGCTGAAAAAGCCGGCGCTGTCATGGTAATGCTTTACTAACCTCATTTACATGTACTGAGATCAATCGCTGACCTGCTTTGTTTAAACGAGCTTATTGAATTAGACAAGTACAATTAACTGTGTAATAGTTACTTTGTTTTCAGGCAGGACATTTTCTACCTGATCTCGCCTGGGCTCTTCTCTTTCAGCGTGCAGAGCAGGTCTTGGAAATCTCATCCCAGACGCGCTGCCAAGAGGGGGAGAAGGAAAGCAACAGACTCGGCTAATTTGGCAGTCTGGAGAGAGGAGAAAAAAAAAATATTTTATTTCCTTGAATTAAATGTACTGTAACTAATACGCATTGAATACATGTTTACATTCCACCATTTGCCGTATGTAGAAGCTATTTCCGTCACTTGATTAAAACAGTTTTTACAAATGTGTAAAAGGGCCATTAGCAGACATAATATGTTTTCATTACAGAATTGCGTGCATACAAAAACCCTATTATTATTATATGTTAGTGTTTAAGACAATAGTCCGCCTGCATAATACTGCAGCTATAGACATTTGATTGTAGATGGATTTGACAACTGCTATTGTTTTTCCCAGGATTAAGCCAGTGTTGAGGTCTTCTTCTCTCTCCCCACATTTCTCAATTGTATAAAGCACATAGGTTGATAAAAAATACCTTTCTTTTTTAATTATCTTTGATGGTCCCATCTGACTTCATAAGCCATATACCTTCATGCATTCATATCTAACATCTGCCTAAAGTGGAACTCCAGGCAAACTGCTCAATAAAAATAATTACATATAATTACATATACAGTATGTTTACCAGGACTCAAAATTTCAAGTCCTGAGCTACTAGCCAGGCCTCAAGAGTTACCAGTTGGCCCATCTAATTCATTTACTGCCCTGCGCCTAATTGCACCTGTAAACATGCCCTTGTAGATTATCTCATGGAATGACACTGTTAAACGTTTTATGCAGAATCAAGTTACAAAATTAAATATTACCAACAACAACTTTAACAAAATGGGACAGGGCACTGGGATCAGACCAGAGGGACATGGCACTGGGGTCAGACCAGAGGGACAGGGCACTGGGGTCAGACCAGAGGGACAGGGCACTGGGGGCAGACCAGAGGGACAGGGCACTGGGGTCAGACCAGGGGACAGGGCACTGGGGTCAGACCAGAGGGACAGGGCACTAGAACTGGGTCTCTTCCCTATTCTTTTGCTGTCTCCTCTGCAACTCCCATCCATCCTCTCTCTCTCTCCCTCTCCCATTCATCTCATCATCAGGAGCCTGTGTGTGCGGCTCCACGCTTGCATGTCCCCACTTCCCCCTTTTATTCAGGCTGGCAGTGAGGAGAGGAGCTGCAGCACAGCGAGAGGGAGTACAATCCAGCGCTGAGATCGACACAACTGCACAGTCATTGACACCATAGCACAGCGCACACTGACACCGCACAGCACACATTGAGACCAGTCTGTTCGCAGTGCTCAGGCTGAACTGTTGGACACTTACATAGAGCACAAGGAGAAGAAAACTGCACAAACTGGAAGGCTGCCGCTCTCATGTCAGTGCAACTTTCAGTGAGCGATGCACCGGAGTGGTAATTTTCTCAATCCTCCACCTCACTCATTACTTTCTGCTCTCCAGCTACATTGGTCGGGGGAGGGGGGGCAGGCTCAGAGAGGTCATACTGTTAGGTCCCATGGCTTAAAAAGAATTGTAAGAAGAGCACCTGTGTACTGCTCTGCCTGTGCGTGGCTCACCAGACTACTTTTCCCGAGCATGCACCTTTCCTCTTCGGCCGCCAATCTCATCGGGACTCTAAGGCCGCGTACACATGACCAAATCTGTCTGCTGGAAACGGTCTGCCAGACCGTCCCAGCAGACAGATTTGATCATATGTACGGGCGAGCAGACGGATTTGGCCAGCCGACAGATTTCAAAGCATGCTTTCAAATCTGTCGGCTAGGAACCCGTCCGCCCGACATGTCTGCTGGTTAGTACGCTAACCAGCAGACATGTCTTCTCGCACACGCGTCGAATGGATTCGACGCATGCGCGGAAGTTATTTACTTCCTGGTGCGGTGACGTGGCGGCGGGGATTTTGGTTTGATCGTGTGTACACGATCAAACCAATACGTCCCCAGCAGACAGATTTGTTCAAATCGGTCTGCCCGACCGATTTGAACAAATCTGTCTGCTCGTGTGTATGGGGCCTATGTGTAGGCACAGATTGGAGGGAGATTGGTAATGTAGCCATGTCATCACTCGCCCCCAGCTTAAATCCACTCGCCAAATGCTAGTAGGCGAGTGGAAATTTTGAGGGCTGTGTTAACTATAATGTGTATCAAAGGATTTGAAATTCCATCCAACGTGTTTCGCAGGTGTCCACCATAATGCAGGTGGCCACCATAAAATTCAAAAGATATTTTATTCTTAACCAAGCCAGAGGATCCCCCCATGTAAGAATTCTAGGCCAAAATCAAGACCCCCTCCCTCCCCCTTGTAAGAATACTAGGTGTCATGTACCTGGTTGTAGAACCCGATATGCAAGGTCTCTCTTACACCTCTGACACAAGAACCCCTGATAGAGCAGACAGAGAGCTCAGGAGTGCAGAGTGGCACAAGTGCCTGTCAGGATCGCTGTTGTAGGAGCTAGTCAGAACTTCCGATGATGCCAAGGAGAGACTTCAGCAGGATCAGACCGGAAGCAGGAGACAGCAATCAGCGAAGTGGTGTTCTGTAGTATGGATGAGCTTCCAGTGAGAGTCGAACTCATGTTCGACTCGAACATTGCCTGTTCGCCAAACAGGGAACAATTTGGGATGTTTGCGGCAAGTTCAACTTTAGAACCCCCTTAAAGTCTATGGGATTTGAACGTTTGAAATATAAAGTGCTAATTTTAAAGGCTAATATGCAAGTTATTGTCATAAAAAGTGTTTGGGGACTTGGGTCCTGCCCCAGGGGACATGTATCAATGCAAAAAAAGTTTTAAAAACAGTTTTATTTCCGGGAGCAGTGAATTTAATAATGCTTAAAGTGAAACAATAAAAGTGAAATATTTCTTAAAATTTTGTACCTAGGGGGGTGTATAGTATGCCTGTAAAGAAGCGCTTGTTTCCCATACTTAGAACTGTCCCTGCACAAAGTGTAATTTCTGAAGGAAAAAAAATAATTTAAAATCACTTGCGCTCCCGGCAATACAGAGAAAAGTCATTCATAAAAAAAAATGCTTTGGGGTCCCCCCAAATTCAATTACCAGGCCCTTCAGGTCTGATATGGATATTAAGGGGAACCCCACGTCAAAAAAAAAATGATGTGGAGTTCCCCCGAAATACCCATTCCAGACCCTTCAGGTCTGGTATGAATTTTAATAGGAACTCCACCCCAGGCCCTTTATCCATGCACGCAACCTGGCAGGATGCAGGAAAAGAGGGGAGACGAGAGAGTGCCCCCCTCCTGAACCGTACCAGGCCACATGCCCTCAACATTGGGAGGATGCTTTGGGGGTCCGTGATCCCTCAAAGCACCACGTCCCCATGTTGATGGGGACAAGGGCCTCATCCCCACAACCCTTGCCCGGTGGTTGTGGGAGTCTGTGGGCGGGGGGCTTATCAGAATCTGGAAGACCCCTTAAACAAAGGGGATCCCAGCCCCCTATGTAAATTGGTAATGGGGTACATTGTACCTCACCATTTCACAAAGAAAGTGTAACAATTGTAAAAAAAAAAAAAAACACAGACACGGTTGGGAAAGTCCTCTATTAAAAATAAATAAAAATAAAGATTCTAGAGGTGGTAACCACTTAAGACCCGGACCAATACGCTGGTAAATGACCCAAGGTGTTTTTGCGATTCGGCACTGCGTCGCTTTAACAGACAATTGCGCGGTCGTGCGACGTGGCTCCCAAACAAAATTTGCGTCCTTTTCTTCCCACAAATAGAGCTTTCTTTTGGTGGTATTTGATCACCTCTGCGATTTTTATTTTTTGCGCTATATACAAAAATAGAGCGACATTTTTGAAAAAAAAACACTATTTTTTACTTTTTGTTAAAAAAAATATCAAATAAACTAAATTTTAGTCAAACATTTAGGCCAAAATTTATTTAGCCACATGTCTTTATTAAAAAAAAAAATCGCAATAAAAAAAAATAGCTACCTAGCGGGAACAGCGACACTAATACAGCGATCAGAAAATGATCGCTTAGTGACGCTGGCAATAGGGAGTGAAAGGGTTAACTAGGGCGGTGATCAGGGGGTTAAAACTTTATTAGGGGGGGTGGGGGGGCTATCCTGAACCTAACACTAACTGTTTTTTACACTGCCTGTCACACTGACACTAAATGCAGTGATTAGATCACTGCATTCAGTGACACTGTGACAGGGGGGTGGGGGGGGGGCGATCACAAGGGGTTAATATGCCTATGTGAGTGTGTGTCAGTGTTGTGTTGGTGCACACTTACTTGTGATGTCTTCTCTCATCAGCAGCGCTGGGAAACAGCGCTGCGATGAGAGAATACATCATTTCCTCCTTCCTGTGTAAACACAGGAGGAGGAAGTGACAGGTTGGGAGCGCGCTCCCATTGGCTGGGAGCGATCGCGGGGGGGCGGGTATTCGCCGACATCCGCCCCCAGATCCCGGATCGCTCCCGGAGCCAGGGGGACCCCCGCACGCCGCGGAGGGGGTCCCGATGGGACCCCCGAACCGCACTTAGGCGGGGACGTAAATTTACGCCCTTGTGCCTGTACGTGCCATTCTGTGGCCGTATATGTGCGTGCGGGGGTCCTTAAGTGGTTAATCAACTATCGGTCTCCGCTCCAATGCTGTTGGTATCCTGCGATGGGTGATCTCCTCTCCAGGGTCCAGCGATGAGAAGATCACAGGAAACAAGCGCTACTTTACAGGCATACTATACACCCCCCCCCCCCCCCTAGGTATGAAATTTAAAGGAATATTTCAATTTTATTGTTTCACTTTAACCACTTCCATACCAGGCACTTACGCACATTCCCGCCCAAGCCAATTTTCAGCTTTCAGCACTGTCGCACTTTGAATGACAATTGCATGGTCATGCTGCACTGTACCCCACAAATAGAGCTTTCTTTTGGTGGTATTTGATCACCTCTGCGGTTTTTATTTTTTGCGCAACAACTAATAAAAGACTAAACATTTTGAAAAAAAAAATACATATTTTTTTTTTTCTGTTAACTTTTTTTAAATAAGTACGTTTTCTCTTTCAATTGCGGGCACTGATATGGCGGCACTGATGGGCACTGATGAGGTGGCACTGATGGACACCAATGAGGTAGTACTGATGGGCACCGATGAGGTGGCACTGATGGGCACTGATAGGCGGCGCTGGTATGCGGCAATGATGGGGACTCGTAGGTGGCACTGATGGGGACTCATAGGTGGCACTGATGGGCACTCATAGGGGGCACTGATGGGCACTCATAGGCGGCACTGATAGGCACTCATAGGCGGCACTGATGGGCACTCATAGACGGCACTGATGGGCACTCATAGGCGGCACAGGTGGGCACTCATGGGTGGCACTTATGGATGGCACTGATGGGTACTTATGGGTGGCACAGATGGGCACTGATAGGTGGGCACTGGGCATGGATTGGCACTGAGTGGTGGCACTGATAGACACTGTGGGGGTGGCACTGATGGACACTGAGGGTTGGCACTGATGAATCTATGTTGCCAGTCAGTGCCCATGTGTGGGAACTGACTGGCACCCTTCTTTTTTTTTACTGCCATGTTTTTATTTTAAAAAAAATCCTGACTTTTTTTTTGCCACTTTTTTTTTATTTTATTTTACTTTTGCCCTTCCAGTGTGGGCACTCCCTGTTGGTCTAGTGTGGGCATCCGAGGGGGGGCTGCGCTGATAAACAATCAGCGCGAACCCCCCCTGTCAGGAGAGCCGCCGATCGGCTCTCCTGTACTCGCGTCCGCCGGAGACTCGTTACCGAGATCGGAGGTGCAGGGTGTCAGACTGACACCCAGCATCACCGATCGCCGCGCTGCGCGCCCCCACGCGCGTGCATGGCATGAAATCGAGTAGGACGTTGGAGAACGTCCAGTCACGATTTCATAACCACTTCCCGGACGTCAATCTCCTATTGACCGGGCGGGAAGTGGTTAAGCATTATTAAAATCACTGCTCCCGAAAAAACTTCTGTTTTTAAAACTTTTTTTGCATTGATACATGTCCCCTGGGGCATACACTTTTTAGGACAATAATTTGCATAATAGCCTTTAAAATTAGCACTTTCGATTTCAAACATTCAAGTCCCATAGACTTTAACGGGGTTCTAAAGTTCACACAAACTTTTGGTCTGTTCGCAGGTTCTGATAACATACCTGATACCATGTATATAACATGGTATGGTATAGGAAACTCCTTCAATTGTTTGTGCTGTTCTCAAATCTGCCTAACAACTTCTCATTTTGTTATGAATGGATGAACCTAAAAGCAGTGAGCTGATATCATCCTCTTGTCTCTGTCTGCTAACCAATGTCATTTATGTAGCTAGAGCTGCCGACTGTTATTTTATTCTGGCAGAGTAGCAGAGAAAAAAAAAAGGAAAGCCTCCCTCCCTCCCATCCCAGTTGCTTTGTTTAGTTGTGGGCTTTATAAGAGGCAATTATCATCCTGCCTTGTGCTTGACAGATAAATCAAGGCTTTTTTAAGATTGGCTTTTGGTGTTTTTTACTGGCCTGAGCTGACTGGCTAGGCCATTGGTTATGCCAGGGGTGTATTTAGGTTTTGTGCTGCCCTAGGCCTGACTAAACGTGTGCACCCCCTAATTTAAATATGACCCACCCCTTCCTGTCAAGGCCACACCCCTTGCGGTTTAAGACCCACCCTGAAATTTTCAAGTGGGGACTCATAGATTTCCTTTCACTTCCTGTTTGGCTTTGGGACAGGAAGTGAAGGGATACAGCATTGGGTTATGCAGTTTAATTATTTAATAAACTAATATTAACACGTTATTCATTTATTTGAGTCACCCCTTAATAAAGCACCATAGTCTTTCACCCACTTTGAACCAAATTTATGGCGTCTGTGTATTTTATTTATTTAAGATTATACTTGTTAATTGCACTTCCTGTTTACCATTCCATGGACATTGAGACCAAATATTACATTGTAGAATCAGCAGCATGAAGTGGAAGAAGGAGAATCCCCCTCAACTTGATTTTCATTCCTGAATTTAGAATTAACACTCGCTTGAGAAGATAGGGAAGGTGTGCAGGCAAATTAAAGGGTACACTATCCCATTATGAGGCCAATAATTGAGTAACAGCTGCTTTTTTACTTGAAAACTGATTTTACTTGAAACTCTAAAATGGGTTTTTGGTTGTAATTTTTCTATGCCTTTTTTTCCATATAACTACTTCAGAATTCAACATAAAACATTTAATTGCTTTATAATCCACAAGGTTTACTTTCGTGTGTCGACTTAACGTCATGAGCTAATGGCTACCTCAGTTTTTAACCTCATCTAGAAGATTCCAGCAGGGAAGGAGTTAACCCTAGACATTTGTGTATAAACTAGGATCACCAACAGATCATCTGGCTGAGACTTTGCCTCTTACTAATCATTGGTTATGTAACCAAGAAGTTAATCTTAGCAACACAGCTCTGTTATTAATACATGCAGGTTCATAATTCTCCACTG